>JANAVB010031617.1:25791846-26166846 GCA_029216955.1 Iris pallida
GGGAGTATGGGCTCCCCCCTCCCGCAGTGGCTCCTCTCCGCCGTCCCCCTTGCCCCCCCCCCGGGTGCTCCCCCCTCGCTCCTCGCCGAGGTCGTCCTCCCTGGAGCCCCCTCGCCGTTGCTCCCCCTCCTTTTCTGTTCTCCGTCGCCCCTCCGCATTGGTTCCCGCGCTCCTCCCCGCAGCAGTGTCCTTCGTTCCCCCCCTCCATCCCTCTCCTTGCTTCGTCGTCGACCGCTCGGGCCGCCTCGGGTAGTAGCACCATCGGCGCCCCGCCCTCCGCGTCACAGCCCCCTCCCTGGCCCGTGAAGCCCCTCCCTCCCCGTTCTCCTCCCGTCGGTAGCCGGCGCTCTCCGGCCCCCCGCCCATCCGCCGTCTCCATGCGCAGTACTGCGGGTGGCCCGAGCGTCTCGTGCAGACCGCCTTTCCTTGGGCAGTGCGCAGCCCCCTCGGGTATCGCGCCTACCTACTTCCTAGGCCCGCGTGCCCATCGGGCAGCCAACCCGGGGCTTTGGGCGGTGTGCCCTTCCCCCCTTAGGACCGAGGCCCAATCACTTTCTAATTTCGAATTTCGAATTCTCTTTTCAAAATTTTGCATCCTACCCCTTAAAACTTTTGTATTACCCCTTAAAACTTTTGTATTAGCCTCTTAGATTCCAGGGCTCTTTTGCGTTTTAGACCCTGGCTCTTGTACTGCTCGGTTTGAGCATCACTTTTAATTCAATAAAATTGCTGTTAAAAAAAATATATATATATATATATATATATATATATATATATATAATAAAATCCTTGTGACTGAAATTACTCCTTTAAGTAGTAAAATACTAAGAATCATTTGCTATTTAATAATAAAAAAATACTGTAAAATTTTGAATAGAATAATGAAAATTCATATAAGAAATTATGGGGGATTACAGATGGTATCTGATTAGACTCTACTTTATGTGTATGTGTTCTTGGAAATGTTCCAACATTCTAAGATAGTAGTACTTTTATTTTTAGTACTTATTCGATTTGAGATGCTGAGTTAATGAATTCAAACTCTTTCTATTATGCATTTTCTATATTCAGGATATTTTTCTTCTTTTTGGTGTACATTTATGCGTTTTATTCTTAGCACTATATTTTATTTGATGCTTCTTCCATAAAACTATCTATGAACTTTATGTTATTCCTTTATATTATCTCTGTGTTTCTTCAAAGTTCGTCACTTATTCATGAATTGGGGAGCTTCTTTCTTTGCAATTATTTTTGCTAAGTAACAACGGAGGAGAAAATGATCTAACATCCTTTTCAGGACTATTTTTACTAAGAGAAGACAGTACAGAATAGTACCCTCCTAAATTTAATATTTTCGGTCAAATCAATATCACTATGGTATATAGGTCAATGTTTGTCAATTACCAAAATATGGGAGATTGTTAGCCTATTGTCATGGTTAAACCTGATTTTAATAATTGATGTAACCCTGTCTCTATATGGGCTACTTGGATGATCTTCTCAAACTACTGCTGCTACCGTTCAAGACTTTGAGCCATTTTTCTATTGAGTTTGTATTTTCATTACCAATACATTTTTCATAATTTATTAAGTCTAGAAATACAATGTGCATCGAGTCGTACAAGAAAATAGGCTATCCATAAATGGTTTCAAAAATACCTTTCATTTTGAAAACAAACCCACATACAAAAGCACAAACTACTTCCTAACTGCTTGACTTCTAAAAAATCCAAAACCCGATTTGTAAAACCCTAACCAAACCAATTCTGGACCAACTAGAATTCAGACCGAGTTCGGCCCGAATTCGGCCAGAGTTCTGTTAGTGGAACATTGGCTTTTAACCCCAGCTCCCCGCAGTTATGCATGTAACAAATATCTGCCAATATTCTCTCAAAGAATTATGCCCGAATTCTGTCAAAATTTTGTCCGAATTCTGTCCGAATTCTTCCCGAATTACCCATTTGGAAAACCTATAAATAGAGAAAAAAATTCATCATCTTAACATACCAATTCACTTTCTCTTTTCTTCTCTCTAAGCCTACTACGGTCTTCCAAGGCCTTCTAAGCTTTCATTTCTAAATTCCAAGCCAATTACAATCTTCAAGTCAATTTGCCAGTGCGGTACAGTCTAGAAGTTTCAGAGTGATTGTAATCAAAGGCTTGATTCAAAATAGACACTTCAAAATTGAAGTTGGTTAAGTGCTTCAGCTCAAAGCTCACATTGTCGAAGTTGCAAGGACTTCTTATGAAAACTTATATTTTTTATTGTGTATTTCAATTGGAAGCTAGAGTTCTTCCGACTGGATTAGTTCTCACAAGAGAGAAACCTAATATACATCCTTGTGTTTGCATTTGCTCTCTGCTCTCTACTTTTAAATTTCTATATATGGGATATATTTTTGTGATCTTGCGACTAATAATTTTTAATAGCTAATTTTTTGCTGCATACTCTATTCACCCTCTCTAGAGTATAGCATTTTACATCTCATTCCTACAGTAGGCACATCCATCAACTACTTCTCTATTATTTGCAGCATCTCATCAATAACCTGGAGAGATCACAAGATCCTCAGAAGTGACGTAGCAAGATATATAGTACACAAGCCTACGATAATACTAAGTAACAAGCATGGAAGTATAGCAAGAAAATAATGACTGAAGAATACTCAGTGAAAGAATAAAAACATGATGAATGTGACATTCCATAGAGAATTGTGCTAATAAACACGACTACAGTACCTCAACTCAATGAGAGCTCACATTCCTCTAGTAAGTAGGCCAATGGGGACTCGTAAACTATAGTAAGTCTCCTTCGCAGCCCAATGGGAACTCAAGAATGAGAATAGCTAGGTATAGTCAACATCTAATAAAAAGATCCTCGTTAGAACTAAGAATCAAGTCAAATCATGTCAAGTCCAAGTCACCTCAGGTCAAGTAAAGTTAGATGAAACTCAAGTCCAAGTAACACAGAAACACATGACAAACTCAATCGTACGAGAATAAAAGAATCTAGCAAATATAGCGTAGCATGAATCAAGTATGCGACAAGAAAAGAACATGTAGCATGTAGGAAAACAAGTAAGGAAGACATCATGAAGCATGAATAAGAATCATGTGATAGTAAAAAAAAGAAATAAATATGAACAAGAATGACTTTAAATGAACATACATAATACTGTATAAGTTGACAAGGTATACTTATTGGGGATATTTTGTCCGGTCCGTGTGGAGACTGCAAGTACCCAAAATCTAACCATGATTTATCCATGAGAAAGCAAAGGAAAATATATTGTCTAGTCGATAATCACAACGTCGCTAAAATATTCCGTCGCTAAGTAGTTATCACTGCACTTTTCTCCGACGTATTTGCGATTGCTAAATAGTTGATGTTGATAGAACTGGGGATTCCCAGGACCCTTACTTTGGTGTGCGTATCGATCGATAGAAAGTTAAACAGATTTAATACGTGTTCTAACCCTTCATAGGCGGAACTCGGGTTTAAGAATTATCCCTGCGGTGGGAAGAAGACGAAGTAGTTCCTGGCAATCTCGAGCGGACGATCCCAAAATCTTCCGTACGTATTCCTTCCTCGAGTTGGACGTCGTGTGGGCGACGATCTCCCAAACTTTTTTTCTCCTTGGCAGCCCTCTCTTTCTCTCCTTATGTGAATTACGAATTTAGAGAAGCTTCAGATTTTTGATCTGTTATTTGGAGGCCAGAGAATAGACGATATATTTATGCTACGGTAGGGACCATGAAGAGAAATTAGGGTTAGGCCTCCTAACGGATCTGGATATCCCATGTTCAGCACGAACACACAATCCAGGCCCATTAACAGTAGCTCGGTCCACTAATGAGCTATTGTTGCACTACCTCCCTAATTTGAAATTATGTTTGTAGGCTCCTTTGGCTCCCCATTTTAAGATATCGAATGTCCATCGATCAAATTAAGTTACTGACAACTATATCAATTCGACATCTTTTATCCTTAAGTAGTACCGTTTAACTTTATTTGTCATATCAGATATAATCCACCTGCCTGGTTTACATGACAATCCTTATAAGCTTCTTAAGGGGACATCATCAACCTAATGTATCAGGACATGAATTCCATTTATAATCAACAGCCCGTCATACATACAATCTTATTACCCAATTCATAGAGGTTGTTGACCCATAATGAATCTCACTCTTTCATGAGTCAAAGTAATACATATTGCATATACATGTCTGTTATTATATCCAGATTAAGAGCATAACCATCCATAATAACAGAGGTGTTTGTTCTCTTATGTAGTCAGTACAAAGAGAACAACCTCAAGTGGTCCTGTTCAATACACACAAAGTGTACTAGTGTAAACCTATAGTCAAGTTAGACTAATACGAGATTACACTACAACCTTTCCAATAGATTGTCCAAGTCCATCTAGGTTGTGAACAATTTTTATATTCCATAGGGAACTGATAATATGATCTTCTGTGTAATACCATACACCATATAATCTGCAATATAGAATATCAGATATTTGTATTAATACATGCAACAAATATAATATGCAAACATTTGCCTACATGATTCTCATTCAAAATTTAAGAAAATAAGGTTACTATAAAAGTGATGCTTTTAGTATATAATCCTAATAATCTCCCACTTATACTCAAAGTATTACTTTTCAGTATACTGTTATAAATCTTCCACTTATACTTAAAGCCATGTTGCTACACATCTGACTCCTATTCCCTCAACATAACTATCAAAAGCCTTAGCTGGTAAGCTCTTTGAAGGGATCAGCTAGGTTTTCGGCTGATGCTATCTTGATCACAGGAACTTTTCCTTCCTTTACGAAATCTCATATCAGGTGGTACTTGTGCTCAATGTGTTTACCTGTCTTATGGGCTCGTGGTTCCTTTGAGTTTGCAACTGCACCACTATTATCACAATAAAGTGTAATAGACTTAGACAAACTAGGTACCACATCCAAGTCCAACAGAAAGTTTCCTGACATCCATTTGCCAAATCTTATAATCGAAATGAGCTGCAATAGATAAAAGAATCTGGATAGACTTAAGCATGGCTACTGGAGAAAAATTTTCTTCATAATCGATACCCTCTCTTTGAGTAAAACCTTTTACAACAAGTCGAGCTTTAAAGGTTTCAACCTTACTGTCCGATCCTCTTTTTCTCTTATAGACCCACTTGCATCCAATGGCTTTTACACCAATGGATGGTTCTACAAGCTCCCAGACCTGATTGAAATCCATAGATTCTATTTCAGATATTATTATTTTTTGCCAAGACTCTATATCTTTATCTTGGAGTGCTTCGTTGTAGGTACAGGGATCAAAATCTTATTCCTCAGAGACGATGTCTGACGACACTCCCAAGAACATATATTTATTCATTTGTATCACAACCCTCCTACTATGATGAGGCACTGTCAGTTGTGGTATAACATTTGTGACACGTTATGCAGTTAATTGTGGTTCATCCTCTTGTACTGTTGGTACTGAAGTACTTGGTGTCTTACCTCTCAGTTCTTCTAGAGCAAATGTACTTGTAGGTTTATGGTTCATCACATAGTCTTCCTCTAAGAATCGGGCATTGGTTCTAACAATGACCTTCCGATCCTTAGGACTATAAAATAATCCTCCTTTCGTTCCTTTTGGATAGCCTATAAACAAGCGTACTTCTGTACGAGATTCCAACTTATCTGCTTTTCCATTCAGCACATGTACTGGACTACCCCAAATTTGAACTTATTTCAGACTAGGCTTACGTCCAATCCACAGCTCTATGGGAGTAAGAGGTACTGACTTAGAAGGAACCCAAGTTCAAAATATAAGCTGCAGTCTCTAAGGCATATCCCCAAAACGAATCTGGTAAATTCGAATAACTCATCATTGATCTAACCATCTCTATAAGAGTTCTATTCCTTATTTCAGATATATCATTCTACTGGGTATTCCAGGTGTAGTCAATTG
This sequence comes from Iris pallida, assembly GCA_029216955.1. NCBI lineage: Eukaryota > Viridiplantae > Streptophyta > Magnoliopsida > Asparagales > Iridaceae > Iris > Iris pallida. Next base: position 25,797,829 of record JANAVB010031617.1, read on the forward strand.
GGATGTAATCCCAGCCTCTAATAGATAATCCCTAAACTCTCCAAAGAGGTACTCGCCACCATGATCTGATCGTAATGACTTGATATATTTTTCATGATATTTCTCTGTTTCAGCCTTGTACTCTTTGAATTTCTCAAAGCACTCAGACTTACGACGCATAAAATAAATGTATCCATACCTTGAATAATCGTCAATAAATGTGACAAAATATTCAAAGCCACCTCCAGCTTGGATAGTCATGGGTGTACGTAAATCAGAATGAACCAATTTCAACAAATCTTTGGCCCTATACCCCTTTGCTGTAAAAGGCCTTTTGGCTATTTTACCTTCCAAGCATGATTCACAGACTGGTAGTGCCTCCACTTCCAATAAACTCAAAGGTCCATCCTCAACCAGTCTTTGAATCCTTATTAGGTTAATATGCCCCAATTGCAAGGGCCAAAGATATGTTTGGTTCATACAAGAAGGTTACTTTCTCTTATTTAAGTTAGATGACATATTATTCATTTCCATAAGTTGCATTGTGGGCGAAACATGATTAATGACATACAGATTATCAACTAATGCACCAGAACAGATAAAATATTTATTCTTTCTAATAACAATATTGTCATTAAAATAAACTGAATATCCATCCTTCACTAATATAAAAACATAAATTAAATTCCTTCTAAGTGAAGGTGCATAAAGACAATCTCTCAATGTAAAAGACTTATTTATACCAAAAGATAAAGTAACATCTCCCAACAACGACCGCTACTTTTGTAGCGTCACCCATGAACAAGCATATCTCTCCATCACTAAGCCACCTGGTTTCCTGGAATCCCTGTGATGAATTACAGACATGATTAGTGGTTCATGTATCTACACACCAGGTGCAGGTAGATAACACCGCTAATATGTTTCAACTGCTAGTAAATGAGATATACCTTCTTTGTTCCCTTGTTTAAGAAGTGGACGGTCACTATTTACAATGTTCTAACCCTTTGCACTTGAAATATTTGACTTTCAGATTTTCACAACGCCTTGAGGTCCCATGCCCTTCTTTGCTGAGTTTTTCTGTTTCTGAATGTTATTCTTCTTCTTACCGCCTTTTGCCTTAGAAGTAGAAGCCTTTTCAGAAACAAAAATATGACCACTCTACCTAAAGAGAGATTTAGCATCCTGTAGCTCTTTTGCAAGTTCTGCCAAAATATACGACCTTTTGTTCATGTTATAATTAAGGAAGAAATTGTCAAAACTTTTAGGCATAGTCCTGAGAATGATATCGACCTGGGATTCTCCATCGATTTCAGCTCCAAGGATTTCTATCTCATTCATATGTCCCATCATCTTGAAAACATGATCCCTTACTGGTGTACCCTCAGCCATTTTTGTATTCGTCAAACACTTCATAGCAAACTGTCTAGCTACACTACTCTGATGTTCGAAGAGTTCCTTGAGGTTATACATCATGTCATAAGCCGTGGCCATGGCCTGATGTTGATGTTGCAGTATATTTGATATAGATGCCAGAATGTAATATCGTGCCATCTCATCCGCCTTTTCTACTTCTTATAAGCCTCTTTCACCTCTTTATCAGAGTTAGCATCAGGCTTAGGTGGACATTCCTCAACAAGTACATATTTGTACTCCTCAACAGTCAAGGCAATATCCAGATTACGTTTTCAGTCAATATAATTAGGTCTAGTAAGTTTGTTTTCTTTAAGAATCACCATAAGTAGTCTGAAAGAACCTATTTTTGAAATCCTAAGAATCATATAAATAAAAATTATATAGGGCAAAAACTTTTTGAATCAATTAAATATTGATTCCCTCAAAAAATAATAAAAAATTTACCAACACCTTGAACATCATGAATTTAGCATGCCACGATAGTGTGGACATATACAAATTCAACTTTGTTCAAGTGGGTACTACATATTAATTTTACTATCATGTCAACATAATTTTATGACAAATAAAATTAATATGTTGGTCTTGCTCTGGTCATATAAATAATAGCAGTGACTCCGATGGGGAGGATACCATTATTTGTATCTAAGTATATACCATTACTTAATACTAAGTCCATTACCTTATAATGAGTTCCTTCAAATGGAGAAGTGAACACATACTAGTTTACTTTCTATAATTATCCCTAAGAAAGTTTGTACGGGTGATCAATTATACTCATCCGATATGGAGGAAGGCACTAAAGCCAAAGCACAAGTATAATTACATCACCTACAAACCAGTAATAGAGACCACATGATTTATACTAAATAAATATCCTCTCCTACTTAGTTATTTAACAATGAGGGTTTTTCTACTAGTTGATATTATGTCCATGTTATCCATTATTAATGTAGGCTTAGTTTTTTCAAAAAAAAATATCCATACAATAATAAACATGCATAATCAGAAAAAGCAAAATGACAACAAATAAGAAAAAATTATACAACTATTATGGTCATGTTTTTTAGGTTTTAACGGACGATTCCTTCATCGAAAACCATCCGTCTGCCTCTGGACTTCTTAAAACTGGCATCTCGTCCGACGTCAGAAACAACCACCGCCGCCATCACGATTGATCAAAAATAATTAAGATTACATCAATCCTATGCCTCCCAAAGGAGTTCACACATAATCTGGTTGAAAAATAAAATTATAAGCACGATCAACCCTCATGATTTTAATTACATCCACAGCAACAACATCCACGATATGTCCGTGGTTTAAAACAATCACAAAACAAAATATGCATTGGACCATAATAGTTGGATCTAAGATGCCTGCAAAACCGAGTTAGAATAGATCTACATCTACCGACTACTACACAAAGCAAGTTTTATTGGACAACATGGACGTATCAATCAATACGCAGATCCAAAGTGGCTTTGATACCAATTGATGGAACTGGGGACTCCCAGGACCCTTACTTTGGTATGAGTATTGATCGATAGAAAGTTAAACTGATTTAATACATATTCTAACCCTTCATAGGCGGAAACTAGGTTCACGAATTATACCTGTGGCAGGAAGAAGACAAGTAGTGCATGCAATCTCGAGCGAACGACCCCAAGATCTTTCCCACATATTCCTTCCTCGAGTTGGACGTCGTGTGCACGACGATCTCCCAACCTTTTCTTCTCCTTGGCAGTCCTCTTTTTCTCTCCATACGTGAAACACGAATTTAGATAAAGCTTCAGATTTCTGATCAGTTATTTGGCGGCCAGAGTAGCGGATATATATAGGCTACGACAGGGACCATGATGAAAAATTAGGGTTAGGCCTTCTAACAGATCTCTATATCACGTGTTCAGCCCGAACACACAATCCAGGCCCATTAACAATAGCTCGGTCCACGAATGAGCTATTGTTGCACTACCTCCCTAATCCCAAATTATGTTTGTGCACTCCTTTTATTATATCCTCGTTTGGCTCCCCATGTTAAGATATCGAATGTCCGTCGATCAAATTAATTTAATGACAACTATATTGATTCGACATTTTTTATCCTTAAATAGTACTGTTCAAATTTATTTGTCATGTCGGATATAATCCACCTGCAGGGTTTATATGACAATCCTAATGAGCTCCTTAAGGGGACATCATCAACCCGATGTATCAGGACATGAATTCCATTTATAATCAATAGCCCATCATACATACAATGTTATTACCCAATTCATAGAGGTTGTTGACCCATAATAAATCTCACTCTTTCATGAGTCAAAGTAATGCACACTACATACACATGTATGTTATTATATCCGAATTAAGAGCACAAGCATCCATAATAACAGAGGTGTTTGTTCTCTTATGTAGTCATACAAAGAGAACAACCTCAAGTGGTCCTTTTCAATACACACAATGTGTATTAGTGTAAACCTATAGTCAAGATAGACAAATACCATTTTACACTGCAGCCTTTTCAATAGATTGTCCAAGTCCATCTAGGTTGTGAACTATTTTTATATTCCATAGAAAACTGATAATATGATCTTCTGTGTGACACCACATATCATATTATCTACAATATAGAATATTGGACATTTGCATTAACACTTACAACAAATATAATATGTAAACATTTGCCCATATGATTCTCATTCCAAATTTAAGGAAATAAGGTTACTACAAAAGTGATGCTTTTAGTATATAGCCCTAACAGATGTTTGTACGACGGTTTGGCGACAGAATATCTTAGCAACGTATGAGAAGTCAACGACATTAACTAGTACTCCATAGACGACTAATTAGTGACTGAATGACGTCGTCTTAAATGACATATGAGCGACTACTCAGCGACATTACTTTTCTTTTTTGATACTCTAAACTTTTTGACACGCGAAGTTGGCGACATCATATTCCGTCACTGAAACATCACAATTGCGACGTATCAGTGATGACTTAGCGACATATTATATGGTTTTGATACTCTTTACACTCTAATACTCAATGTTGGTGACGTAATTTGGTGTCATTGTTTAGTCGCCATTACGTCGAACGTAGTCCGCAATCTGTCACTAGATTACTTAGTGACGTCATTAGTGTTACATTTTAGTCGCCATTCTGTCGAAGGTAGTCAGTAATCCGATGCCAATATACCTAGCAACGTACAAATTCGTTTCTAGATAGTCGTTAAATTGCCCAGGACTATAAAAAAAATACATTCGTTATAGTCGTTTAAAACGAACCTATCAACCACACATCACAAACTGCTGAAGAAACATAATCAATATGTAACCCATCCAGCGCAACCCGCTGTAGAATTCTCGTCTTATCGATCTTCAACGACGCAAACACCCAATGGAAACACATAGTGAGATATATAACTAAAAAAATCTATATAATACAAATAAATATCAAATATCATCTAAATAAAATAATACAGTGCTAGGGAGATAACTGTTTGCAAAAACAAAAGTTTGATTTCCACAAACTAAGAAAGAGTACAAAAATACAATTAATTTTTGTAGAAGTACAACTATAGGAATCTGATCAGAAGACGATCACTTCATCCATTGGACAATGTGATATCGAAGACACGAGCCTCTGGAGGATGCAAAAGCACTTCGTCAGTAGCTTATAATTATTCGTGATGCTTTGAGACTGATTTGAAACTCTATTTACAGAGTTCTTGAAATAACTGTTTAGCAGTTATTCTAGGTTGCATGCGCCTCAGGTTGCGCAGCTCTGTTCATTTGCGCGAGCGGTTACACCAACTGCTGTGGACGCATGGCATCATTTGAGTGAGATACGCATGGTCGTGAGCAATGTAGCGGATACGTTCTACGAAGTTAGTAGCATGCGCACCACGTCACCCTGCTCTGGACATCAATTCGATCATATTATGTAAGCTTTATCAGGTTGATTGGGGGCACAATATAACAACTTGCGTGAGCGGTTGCACCAACTGCTATGGACACGTGGCATCTTTTGAGTAAGATGCGCATGGTCGTAAGCAATATAGTGGACACGTTCTACGAAATTAGTAGCATACATGCCATGTTACCCTGCTCTAGATGATCATATAGCGCGAGCTTCGTCAGGTTGTACGGGGGCGAAATATAGTGACTTGCGCTTAAGCACAACCTCGCGCACCTTGACACGTTGCACAAACTGGTAGCTGTCATAAAATCTGACCAAATCTCCTTGAACGCCATGTTGCACGAGATTTGAACGAATTTTCCTTGATATATGTGCAGTCAGTTGTCAAAAATAAAGTCAGTCGTTACAGCTTCTCGAGGAGACGCACCAAGTGGTGCTCGTGCAACTTAAGGTTGGCACAACCTGATGCTGGTGCAAACTGATGTATGCACAACCTATTGATGTGGCGCAACTTGTTGAAGTGGCACATCTTGTTGATGTAGTTCCTGAATAAGTGGCGCCCCTTGATTTTTAGCTCCCAATGGGTGGCACAATTTGATTTTTAGCCTCTATAAGACCCCCTTCAAAGTTTTCAAAATTGGAAAAATTTCAATGTTTTGAAATACTTTGAATTTAGAAATGACTGTGTCTAAGTTGCGTCGATCAAACTCAAGCCCGATTTTTCAGCATAGGTTGTACAACTGTTTGGGCTACAAAGCCATAAATAGTCGTACCTACCACTTTCTCTTCTTCCTAATCTCCTTTGACCACTTTGTCTCTTTTTCTTCCAGATTTAGAAGCTTCTTCGACAAACCCTAATGGCGCTGAGATTCGATATTAAGATAGGACAGGACTTCGCTGAGCCTCATCTCATGCCTTACCATGCAGAGAGGAGCGACATGCGTGTCAGTACATTCTGCCTTCGTCACGACAAGAAACTGTCAACTCGTCTATCGAAGGTGAGCATTACGATCATTGATCCATGCATCGATCATATCAACTAAATTCTTTTTTAGGGTTTTTGGATTAATTTGTTCATCGTGTTCCCTCTCTTTTTAGAGTTTGGTGCACTTTCTGACTTGTGCCACCCTTTTTAGAGTTTGGTTGCTGTCACCTTGCGTGATGCAACACAACAGAGATGTTGCTATATACAAAATATGGTGCAGCACAGAAAATGTGCTATATGGCACAATACAGATGCTGAGCTATAAAATATGGCGCAACACAAATGCTGTGCTATATAAAATGTGGTGCAACACAGCCGTTGCGCAACATGGAAGTCTTGGCACAACCAATGATTTTTATACAGATTTGATCATTGCACTCTGTAGATTCACTAACTTTTTCTCTTTTACTTCTTGTAGGGAATCGGTTGGCATGATTCTTCAGAACTGGTATCGGTGATGTAGGATACTATGAAGATGAATAAATCTGACACACACCTTAGATAGCTCAGAACTCTCCGTGTTTCAGAAGAGCCTTCCTTAAATGGTAGGAAGGGCCTTTATACCTGAGAGTTTGATGGTGGAGACACAGAACTCGGAATCATATCACAAGGGTGATCTCATTCCTACTTCCTACGAAGGGTCATCATTTCTCCACCAGTTGTATTGATAGCAACTTGTCTTCGAGCTGTTGTACCCTATCGTTCTCCTTTCGTCTTTCCGAGAGAGAAGACCAAAGTTGATTTTGGTACCTTGCTCGCTGCTTCAGGTCGAGTCGACAAGGAACTGGCACCAACAAGAAGATCCAAAGATGTAATAGACCTTCATTTGTTGTATCAGAATAAAAATCCAAGATGTAATAGATTTCCATTAAGATGTAACTATGTTTTAAAGGAAAAGAATAAAGAATGATATTCTCTCTTCTTTTTACTGGTATCTTTGTGGTTTTGAGAGTAATATGGATGCGACGAGTCATTTGATATAGAAAATAGAATTCAGAGGTAATGTGGACGTGAACTCATTTTTCTATTGATGATCTTTAAGTCAGCTAGGACTCAAAGACATGATATCATGTCTAAAAAGACGATATCTGTAATAATACAGATTTATCATAAAGATAAGATATCTTTTAAAATGATTGGGTTTCAAAAGATAGAATTGATGATTCGGATGGACTCCACTGGGATTTTGAGTATTTATTATCTGTGGTTTTATTTGAGAGAAAGTAAATAAAAGATAATAAATGTAGGCCTATTCGCAAAATGAATAGAGATAAAAAGATTAATGAATGAGTAGTCATGTCTTTTCGAGGAAAGATCGTTTCGGTTCTCGAGACAGACAAGAAATTAAGATCTATCATGAGATGAATAGAGATGAATGAATGGACATGCCTTTTCGAGAAAAGGTCGTTTCGGTTCCCGAGACAGACTGTTTGACATTTTTGTCTATAAATAGTGCAGAACCTTTTTGAGGATGTTATCAACACCTATTCCTTTATTGCAAATGTCTTCTGAAGATGTGTCCAAGGAGGCTGAGGTCATCCCGAAGACTGAAGTTGTTATCAATACTCATTCAACTGAGCCTCCGTTGTCTGTTCAGAAAGAGGCGGGGGAAAGTTCGATTGTTCCTGGGCCACAATAAGACATCCATACCAGACTTGTAGAGCCTGGAAGCACTACCGAGGAAGAAACTCTGAGGAAGGCTGTATGTGAATTGTTGACATCGTCCGACAATAATGTATTTGAACTTCTTACGAAATATGTCTTTGATCAAGAAGGCTCTGGTTCTCGTTGATTTTATGTATTTCTTTTTGTCTAAGTTATGCATTAAAAAAATTGTTTACATTCTAGTTTTTGTGCTGATGTGTTTTTATACATAGTATTTATTGAGAAATTTGCCATTGATAGGCATCATGGCGACTCGACCATCCATACCAGTCAGTTGATAAGCTCCGTTTGACAAAATTTTGCTTACAACGTAGGGACCTTCCCGCTTTGCTTCGAACTTGCCCTTGCTCATGTGCGTCATAGTCATAGGACGTCTGACGGTTAGAACTAGTTTTTTTTTTCTGAAATGCTCGTACTTTAACTATACGTTTGAAGGCTTTTGATATACGGGCTTGGTATAACTCAAGGTGTTGTTGTGCAAGGAGCCGTTTCTCATCCAACGCTTCAAGCTCGTGAAGTCGAAGACGATCATTATTTTCTGTTGTGAGTTCATTGGCAATTACAATCCTTAAGGAGAGGATTTGAATTTTTAATGGTTTGACAGCTTTGCATCCATATACCAAGGAGAAAGGTCTGCAACCGGTTTGAGTACGTCTAGTAGTGAGATAAGTCCATAGACATTCTCCAAGCTTTTCACTCCAGTTTTTTTATTGGTAGAAACAAATTTCTTGAGAAGCTTGATTATAGTTTTGTTGAATGCTTCAGCCAAACCGTTCGCTACAGGATTGTAGGATATGGAAGCAACATTGTTAATTCTATTATTATCACAAAATCGAGTAAACTTTTGATTGATGAATTGTGGTCCATTATCATGAATAATCCGTCAAGGAATGTCGAATCTGTATATCACATAATGTTTGATAAAATTGATGACGCTGCTAGTCTTGACTTTAGGTAAAGGTATGGCTTTCGCCCATTTTGAGAAGTAATCGGTTATAGCTAGTATAAACCGATGTCCTCTAGATGGCGGTGGATTGATAGGACCAATGACATCCATACCCCAAGCTTCAAAGGGCCATGATACGGTAGTCGGATGAAGGAACTTTGACGGTTGATGGATGAAGTCTGCATGAATTTGACAGGCTCGACATTTTCTTACATATTTAATGGCATCCGACACCATAGTGGGCTAATAATAGCCCATACGTCGGATATGATCTTATAACTTAGGACCAGGCTTATGTGCACTACATACCCTATCGTGGGGTTCCTATAGTATTTGTTTTACTTCATCTCCAGCAAGACAACGTAAAAGTAGACCATGAAATGTTCTTCGATAAAGAGTTTTAGAAGTATGATTATAATGAAACAGAATTGATCGCCTACGGATTATTGTAGCTTCTTTAGAATCTTTAGGTAAAATGTCATGTACCACAAAATCAATAAAAGAAGCTCTCCAATCTTCACTAATGACATTGATTTTAGTTGAATTACTGAACTCAATATTTGAGTTATTCTCAATACAAAATAACTCTCTATTAGTGATGACAATCATCTGTTGCCTTCTCACTGGGATTGCTAATATGGCTGCCATATTAGCCAATGCATCAGTCTTCGTATTGCATGCCCGACGTACATGTTCAATGAAGAAACCCTTGAACGATGTAGCCATCCTAACTGCTGCTTTAGGATATGGGACAGGATCCTGGTATCGAACTTCATACGTGCCTCTAACCTGATTGACAATCAGTTTAGAATCTCCATATACTTCAAGATATTCAATATCTAATTATTTAGCTAATTAGAGGCCAATGAGCAAAGCGTTGTATTCAGCAACATTATTGGAACACGACTCGTCTAAAGAATAAGCTCTTTGAATAGATAATCCCTTTGGTGAGACGAGGACAATTCTAATACCAGCGATAATGGCACCTTTTGGTCCTATTCTGGATGCACCGTTAAAGAATAGATGCCAGGTAAGAATTTCTTCTGAAATCATGTTGGACAATTCTAATCCTTTATGTCGAGTTTTGACGCTCGGTCAGCAGGACATACACGTGCCTCGTGCATGCATGTCCGTGTCCGATTCGGACACTAAAATTGTGTCGATTTCAGATCCGTCTTCACAAAATTTGTTACAAATAATATTATCAAGGAACTCATGAAAACAGATCAAAAAATAACACTTTTCGGTTCTAAGTGACATTTCGTCGAATACGTGTTCCATAGGACTGACACATGTCCGATACGGCTATCAAAACAAATCAAAAACCTACCAAACTTCATGCACAGGTCTGGGGTACCTATTTGGATGCTAAAATGCAGAAATTTTAGAAGAAATAATGGTAGAACGAGATTTATCTATTGAAAGTTGGAATCTCAATGAAAGTGAATCCTCGAGCACTTTGATGACCGGTTTCTCCCGAGCGAACGTCTCCAACTCCTTGTTAACATTGCTCCAAAAAGTTATTCTCCTCCCCACGGTCGCAATACAATTCGTTTGGCACGAATCAGATGCAGGATGAGAAAGTTAGGATTTTGAAGAAAAGGAGAAATTAGGGTTGCTCTTGTGGAGGCTATGTGATTTCTTCACAAATGAGAGGGGGAGGTTGCTGTGCTTGGCCGGCCATGCATGGAGGGTTATTAGGTTTAGGGTTAGTCATGGGCCAAGCACTCTTAAGTTGCTACAAAGGCCCAATGACAAAAGGCTTTAAAGGCATATAAAAATGACTTTAAAATTATTAAATAATTCTAAAAAATAGATAATAATTCTAAATTAAATGTAATAAGCCAATAATAAAACTAATTACATTATTAGGCTTCTAAACAAGGTTGACTAAGGTTATACCATTATGGTGCTATCAAAACACCAATCCAAACCACACAACAATCGATTTAATTAATATTTTACTTAAATTCAAAATTATACACGATGACAAAAATATTCCTAATTAGAAAAGTGAGTGTGACAGGTAATTAGGTTTCTAATGTCATGGTTAGTCTCTAATCATGGATAGCTAAGGTTAAACCGACAACTAACACAACACCAATTAAAATATTATAAATTAATCAAAAAAAATAAAATCACATAATTACCAAAATATCCTTATTTTAGAAAAGTGGAGGTTACAAAAAAGGATAGAAATCATGAGAAGGAGAACCACAACACAACTCTTCTTGTTCTTTTCCAACTTTTCTTTTGAAGTTTTGATCAACATGTGCGGCTAAAAGATGTTGGTTGAAGGAGACAAAAGCCTTGTAATCAATATAACTTGTGAGATCTAAATTATTTTTATATGTTTGATTTATACTTTGAATATTGAACATTTTTTTATGCCAACTTTCATGATTGTTTTGTTTAATTAGTAGGAGGCCTACTAGTTTATTATTTATTTCGATCTGCTGCTTAATTAGATATCAAATCCGTAAATGTTTGATTTTTCTAATTTGTGAAGCAAGCAAGATTTAATAAACTTCTTTGTTTTATTAGATCTTTGGAGAAAAACTTTTGAAAAAACTAAATACAAGCACTTGTGCTTGTGTTGTTTTGCTTTATCGATCTCTTGGTTCTTTAAGAAATTGCTAGATTAAATCTTCAGCGCATGTCTTATATTATTTAGTAATTAAAGTAAATTAGATCGCTTGTTTTTGACTAACTAAGCCTAAGATAGATAGGAAGATACTTCCAACGGTGAGTATTCAAAGTATGAGTTAATTTATGCTTGCATCGATGATCAATTTTAATATTCCATTGGTGAATGTTGACTGAGACCAATATTTGTTCCTTCGATTGACTTCAATACTTTAATTATTTTTTAGCTCTTCTTCAATTAGCTTTTATTAAATTCAAATCTCTTCCCCCATCCTTGTTCACATTGCATAAAGGTACACTAATTGCTCTCCGTGGGATCGATCCTTACTCTCACTACTATAAATAATTTTAAGAGAAATGGTTCTATTTTTGTGTACCTGTGGAAGCACACCAAATTCTGGCACCGTTGTCGGGAAGTAATCTTAGTCAATTTTTGTTCTTTTTGTGATCTTTATTTCATTCTTGTAATAAAATAGTTTCTTTTATTAGCAAAAAAAAAGTATTTAACAGGACATGGTGACCAATTCGAAACAATTTGCCACTTGGCTAGATCTTCCATCTAGGTATGCTAATGAGGTAAATGTTTCTTCTCTAGAATAACAAATTGCTTGTTTAAATTTTCTTGTTCGTCAAATGGTTGTAGGTAACATGAAAACAACAATGGCTTGTGAGATTTGTTTAGTAGTAGGGCATCCAACTGATATGTGCCCAATACTTTAAGGCGAGCCCATTGTAACTCAAAATAGTCCAAGTTACCAGTAGTACAAGCAACCATACCTCCGTGAACAATAATTGGACCAAACTTCTAATTCTGGTATGCCTTTAGAAGATATTGTTAAGTCTCTTGCCACTAACACCTTGAAATTTTAATAGGAGATGAGGGCCAGCATCCAAAATCTGAACAATCAAATGAGCCAAATGGCTACAACAATTAAAAAGCTGGAGGCACAAAGTTCAGAAAAATTATTATCCCAAACGATAATAAATCCAAAAGACAGTGCAAGTACAATCATTTTGAAAAATGGTACCGAGGTTGAGTTTTTAGTAATGAAAGCACCTGCATCGTCAAGATAAGAAGAAGAGAAAAATGGCACTACAGACGCAAAAATTCATAATGAAGATGTAGTACCTAATATAGGAAAAGTTTTTGAACTTGATGGCAAAGATGGATTGGAAGTTGCCATTAGTGAGCATCTTGAGAAAGGGAATGATGAGTTATCTTTGATTTCTAATTTGCAAAAAACTGTAGTAGCATTCATTGATTTTCTAAAAATACAACAGTTAGATAACTTTTCTTACATGGCATTACCCATTTTTAAGAAGAAACTTTTACCTTCTAATTTACAGGCCCCCATTTCAGTCATAAAACCTCTTTATAGTTGTGTCAAGTGTGCATAGAGTCGAGCCAATGACATATTAAACAAAGGCGCTACTTTAGAGGCAACCCAAGGGGAGTTTGTTCTTATTCTTGTATTTTCTTTTCTTTTCTTTGCATTTAGACTTACATTGGTGACAATGATTGTTTTAAATGTGTGGAAGGAGGTTTATGTTTTGTCTACTTTTTAAATACATGGTTTTTCAAAAAATTAAATTTTAAAAATAAAATTTAAAGAAAGTTTTTTTTTTGCTTTTTCTGGTTCTCTATTTATTTTATTAAAAAGGGGAGAATTGTTTTTGTGAATTTTAATAATTTTGTTGTATATGTCATAAACAAGATTCAACTAAGTTTGAAAATTTCATAACATGATTGAATAAGTACTCTTTTCAACTTAGAATTAATTTGCCTAGTTATTTTCCTTAATGATTGTAGTGGTTAAATTTGGTAGACAAAAGTCGGTGAGATTTCGCGCCTTTAGACTGACACAACAGTCTCATTTTTTTGTGAGAGATATTCTTCCATAGATTTGTTTCTCTAGAACTTGCTTTGATTCTCTTCAAGGTCGCATCTACACATGCATACTTGAACATGATTAAGGCCCTCTTTGTTAGACGCTACTTAAGCCAAATAGCCTACCCTAAAATAAATTTTCCATTGGTTGAACCCATTTGAGCCTTAATATTTTTATTTTTGTGAACCAAAATTTCAAGCTTTAACCTAAAAAAATATATTTATCCAAGCCGGAAAGCTAGTGGAGCATTGTGATAAGTATGGGTGTATAAGAAATAAGTGTGGGGGTATCTGAATTTCTAGTTTGGCTACATATTTTTTTCTCAAATTTTTGAGTTCCATCATGATTAAAAAAAATAAAAAAAAGAGGAAAAGAAAATGAAAATGAAAAGAAAAATTTAAAAATGAGAAAAAAGAAAGAAAGAAAGAAAGAAGAAGTAATAAAAAAGTGATGGAGGAAATTACTTTTGATATCCATGTTCATAATTTCTCCTAAAATTCAAATAAAGGGGTATGTTGAATGCTTCAAAGTCAATTAAAGAAACTAAATGGGGTGATTGGTTTTACATATTTTATATATTCGGGCTTGAGTTAAATCATTTTTGCTCCACTAGTTTTGATGACTTTTGAGCTATACTCCCAAATATATCCTACCTTGATCCTCAGCCCCATTACAACCCATGAAAAGTCCTTATGATTTGTGTTATGCATGTGATCCAAGTAGTGGAGAATGAGAAAATATGCAAGCTTATGGTAGATCCTTTCTTTTGGAATGAATTTGAGCGAAACACGTACCCTTCAAATACATGAGAGTTGAGTGTTTATTCTCGTGAGTGTCTACCAATTTAGTCTACTCTATCTTTAAGTAAAAATACTTACTAAGTAAATATAAGTTGTCTAAGAATATATTTTTCATGATATTGTATGAGTTTTAAAGAGCTTGGTTATTCTTATTTATGGCATTACAACATTGATTTTTATTTTGAAAAAAAAATAAATTAGAGTTTTGTCCGAGGAGATATGCTATTAGTTTTAAATAGCTTGGTTATTCTTTATTTATGGCACTACAACCTTGATTTTTATTTTGGAAAAAAAATAAATTAGAGTTTTGTCCGAGGACGAACAAAAGTTAAGTGTAGGGGTACTTGATGAGAACATAAAATGTTATATTTTTATCCCTTAATGTTTATCATTTTATGCTTATTTCACGACTAAAGGTACTCACTATTCTTCTATTTTGATTTAGAATGCAGTTGGAGACACTATGTTTAAAATGGAGCTAAATTGTAATTCTGGACAATTTTGACATCTTTTACCAAAATAAGCATAACTTTCTCATCCGAAAAGTAATTGAGGTGATTCAAAAAGATTTGGAAAGCTAAGACAACGACCTACAACTTCCATATTTGGTAATTTTTGGTATTCTGGCTGCATCATAGACCAAATGAGATTTGAAATTGACTCAAAGATGTTGTGAACAAAAATATGAACCAAAATAACTATTTTTGTACTTGTTCTATGACTTAGTTTTATTGGTTGGAAAAGTTGTAACTTTTAGAGGATACGTGGAGAGATATTGTGGGATTGAAACAACTAATTTAGGGTGTATAAAAGGGATAGATATCATGAGAAGGAGAACCACAACACAACTCTTCTTCTTCTTCTTCTCCAACTTTTCTTTTAAAGTTTTGATGAACATGTGCGGCTAGAAGACTTGTTGGTCAAATGAGAAGGAAGCCTTGGAATCAAGAAACTTGTGAGATCTAAATTGCTTTTATATGTTTGATTTATACTTTGAATATTGAATGTTTTTATATGCCAACTTTCATGTTTGTTTTGTTTAATTAGTAGGAGGCCTACTAGTTTATTATTCATTTTGATCTACGGCTTAATTAGATATCAAATCCGTAATTATTTGATTTTTCTAATTTATGAAGCAACCAAGATTTAATAAACTGCTTTGTTTTCTTAGATCCTAGATGAAATTATTTTGACAAAACTAAATGCAACCGCTTGTGCTTGTGTTCTTTTGCTTCATCGATCTCTTGTTTCTTTAAGAAATTGCTAGATTAAATCTTCAGTACTTGTCTTAGATTATTTAGTAATTAAAATTAATTAGATCGCTTATTTTTTATTAACTAAGCCTAAGAGAGATAGGAATATACTTCAATAGTGAATATTCAAAGTATGAGTTAATTTATGCTTGCATCGATGATCAATTTTAATATTCCAATGGTGAATGTTGACTGAGACTAATATTTGTTTCTTCGATTGACTTTAGTATTTTAATTATATTTTAGCTCTTCTTAAATTTGCTTTTCTTAAATTCAAATCTCTCGCCTCATCCTTGTTCACATTGCATAAAAGTACCCTAATTGCTCTCCGTGGGATTGATCCTTACTCTCACTACTACAAATAATTTTAAGAGAAGGTTTTATTTTTGGTTGCCTGTGGCAACACACCAAACACTATAAATAATACTATCCTGAACTAAAATGGATCTAACCGACTAAATTTAACTTTCCTTCACATGAAGTTTATCCACTAATAGCAATTTATTTCAAATTCCAACAGTAAGCCAACCTTCCAAATCTGATTACAATTATAATTGTTTATCAATTAGAAAATCCCAACTTTCTATTAATCAATCTATGACCTATATATATATCTTAATTCCAGAAATCAACAAACAAATGTTTTAAATCTCTCACCATCCATCTATTCTACCCTATTACAAGATTTACACCTGCTTCTTAATCATGCTTTCCTACAATTAACATGATTCTAAATCTATCACTCCATGGAGACAACTTCTCTCTTTCTGATATTTCTTCGGCAATCATTAAAAATTTCTCTTTTAACCTTCCTTCTACTCAGATCAGGTTCTTTTAGCCAAGTTCCAACTTAAATTATGAAGTTGAAATCCTATATCTATAGAAGCATGGAATTTTATACGCCACACAGAGGCTAGAAAGATTATGCGCCACAGGGTCTTATGTGCCACAGAGAGGCCAAAAGCTTTCGCACCACAAAGCAGTACGAGCGAAAGACATAAAAAAAGTCAATTGAGACAGTAAATGAAGGCGCATGAAAAGTAGATTTTTATTTATATTAAAATCTATTACATGGCTTTTTATTACATTAAAAGTTTACTACAGCCAAGTCTATGTAGATAGGCGCATCACTCTAATGTCTCGGCATAGGCGCGTCTCTTCTACGTCGGAGTGAATCACTTACTGGTCAACGAGCGAATCACTTCCTCATCAACACACAGGTGCATCCGCCAGCCTATCGCTCTTCCAGTATAACGAAAGTTTGGGCACGGTGACCCCAAACTCTGTATACATTCTGGACCACGAAGACCTCTAACAAGTTATTCAGGTTCGAACTCTCATACCAGGCGCTCAGATGCATCTCAAAACAATAAAGGAATTCTTTATTACGAACTTCACTTCTTTGAACGAGGAGATCCACAACCAACAATTGACTCATGTGCCAAAGACAAGGCTCATGACCACCCAAGTCTAAGTCAGGGTCAGACATGAAGGAAAAGTGTCAAGAGAGAAAGTGAGCAAAGACTTCTAAGAAACACACCTATTTATAGACAGCAGCGTAGCCCTACGCCTACGCCACATGGCAGTTATTTAAAAGCCCCGAGATCAACGTAATAAATCTCATATTAATGGCAATGAACCTGACTTTAATGTGATGAATTTGCTATTAATGGCAATGAACTTGGCACTTTAGGAATCGATTTAGTCAGCGTTTTGAGCCCCACGACACATGCAATGACAATACTTAAAGAAAAGTTGACCAAATCCAATGTGATAAAGGCTACTATGCCAGCAAGAATACTACGCCTTCGAAACGGCTATGCCCTCGAAGTGGGCTACGCCATCCGGATGGCTAAGACCCTAAAAAAGCAACTACACTTGGACTTTCCCTTCAACCAAGGAGCATTTAATACAGTCTGATAACAAGTTCGAGTTCAAAAGTAAACGCTTCGAGTGAAGTGCTGCACGCCTCGACTCTTGTACAGATGATGGCAACACAAGAACCAAAGGGTCAAAGACCACTACGCTGAACATCTAATGTAGATATGATTTGGTCGTAGCCTGAACCTACGTCCCCAGAAGCAAAGGATGCCTCGAAGACTGAGATGGCAGCGTACATCATCATAATGATTAAGTGTTGTCAGAGACAGCTATACAACGCCATATGGAATCTCATCCATGCCAAAATATTGTAGGAAGACAAGTTTTGGCGTAGGGTGATCCCTACTCCCTTAAAATACTTTATTTTTATAACAGAGGACTTTACATGCCAAATCACGGTGTAGAAAGCTCCTCTACTCCAGCAAAGTCTAATATACTGGCAATAAACACGCACCACGTGTCATTAACCCGTTCATGCTCACGAATGGGTGCTAACCACCCAGGATTTCAACAACAAGTGAATCTCAACAAATGCTACATAGCGGCTTATCCATAGCCTAGAGAGAAGTTGTAGAAGATTCACTCCCAAGATCACGTGCAGCGCCCCTGTGTCCAACAGATTATGATCATAGCATCCCTACGTGCAACAATAGATTATTCCACTAATCACCTTTAAATAGAAGGATCATCTCACAAGATGTTGACGACTCTGCTGGGGACCACTTTCTCCTCCAACGAGAAGGTAGTGATGCAACTCGACGACAACAAGCTCGAATCTTCTCACAAGATGTTCGTCGTGGTCTACGACCAGTAGGCTTATGAGGAATTTCTCTCTGAGGGCAGCACGAGTCTTTCATAGTAACTGTCAAAGTCGAAAAAGACTCGCCGAGTCTGGATGCCCGAAGGTACTGTGCTATTTACTAAGGCCAAGGAGGCCGTGCTTGAGGCACAGCCGACTCAAGGTGCACGATCTGTGCCTGTGTCATCTTTCTGTGCTGCTGAAAGTTAGGGTACCCCCCAAGCTAGCAACTTATAGGCTTGGACAGCAAGGCACAGACTCAGGCTCCCAGCGTACCTGCATCTAGTCTAAGGCTCAGAAGAATAAGAGAAGAGGTGTATTTGTCCGTTTGTGCAGGGTGTCCACTGCACCCACTAAGGCATCTGTGTTTGATAAGATTGATTTTCCATCCTACTGAAGGAATATTGGATTCTGAGTACTACGCGCCTTCGAGGGCTGGTACAAAGAACTCCAAGGCTGCACGAGCTTCACGTACTAGTTGTGCTATGCCAACAGTAGACCAAAGGCGTGCACTAACCGTCACGCGTGCCGTCGATGGTAAACTGTATCAGATAGATTTTGTGGCCTCTGCATCTAAAGCAAATCAGTCTTCAAAGTCCCCAAATCTCTTGGGTGTATCTCATTCACAAGAACCAAGCCAGGGGCAAACATTATGATATGCCTATGTGTGGAGTCTAACTATGGGTGTGAAGTTGGTCTCCCTCACAATAGTCCTACTCATGACTCAGGCGTACTCCATGCGCTTTGGTTAAGTTAAGGAGTCCACTATCCTTAATCACACCCATACGTAATGCTTGGCTGCGCCCGTGAAATTGGTATGAGTACAAACATCCCCTTGCATGACTTGTGCAACATGATTAGTCACAAACGCAAGTTAAGGAAGACAACCACTACGCATAATCCAACCCATGTTGGGCATACTTGTGCTAGTATCACGATAAACTGCTACTGTTGTAAAGTTACAGCCCCACCAACAAGGAAATCTATGTTTCGAAGGCTACAATATGTCGCACCTGTCCAACGTCGCCTCAAAAAGATGGTGCCAATTAGCGACGAGGAAAAATCGTTGGTTGTCTCGTAACACGTCATCTCCGGTTCTTCTTTACCCGGAAGGAAAACAAACATCACCAACGCTCCGGCCATGGCTAGTTCATCGAAGAGCCACTGATAGGAAACAAAGCAATAATTCTATCGATCGGGATGTTTCAGAATACTCAATTGAGGATGAAAGGTGTATCAACGACATGAGCTAAGATGATCAGACCCCGACTGTTCATAATAACCCCTCATTCGAAGATGAGGGTATCTATCAAGGAACTGACACCGACGTGGCTGGGGGTAGACAGTTTGACGGGTCAGAAGAAGAAACACTCATGCCAACCTTTCCATAAGAAAGTGATGCATCGACCAATCCATCCACTTCAACCTATGTCATGTCTGTCTACATGACAGCGGGTGGCAAGGAAGAAGAGGGAGATGCTTCGGCTCCGGATCTCATGCGCCGCATAGATTCTTTGGAAGAGGGCCTAAAAACCCTTTCCACCATGATTGTTCAGGTCGTATTCGAGATCCGAAATACCCTGATGGCCCAACCTTCGTCAGGGGCTCTAATATCTGCTAGTCCCGATCCAGGGGCTAATAGAGAATCAAACGTACCCCTTAACGAGTATCTTTGGGTACGGTTCATCACACGTTGCACTGGACATCAGCTTCCTCAGGAACTGAACATCATACCTTGCCTTAATTACCTACACCTAGCTCTACTGAAGAACTGTTCAAGATGGTGAGAGACCGAAGCATTCTTTTTGAGGTGAAAGACAAATATGAAGAGTGTCAGAAGGTCAAATTTTGGCAACCCTATCCTACTAAGTGAAATAATGTTATTTATCCCCCCAAGTATAAATTGTAGTCACTGATACCATTCGGCAGGAATGAGTCTCTCCGTCAATACCTCACCTACTTTTACTCCATGACGGGGCACCTGTCGAAATAGGACGTCCTACTCACCAATCTATTCATCGGAGCACTAAAGAGGTTAGCTTACGATCGGTATTGCAGCCTCTCCGATAACTCCATCTCTTCCTTTGAAGATTTGAAGTGCCTCTTCCTTTCCCGATTCTATGACGGTGGAAAATATATGACTATGTCTTCCCTTATAGAGATTACTCAGAAGGAAAAGGTGATAGTTCGGGCCTATATTGAGCACTACCAACAGAAGTGTCTAAGGCTACCTTCTGGCATACCCGAGTCTGTGCTAATGGACTTTTGTAAGAAGAACATGATGCTGGCAGTCAAACTTTGTGTTGATGCCTCCCAATATATAGGATAGACTGCATTCATTATCGATGTCGAAGCCGTCGAATTGAAGGCCCGTGATGCTTCTCTTCTAGAGGTTAGCTTTCCTTCGTTCGAAGACAAGGAAAAAAAATGCCGACAACAACCACAATAGTAGGCACGAGTAGTGTTTGCCATGAAATATAAAAGAATAGAACAATTATCGAAGGACCGGACTTTTACTTCACGTTACAAACTCGCTTGTACAAAGAAAGCCTAGGGACGAAAACCTAGGTACAGCAGTCTAAGTACAATTGTTTATTTTAGATTCTGGAGGGTGACGATAGAGGCTCGGGAAGGCGACGGCAGCCCTGCCTTACTCCTTGGACGATCGGTATGCAGCCTTGGCTCCTTGTGAAAAGATGGTTGGCATTGACGAATAAATGCTCTTCTTGCTCCTCTATTGCTATTCTGGCTTCTCTCTCTCTCTCTCTGTGTGTATTCTCTCTCTGACTATGGGGGGAAGTCTCTCTATATATACGTATTTCTCTCTGTTATTGTATATCTCTTCAAGGGAATGGCACCTTGCTATTTATAATAGTGGGATATGATCATTAGGGTTACCAATAATTAGCTCTTGTAGATGGCGGCGGCCTGGGAATTGGCCCATCTAGGCCATTCGTCTAGATTATGATGAATCTGGGCCATTAGGTATAGATTATACCAAATCCTATTAGCAATTAATACTGATTGGAATAAATCTTCTTTATAATAATCTTCTGATATCTGCGAATAAATTAGATCTATTCTTCTGCCACGTGTCCAGATTATTGGATTTGACCCAATCTTTAATGGCAGTAAATCTGAGGAATTAATCGGTTTGGAACACGTGCCCTAGGAACTGCTGGAGGGATCTGGGCCGCATGACGAGTGAGCCGCATATGAATTTGAGCCGCATATGGTTAAGCCCACGTGTCAGGGCTGCCTGGGCAGTGGCCCTCACTTGAGCCCTCGAACTATAGGGGAGTAATTCTTGTGGGCTGCATAGGTACATATCTGCCTGAGCCGCATGGACATGATCCTCTCGAACCGCATGAGAAGTCCTCGCTCGAGCCGCATGAGGCTTTTATGGCCTGAGCCGCATAAGACAGATTCACTCTGAACCGCATGAGAAGTTCTTTGCTCGAGCCGTATGAGGCTTTCTTGGCCTGAGCCGCATAGGACTCATTCTGAACCGCATGAGAAGTGAGCCGCATACGAACGCCCACGTTGCAAGGCCACGTGGCATTTTTATGGCTCTCGGGGATTTGTGTCAGAGATTTCTCTTCCCTAGAGATTCATCATTATGACAGAGTCATAATTACCTTCTTTTGTGTCAGAGCTGTCAACTTTTCAGAGGGGTCAGCCGTCAAAGCAATTAATACAGCATGGGTCAGAGGGGAGCACTGTCAGGCCACGTGTCTTCTGAGCCGCATAGAATGCCTCAGACCGCATAGCTCCTTATGCCGCATGACTCCCTGAGCCGCATGAGTTTTCTGAGCCGCATGGATCTTTCCTGGCCGCATGTGTTATTTTCTTTAGTATTTTCCATGCTTCTACAGGACCCCCTTCAAAGTTTTAATTTGTAAAATTGAAATACTTTGAATAAGAAGCATGGCTGTGTTCTTCTAGCCGCATATGAAACCCTGACCGCACAGAAGTCCTGGCCGCATGGATTGTTCAGCCGCATAGGTGACTCAGCCGCAGGAGACTGTTCAGCCGCATAGCTTCTTGCCACGTCATTATTTGCCAGTATGGCAATCTTTAGTACTTAAATGTTGTTAATTTTTTAAAGGCTGCTTTTTGGTGCGGGATCCGAGGAGCTTGGCCTTCATTTTCGGTGGCTTATTTTGATAACCGAATTGTCGGTTTACGTGTATGCACGGGGATCGAGACGCTCCGTCTTTGTTTAAATACGGGTGACTTTAGCTGGAGGGACTTCTTTACCTTTTCTTTCTTTCACTCTTTTTCCTGTCTTCTCTTTCTGATCTTTCTTGTTTTCTCGTCGAAGCAATGGCTCCTAAGTCTTCTAAAGTTACTTCTGCCGCCGCGAAGGGCAAGAGGGTGACGTCCTCGTCAGCCGTCGAGCCTGAAGCGCCCGAAGTGCCCTCTGACGTTCGTCCTGCCTTTAAGGATAAGGGTTGCATTTGGATCTTGAGTACCCATGGCTCTGCTGCGTATTTATGTACAAGCCTCCTCTCAAGTTGATGGCAGAGCGCATATGCTGTATGGGCCGCATGACTTTTTATGCCCGAACTGCATAGACCATGCCCCATGTTTGAACCGCAGAAGAAGGATTTAAACACATAAAGTCTCCTCTGAACGGAGCCGCATATGTTTTTAGCAGGCTGAACCGCATAGCGTTTTGTGCCGCACGAGTTCTTCTGTTAGAACTGTGTACATTCGTCCAATCTGCATAAGCTATCGAGCTAGAGTCATATGGAACTCCCATCTGATTTGGGCCGCATGAGACTGTATTGACTCGAACCGCACAGGCTTCCTCGAAACTGTATTTCTTGAAACCCAACTAGACTGGAGCCGCATAAGACATTATTGACCTGGACCGCATAGGCTTGTGAGAGCTTCAGTAATTTTTTTTTTGTTTTAGCCATCTTTTAATCCTGCTTCTTCTTTCTCTTTTTTTTTTCTTTTCAGTGAACCTCCCAACCAATCCAGCAGGAGAGCTCCTTGTGGGTTCAGCTCAGTATGCCGCAGACGTGCAGCTTGACGAGTTAATCCGTCGTATAGGGGATCAGCTTCCCACTAATGAGCCTAGGGAAGAGTGGCTGCTATTAATAAACAACCTTTCTGCTTCCTTTGTTCGATGATGAATTCGGAGAAGTTGGATGGAGAATTTCTGAAACCGGCTTTTCTCTTTGGGGACGCCTTTTCTATAAAGAACTCCCGATTACTGGATGTCTCAGAGCACTGGGATTTTTCTGTAGACGGGGTAGAGATTCATATCCCTAAGATGGAGCGGCATTATCCTCTCTTATGGTTTAACATGGTACCGCGGGGCAGGACTATGGTGGGCTCCCTGACTCCCACCCAACAGGGAATATTTGTGAGCAAAATTTACTACAACAGACGCACGGGTTTAGTATGTGCGGGCAAGGAATCCGTGAGTCGAACTGTGATGGGGCTGCTTCTGGCACTTTTGTAAACACAACTGGCCCTAATTTTACCTTCACCCTAGCTGATACTTTTCTGAATCAGCTCGCTCACAAGGGGTCTTATCCCATAGGCAGGTTGTCGCTGCTGAACTGGATCAACCCTATTCCTACCTGGACTAATCTCACCTCATGATTTTGAGGCAGTATGGGGACTTCCTTCAGGAAATTGATCTTTATTACGCCGTCAGGGGTACCTGCTACGGGTTGCCCATAACAAGCCCTTGTTTATGGCTCTATTGGAGCTGTATAATCGGCACAGGGACTTTCTTTGCCCCCGGAGGAGAACTGGGGCTTGCCCTTCATGAAATAAACACTCTGTCTAGATTGCCGTGGGGAGGTGAAGCTTTTGAAGTATACACACCGACGAACGAAGAACTCGAAGAGATGGATCGACGGTTTTGGTTTCGTCACCGTATACCAAGAACTGTTGCATCATCATAGCGCCTGCCATCAGATGGCTATCAAGAAAGTAAATAGTTCAGAAGGGAACGCCCCTCACACCAAGGCCTGGATTTTGTATCTTTTCAAGTTGCGTCCTTCTGGTCAAGTTTCGTCTCGAACTCCTCGAACCCTGGAGGAGGTGAAGGATATGATATCGAAGGTCAAGAAGTCGAAGTCTACCCGTGACCGGTTTGGGAGTAGCACTGACTCCTTCAGTTATTTCTACTATGGTACCCGGGAGATGTTCGATAAAGCGATCTTAGCTGGGTTCTTGATGGTGTGGCTACGCAACTGTGTAGTCTCGGGCGGCGCGGGTTCTATAGAAAGGATCAGCCGCCATTTTATTCTTCCTGCTGTAAAATTGGTCTTCAAGGTAAGACTGGCGCTCCTCCCGACCATGGTATATAGCATACACTACGGCCTTCGCGCCTTTTCATCCAAAGTTATTGATGCACTATCGTTCGTTGATGAGGTCGGGACCTGATGAAAACGTTTCTGTTGATGACGCCTTCCTTTTGCGGTATCGTAATCAGCCTTGGGAACATGATACCATGCCGGCCTGTCGGAGGGCATTGGCAAGAATTGATGGGCCCAAATTCTTCGTATCTCTCCCTGAGTTCACCTCCGGCGAAGTGAGGAGGGTATATGTTGACGGCGTTGATCCCCCCAACTATTATCTGAAAAGATGCTTCTTTGGTTACGCAACATCCGTCCCGCGCACCTGGTGTATCGTTACCGGAATAGAGTATACCTGGAGCCTTATCTGCCCAGTAGATTTTCCCGTCAATTCGGGTATAGTCAATTGTTCCTGGATCGCCCTAGCGCTTGCTTGAGCTTCGAGGGCAATGTGCTCGACGGCGTCCGACTTGGCATTATTATAATGCGACCCATACCCGAGCCAGCTTCTCACTCCCTGATGCCAAGGTGGAGGGAGATATCTTGTATATAGCGGCCCTTTATCATGTTGCAGCGAGCAAACCTCCTGTTGGTTTTGATATGAATACTAGCTTCATTGTTGGCACCATGAGAAGCCAGAAGGGTCCAAAAAGAGGGGGGGCAAACAGGGTTCCTGTGTCGGACTCAGAGTCCACTAGGGCGGATGAGGAAGACGACGAACAAGATACTGATGACTTATCTCATTCTTCGGGTAAGGAGGTTGGGAATCAACCCCCTGCCGTGCCGGCTGAAAGGGCCGTGGGTCAATCGTCTACTCTGTCTGACGAAGTGGTGGAGGATCAACCATCTGCGGTACCTGGCCCTTCGTGTAAGCGAAGCAGGCGCGTGACTACCGTTGATAACCGACCTTATTCTACGAAGCACGCTGCGGTAAGACGTCGCCGGCTGTTTATTGATGATGAGGACGTTGTTCCTGAGGTGATTTGGGCTTTAGCTGTTTCCTTTCTTCTTCTTCTATGTTATGGCCTAATTATTGTTTCTTTTGCTCTTCATACGCATCGGATGAGCTCGCTCCTCAGGACCCGATTACCGAGGCTGATCCGGTCCTATCTCATTTAGTCAGTGGTGTGTGCACCGCTATCATTGTTGCTGGGGTGCTTCCGGTTGCGACCGAAGATTCCTACCGTACTGGAACCTCAACCCAGGGGGATGGGGGCTTTACTGCGCCGTCCCTGAGACGTCCGAACCCCAACATGATGACTCTGCGGGTGAGGAAACTACGCCGGCTGTGAACGAGCCGTCGTCCCCGTGCTCTTCCCCTGGTAATACAAATCGAACCATAGCTCGTGAATAAGCCCATGTGTTCTTGTCATCTTTTCTTTCAGATTATGTCGACTAATGGTTGATTTGGATGTTCAGATCTCAACCCTTCGTTGCCAGTGATTGATGTTGCTAGATCGCGCCCTACCGGAGAGGGCCTGACAGAACCTCTCTGTATCGAGGGACCTTCGTCTGGGCCGAGCTCAGGGTCCCGGGTAGCAGTACAACTGGGACAAGCGACGATGCCCCCTGTGTCCTCCTCTGCGAATGTAGTTTCGGGGGTTAACCTTTCTTTCCTGTCGAGCATCCAGGCTCTTCGGGCGGTGGAAGAGGAGTTAGCCGCCATCCAAGCATCTTTTCGTACGGAATTTGCTTCCTTGGTGGCGGGTTTAGTAACTTCTGAAGCTGCTCCTCAGGTATCGTCTGCCACCCTCCTTCTGACGCCGTCCTCTACGGAGGTCTTGGATGACGCGTTACAGGATGTGGTTGCCAGCTTCCATCGTCATTTGAAGAGAGGGGTCGAGGCAGCAGTGGAAAGGGGGACTCCCTTTACTCTGGCCCGTCGATGTGTCGGAGGCCAGATTACCATCCTTAAGACACTCCCTGGAGGAGGGGAATTGGCTGCATTTTTGGAGCCGAAGGTATTAGAAGCTGATCGTCTCGTGGCCCATTTCCGCTTGTTGCAACAAACTGATTTACCTGCAGCCATAAATCAAGAGTGCAACTTTCTCATTACTGTGGTGGAGAAGGTGATGGCCGCCCGGGAATCGCTTAAACCGGCTATATTGAAGGACCGTCGGGATCTGACTCGATTGCACGACCAGTGGAGCCGTCGGACTGAAGATTGCTCAACTCGGGAAGCGAATGCTTCCGCGGGTAGCCGATACCCGGGAACATATCCTTGAACTCTAGAGAAAACTGGCTTTCCTGGAGTCAGAGCTTGAGACCGCTCGTTTTGAGAAAGAGACTGCTATCCAGGAGGCTGATAAGTACAGTAGGGCTTCTGCTAATCTAGAGCTTGCCCTCAAGAAGATGGAGGACAACTGGCATGCATATACTCTTCTGAATGATGCAGAGCAGTTATCCCAAGAAGCCGAGTGTCGAGCTAAGCAGAGGCTTGATCGGGGGACTGCCTTGGTGAAAAATCGTCTCTTGGAGTGTGCAATACAGAACTATAGTCGGATTTTTCCTCTTGTTTTGTTTCTGTTTTCTCTCTTTCTGAAGGGGACATGATCCCGAAATATGTAGTGCCTTTTCTTCCTTCAAATAAAGAGTACTTTCAATTCTACCCTTCATTTGTATTGCTTGCTGCGCCTGTGATTTGTTGTGATGTTTTCCCCCGCATGGGGGATATATTTGTGGACCTGTTACCCGCGTGTACCTTGGTTTTAGGTAGAGGTAACAAGTTTTGGTCATGGTATCTGAAGCAGCCATAGCGAAGTGGTTATGGGTGCTCTTGGTATTGAGAAAAGGAATGCCGTAGAGCAGCTGGGCTCCTGGGGCCTGATGAGGTGATAGGTTTGTGCGGAGAAATCTAGCTGAAGATATTGTGGGCCCATTATCCTTGGCGTACCCTAGTTTTTAGGATACAGATAATAGGATGAAGGGGAACCGACATACTTGCTCAGAGGTAACGAGGACATGGCAAGTGGGAAGGTTTTTTAAACGTAGAGTCTTCCTACTCAGAGGTAATGAGAACATGGCAGGAGTGAACTCGATGGAGGATATTGATGGTCAACAGAGGACATTTGTGGACCTATTACCCTTGGCATACTCCGGTTGTGGGTACAGATAATAGGTCGAAAGGAGATCATCATACTTACTCAGAGGTAATAAGGACATGGTAAGTATGAAGGTTTCTTCGACGGAGCCTTCCCATTCAGAGGTGTAGTGAGGACATGACAGGAGTGGGCGCAATGAAGGAGGGCACATAGACCGACTCAGAGGTAATGAGGACATGGAAGTTCTATGTGAGGGGTGATTTGTTTTTGCCGGAAGTGGAACGACTCAGAGGTAATGAGGACATGGCCGTTTTGAAAATTTGTGGATCGATTACCCTTTTGTGCAATGGAGTACGGGTATTAGATCATGGGGGAGGATCTCCTTCAAGAAGAAAGTTCAGAGGTATGATCATACATAACTTTCTATCTGAAAGAGTGACCGAGATGTGAGTTCAGAGGCATCAGCGGGTACATGACTTGATAATTTAGAATATTATAGATGTGTGAGTTCAGCAGCACCAGCGGGTACATGACTCGATGATCGGGGATATAGGAGGTGTGAGTTCAGCGGTACCAGCGGGTACGTGACTCGATAATCTGAAGAATGTGTGATGGTGAGTTCAGGGGTACCAGCGGGTACGTGACTCGAAAATCTGATAAACTATAAGGGTGAGTTCAGTGGTACCAGCGGATACATGACTAAAATCTGGAAGATTGGAGGTGAGCTCAGCGGTACCAGCGGGTACGTGACTCGGGAATCTGGAGAATGGTGAGTGTGAGTTCAGCGGTACTAGCGGGTACGTGACTCAATGATCTGGAAATTTATGGAGCGAGTTCAGTGGTACCAGCGGGTACGTGACTCAAGAATCTGGAAAACTATGAGGGTGAGTTCAGTGGTACCAGCGGGTACGTGACTCAATAATCTAGAAATTTATGGAGCGAGTTCAGTGGTACCAGCGGGTACGTGACTCGATGATCTGGAGAATTTTTTTAAACATAGTATTTCTTCAGGAACTTGCCGTTGACGGGCAACATGAGCAAGTCTCCGTTCTCTTGGCGAGGCGGTAAGCACCATTGGAGAACACGGCCTCGATGACAAATGGACCTTCCCATTTTGGCTGGAACTTGTCGGAGGTCTTGTGAGTCACGACCATTGGCCTCCGGACTGCCAGAACAAGATCGCCCACTTGGAATGTTCTGATTTGACCTTCTTGTTGAAGGTTCCTGAGATGCGTGCTTGGTACAGCTCGATCCTTTGCTGAGCTAGGAGGCGCTTTTCATCTAAGGCCTCTAACTCTTGCAGTCGACGTCGGTAGTTGTCATCCGTTGTCAATTGATAAGTGAGGATGACGCGGAGTGAGGGTATTTGAGTCTCTAACGGGAGAACTACCTCACTCCCGTATACTAGAGAGAATGGTATACCGGTGGCGGTCCGAATTGTGGTGCGATAAGCCCATAGCACTCGTCGAGCTTCTGTTCCAGTCGCTTGTTAGAGGAGACAAACTTCTTGAGGAGTTTGATAATTATTTTGTTTAATGCCTCTGCTAACCCATTTGCTACCGGGTTGTACGGCGTCGAAGCGATATTCTGAATACGGTGTTTATCGCAAAATTGATAGAATGCGTGGCTTGCAAACTGTGGACCATTATCATGGATGATCCTTCGGGGCAGTCCAAAGCTGTAGATGACGTGATGCTTAAGGAAGCTAATCACGTTTGAAGTCTTGACTTCTACGAGTGGGACTGCTTCCGCCCACTTAGAGAAGTAATCAGTGATCGCAAGTATGAAGCGATGTCCTCGGGAGGAAGGTGTGGTGATTGGACCAATGATATCCATTCCCTATGCTTCGAATGGCCAGGATGCCACTGTCGGATGTAGAAATTCTGATGGTTGGTGGATGAAGTCCGTGTGGACCTGGCAGGCTTTGCATTTTCTTGCATAATCTATTGCGTCTGCCACCATCGTGGGCCAATAGTAGCCCATTCGGCAAAGGCGATCTTGTAGTTTTGGGCCTGGCTGGTGGGCCCCACAGACACCGTCATAAGCTTCTCGTACTGCTTCTTTGGCTTCTACGTTTGACAGACACCGAAGCAGTAATCTGTCGTAGGAGCGGCGATACAGCATCTTCGTCTCTGTATCGTAGAAGAATCTGAGAGAACGCCTTCTGATGGAAGTGGCTTCCTTTGGGTTCTCGGGCAGGATGTCGTAGATGACGAAGTAGATGAATGTTTGTCTCCAATCTGGGGCATCATTGATCGTCTGTGCGGAATAACTTGCCACGAATTGTATATTGTTTTTGGGACAGACCAGTTCATGGCCTATCACATCCACTGATTGGCGATCATAATTCGGAACTGCTAGGGAAGCGGCAAGATCAGCTAGGGCATCGGCTTCAATATTTCGGAGACTGGGGACGTGCTCGATGAAGAACCCCTCAAATGACGAGATGATATCGATCTCTATTTGGTGATAAGGGATCATGTCTTCGTGGCGGACTTCATACGAGCCCCGGATCTGATTGACGATTAGTTGGGAATCGCCGTATGCTTAGAGGCCAATGACCAGAGCATTGTACTTGGCTACATTATTAGAGCAGGGCTCGGTGAGGGAATAAGCACGATTAATCACCAATCCGGAAGGGAAGATCAGCACTACCCCGACTCCGACGACTATATTACCTTTAGGTCCGGTCCTTGAAGCACCGTCAAAGAACATTCGCCATATAGCCTCGTGAGAGGTTGCATGCGAGTCGGGACCTCGTCTGGGATCTCTTCATATATTCTGGAGGACTCCGAGCCTGGGGGGCTGCTAAAAAGTCTGCCAGGGCTTGACCTTTGACTGCCTTTTGGGGGGACGAAGATCATATGATAAGGGGACAACAATATTGCCCATGTGGCAAGTCGAGAGCTGAGTGCCTCTGGTTTAGTCATGAGGACCCTGAGAGGGTTGACTCGTGAGATCACATGTATCGTTTGTCCGGTGACATAGTGTCGTGTTTTCGGAATGGCAAACACCAGGACGAGGCATTCCTTCTCCCAGCGTGTTAGTATGTGTATGTGCTATGGCCCAATCATCATTCGGCTGAGGTAATATATGGCCTGCTCGTGGCCTGCGTCGTTGTTCTGTGCCAGCAAAGCCCGAGGGAGGTTTTATTGCTCGTACATAGAGCATGAATGGTTTTCCAGGAACCGGGGCCACCAAAACTGGAGGATTTGACAAATATTCTTTGATGCTGTCGAAAGCCTGTGGCATTCCTTGTCCATACGAATGAGACTCCTTTCTTTATGAGGTGTGTGAATGGTTGGCATCGCCGGAGAGGTTGGAAATGAATCTTCTGATATAAGCTAGCCTCCCTTGAAGGCCTCTGAGTTCGCGGAGATTTCTCGGGTGACCCATCTCCATGATTGCTTTTGTCTTCAGGATCTACATGGATACCCTTTGCAGTGATGATGAAGCCTAAGAACTTCCTGCTGGATACGCCCAGAAAGGACTTCGTAGGGTTCATTTTCAAATTGTGCGCTCGCATTAGGTCGAATACCGTCCTTAGATCTGCAGATGGTCTCCTTTACAGCGGCTCTTAACGGCTATATCGTCAACATAGCACTCCACTGTCTTGCGTAAGTGGTCTCTGAAGATGATGCTCATGGCTCTTTGATGTGGCACCGGCATTCTTCAAACGAAAGGCATGACTGTGTAGCAGTACGTGCCAATTGGTGTTCGGAATGAAGTATGCTTTTCGTCATCAGAAGATATTTTGATTTGGTTGTACCCGAAAAGCCATCCATGAATGACATGCGTTCGAAGCTGCAGGTATTGTCGATCATGATGTCTGTGATAGGAAGGGGGAATTCATCTTTGGGGCTGCCGTTCAGGTTGCGGAAGTCGATACAGATTCGAATCTTCCCATTCTTCTTGAGGAGGGTACTATATTGGCGACCCAATCGAGATGTTGCTCCTCACAAATGAAGCCATGGCTATCAGTTTGTTGACTTCGGCTTCGATCGCGTCCATGATGCCTGGACGGAAGCGTCGCTGTTATTGCTTGACCGGCTTCGCATATGGTCGAATGTTGAGTTTGTGAAGAGCGATGTCAGGATTTAACCCTGGCATGTCTTCATAGCTCCAGGCGAACACATCAATGTACTCTCTGACAAGTTCTAACAGCGACTCCCGTTCTTCGTCAGTTAGGGTTTTACTGATAAAAATCGGTTTGGAGAAAGATTCGCTGCCGAGATCCACTTGTATGACCTCATCTTCAGTAGGAGGTTCTCTCAGTTCGAACCGCTTTTCCCATTGTGCGTCTAATTGCTGGGCCCATGGCTCTAGCTCGGGATTTCGGGGATGTCTTCGTCTTCTTCGTAAGCGTCGAAATGCCATGTTGACTGACAGGACTTGTCTGAATATGTCTCCGATGCTGGTATCCGAGTCGGAACTTGGTGACCCGGTTGAATGTGACTGCCAGTCACACTTCATCTGAACTCTCAGGGGTCGTTGTGGGAGTTACATATCCTAACCCGCATCGAGTTTTGCTATAGTAGTCTCGTGGTTTGCCCGCCGGGACTGGTGGCTTCAAAGGTAATCGTCGCCCAGTGCCGTAGTTCAAACCTGGCGTTGTCTCCAGATCATACCCCTATTTCTGTATGAGATATTGGCTTGGGGGCTATAAAGATACAGAGCAATCTTCCGGTATCTGACCGAGGTCTGCTTCCTTTATGGTGAAGGGATGGGGTCGTCCTTCGGCCGAAGATGATTGGATGGTCCCCCCTCGATTATGCGGTAAGCGTCTCTCTGCTGGAATAAGCTGGATTGCGGTGTGCACATTGTCACTTGTGTGTGTAGAGATAGTACTATACCGTGTTCCATAGCATATATTGTACATAGCTTATTGAGCTCGGTGTAGTTCAAAGATAACCCTTTATTGATGAAGTAAGGTATCTTTTCTAGGGGATTACATCATCAGCGGAGGGGACATTGGTGTGGGTAGCCATATACTTGGCTAGCTCCGGTTCCTCTTCGGCTACCCCTGCGTGAATGAAGACTGAGAGGACGACCAGGGCAGCTTGATTGTCAGTAGTTCAGCTGATGGAGTTGAGCGTGGTGTTGTTGGCAGACTAGCAACCCCAGTTTGCTACTTGACATGGGGCGAGGAGTGGTTGGTTCACTAGAAGTGTCAGACCTTGCATCGAGGTGACGGCCCTTCTTGGGAAGGCGTATCGTCAGCGGCTTGTCGGAGGGATTGAGCTTCCCTGTTTGGGGTTGACTGACTCTCGACAGTCTGATTGTCAGGCCCCGTTGTGGGCCTCGGCACTTGGCCAGACCTTGGCAGCCGGATTATCATCTGCTCCTCTTGCGCCGAGAGGCTGATCGCGTCCTTCCGCAGAGTGGCGGTAAGGGGTACGGACTTGCCCGATTTGCGAGCTTGGAGGTGGATCGTCAAGGGTCCTTCTGATCCAATGGCCGTTTCGGCACTAGCTTGTTCATTTCCTTCATCAAGGTACCTCTTCGACTTTTTGTATAAGCAGAAGTCCGAGTAGTAAGATTCGACCCCCTGAAGGGATCGATATCAGCAAATTCTATCTTTACGAAGCCGTATTTGTCGACGTATTTGAAGCACTAGTGTAGCGTGGAAGGCACAATCATGTAATCGTGTATCCATGGGCGCCCAAGAGGATGTTGTAAGAAGTGTCTGCATCTATGACGTAGCAGGTGACTTCGGATTGGAGGTCGCCAATTTGACACTTCAGACGAATCTTTCCAATAGGGTAGCTCCTGCCCGAATTGAAATCGCTGACGCGGGGTGCTTATAGGTGTCAGGCGATGCATAGGATACGAAGATGATGTAGTAGACCCTTCAGGATGATGCTTATGGAAGAGCCAGGATCAATGTGCATCGATCCACCTTCACATCGCCGATGTATCCTGTGTAGTATAGAGGGCGATCATGTAGGTTGGTTTTGATGCGTATGTCCTGCGGGTGAAGACGATGTTGGGCATTGCTCTCGTGCAGGCGCTGTTAGAGATCCGCAGGTGAGTCCTCCC
Source organism: Iris pallida (assembly GCA_029216955.1). Classification (NCBI taxonomy): domain Eukaryota; kingdom Viridiplantae; phylum Streptophyta; class Magnoliopsida; order Asparagales; family Iridaceae; genus Iris; species Iris pallida. The sequence continues at coordinate 25,831,412 of JANAVB010031617.1, forward strand.
CGGTGAGGTTGGATTGAGCCAGATAAGCATCGACATTTTGGAGTGCTTCGCTCAATGCAATACGAACGTCCATGGAGAGCCTTAGGAGTTCGTACAGTGACAATTTGGCCGGAGTGTTAGCCAATTGTGCTAAGATGTCAAAGTTGTAGGGCCTCTCTAGCCCTTGGGCTGCGTCTTTTCGGAGAGATTTATCGAAGCGAGTCTCCTTCGGCCTAGGCTTGTCAGTCGTCGAAGGCTGAGCGGTCCAGAGCATCAGTTGTAGTGGGTTGATGATTTTCGGCTGGGTTATCAACCACAGGTTGGGATTGTGCTCCGGGCCCCGCCGTGACGAGCGTAGCTTCCTCGTTAGTGCTGTGAGATTGTGTGGTAGATGACTTTTATCTTCTTTTGTTGGGGGGAGATGGTGTGGGGGACGAGTACTGACACCAAGTCTGGATGGACCCTACATGACCTCCCCTCGTGATGTGGTGAGAGGTACTAGACCAGCAGCCTGTTCCCGGGGAGGTGGAAGATTGGTAATCTCCATCGTCGCCAGAGGGACGGGGATTACCCCGTCTTGAGTCTCCGTCGGAGGGAAGCTGCCGAATTGTAAGGACACCATATTGGCTGCTACGGTTACTTCTTCGAAGTCGATGGCCAGAGCGTTCGAATCGATGAGGCTTTGGATGTACCATTTTAGTTGGTAGCATTCATGTGTAGCATGGTGTACATAACGGTGGTAATGGCAGAACTTTGGGTTCTCCAAGTCAGCCGGCCGAGGCTCCCGTCTTGGTGGAGGAAGCTGAATTCTACCTCCTTGTATGAGCATGTCCAAGATAGGCTTGACGTGGCCGTCTTCGAAAGAGTAAGTGATCTGAGGCCATTGTTTGTCTGCTGGTTGTGACTCGGGCTTCTGGGCCGTGTCGGCCACCATAGCCTGCTTTCCCTTGCTGTCCGATTGTTGGAAGGGTTACCCCCATTATCGTTGTTGGGACGCTTACCCTTATTTTCTCCTTCGAAGATGTGCAATCCCAGTTGGCGAGCCTTCTTCAGTCGTTCTTCGGCGCTTGTGGCGCTGATGATGAACGCCTTCTAATCTTTGAATTGACTTTCGCCCATCCAGAGACTGATCGTTGGAAGCAGTCTCTTTTGGCAAATTTCAATCAAAGAGGAATCTGGATTTCGGAAGGTAGCTTCATGACGGTCTGGCGGAACCGCTCGATGTAGTTTCTTGTCAACTCCTTCTCCCCTTGGACGACGTCCATGAGAGTGGACATAGTGACGTCCTGTTCTACTTCGTAGAATCGCTCCAAGAACAGGCGCTTGAAGCCAGTGAAGGAGTGGATGAGTTGTCTGGCAGATTACGGTACCAATCGAAGGCGACTCCTTCCAACGCCCCAATGAATAACCGTGTGAGGATAGCATCATCATGGGGAAGATGGTCGGTGGTGACCTCGAAGTAAGTGATGTACCAACTTGCTGAGGTTTTGCCATCATACGGGTTGATATTGAACGGCTTATATCTTGGTGGGAATGGAACATCCCTCCATTCAGTAGGGTATGGTTGCCGTATTCTGAGATCTTGAGCATTTTCTCGGGCATGGAACATGGCTCGGAGCTCCTGGACCTCTCTCTTACTTCTCGGGTCTCGTCTGTAGCGGTAGGGGCTGTTATTTCGGGAGGATTATTGCCCGGTTTGGTGCCGTTGAGTTCGAATCCACATTGACCGCAGGGCCCGTGCTGGTTTGACCAGGCGTTCCTCCTTGTAGAGTTGGCAGGGCCGCTTTAATCTCGTCTACAGACTTGACCAAAGCAAGTAATATGGCTTCGAGATTGTCAATGCGCTGGCGATCATTGGAACCACCTTGATTGCTGTCTATCATGAAAATCGTCCTTGCATAAGGAGTGATGGAAGGAACGGTGGAGGACGTGCCCTCCGAGCGTACCCATGCACCGAAAGTCATCGGGATAGGTGGGAATGTTTTCTTCGGGCTCGACTCGGAGGGAACGGTATCCCCAGCTTCAAAGCTTGCTTCGTCTTGAGAGTTACGGATGTCCTCGGGGACATCAGCGTCTGTTGCACCTGATGGAAGAGTTGTTCGTCCGGGCTCGGCTCCTTGAAACATCGGATTGTTGCGGATGTTCGGAGGAGTGCTACCCCCAGTTCCCTCAACCCCCAGCGATGTGGATTATGAATTTCCCATTGCGGTAAATTTCGTCTTTGAATGGGTGTTTTGGAATACACCGGTAGAGGACAACCGTTTAGACGATAGTTTCTTAGCTGTAGTGGTTGATATCTTGGGACTCGAGATACTCGTTTTTTCCTTCTCCCTTCGGCGGGGACCTTTTGAGAAATTGCAGGAGACAACAGGAGGTGCCTCATCTTCTGAGTTCGGGTGCTGTAGCCTTTGGAAGACGGACGGCTAATCTTCCGTCACTGCTGCGTTGTTCAGCAGCAATTGACGATGATTTGGGTGCAGCGATGTCCAAGCGGGACTCTTTGTACGCCGACACTCCTTCTCTTTCCTCGCGTTTGTGGAAGATCGCCTCCCGCAGGTCAAGGAACCACTCTATGTTTGCCTCCGGGGGCTGGACTCGAGAGGTTGTATACAACTTCCATTCGAGGCCCGCGTGATAGTCAACGGGACGCCCCAATAGTCAGAGGTTGGGACAGCTGACTGGGCCTGATAAGCCCGCGCTGCCCTAGACTTCCTCCTTTTAGCACTTGTGGGTGCGTAATAGGAGGAGTCCAAGTTGGGTACCACAGAGTCTGGCTTATCATCCAGAGAACCATCAGGGTCAGGACCGCATGAGAGACGGTCGAAGACTGATCGAGAGAAGCGTGAAACGGACGCTATGCGGCTAGAGTTGGGTACCGTGCAGGCTGTCTGCATGCGGTTGTCTTCTGCCATCGGACGAATTGTTTTTTTACGGCTAGGAGTCACGACCGTACAGGCTGGCGCATGCGGTTGGCAATTATGGCCGCATGGGTTTTCTGTTAAGCGATTGACTCCCATACCGCACGAGTTTTATTCGTGTGGTTGGCAACTGTAGGCCGCATAAGCAATACGGCTGACAGATATGGCCGCATGAGTTTTCTTTATGCGGCTGGCGGAGTATGCCGCATGAGCTTTCTCCCTGCGGCTGATACCCCTATGCGCTCGGATCTCATAGATTTCTCTTTGCCACTGCAAGTCCAGCATCATAGTATTTTTTTCTTCTGTCGGACTTGGGGACAGCAAAGTCGTCTACATCTGAAGTGGGCCGCAGGGGAATATTGCTCGCGTGTTTTGAACACAGGGTGTCTCCGCAAGAGCTTCAGTAGGAACGAAGGATCGGGGTCTCCACTCCTTACGGGCCTTCTTTGTGCAGCTCGCTACTGGACCCAAGTGTTCTTGTCGGAAAGCATCTCTTCGAAAGCCTGTTGTCGAACCGGGCGACCATCTTTTGTTGTGTGAGCCAAGCTTGGCTGTATCCGATTGCGTCACCAACACCTCAGCCGTGAGAAGTTAGTCCCCAGCAGAGTCGCCATCGTGTTTGCCATAAATATAAAAGAACAGAACAATTATCGGAGGACCGGACTTTTACTTCACATTACAAACTCGCTTGTACAAAGAAAGCCTAGGGACGAAAACCTAGGTACAGCAGTCTAAGTACAATTGTTTATTTTAGATTCTGGAGGTTGACGATAGAGGCTCGGAAAGGCGACGGCAGCCCTGCCTTACTCCTTGGACGATCGGTATGCAGCCTTGGCTCCTTGTGAAAAGATGGTTGGCGTTGACGAAGAAATGCTCTTTTGCTCCTCTGTTGCTCTTCTGGCTTCTCTCTCTCTCTGTGTGTATTCTCTCTCTGACTATGGGGAAGTCTCTCTGTATATACGTATTTCTCTCTGTTATTGTATATCTCTTCAAGGGAATGGCACCTTGCTATTTATAATAGTAGGATGTGATCATTAGGGTTGCCAATGATTAGCTCTTGTAGATGGCGGCGGCCTGGGGATTGGCCCATCTAGGCCATTCGTCTTGATTATGCTGAATCTGGGCCATTAGGTATAGATTACACCAAATCCCATTAGCAATTAATGCTGATTGGAATAAATCTTCCTTATAATGATCTTCTGATATCTGCGAATAAATTAGATCTATTCTTCTCCCACGTGTCCTAGATTATTGGGATTTGAATCAATCTTTAATGGCAGCAAATCTGAGGAATTAATCGGTTTGGGACACGTGCCCTAGGAACTGCTGGGTGGGATCTGGGCCGCATGACGAGTGAGCCGCATATGAATTTGAGCCGCATATGGTTAAGCCCACGTGTCAGGGCTGCCTGGGCAGTGGCCCTCACTTTAGCCCTCGAACTACAGGGGAGTAATTCTTGTGGGCGCATAGGTACATATTCGCCTGAGCCGCATGGACATGATCTCTCGAACCGTATGAGAAGTCCTCGCTCGAGCCGCATGAGGCTTTAATGTCCTGAGCCGTATAAGACAGATTCACTCTGAACCGCATGAGAAGTTCTTTGCTCGAGCCGCATGAGGCTTTCTTGGCCTGAGCCGCATAGGACTCATTCTGAACCGCATGAGAAGTGAGCCCATACGAATGCCCACGTGGCAAGGCCACGTGGCATTTTTATAGCTCTCGGGGGATTTGTATAAGATTTCTCTTCCCTAGAGATTCATCATTATGACAGGGTCATAATTACCTGCTTTTGTGTCAGGGCTGTCAACTTTTCAGAGGGGTCATCCGTCAAAGCAATTAATGCAGCATGGGTCGGTGGGGAGCACTGTCAGGCCACGTGTCTTCTGAGCCGCATGGAATGCCTCAGGCCGCATAGCTCCTTATGCCGCATGACTCCCTGAGCCGCATGAGTTTTCTGAGCGTATGGATCTTTCCTGGCCGCATGTGTTATTTTCTTTAGTATTTTCCATGCTTCTACAAGTAGAAGCACCTCTGATGGTACAACTCAAATGGAAACCTCCTCTGGCATCATCCCCATTCGTAGACAAGCTGAAAGGAAAGGCTCCGGCTTCAGCTACTTTGGTTGTCAGACTCTCGGGCTGGGCTCAGGAAACTATTAGAGTCAGGCTCCTGAGAAGGTCCCCGGAAGCTCCTCCTACTAGGTTGTCTGCTCCATTAGTTGCCAAGATACGAAGAAAAAACCTTGTACCTCCTACAAAGGTTGCTCCAGATCTGACAGATGAAGAACTAGGGGATTATATATCTGCTATTATGAATGCTCGCTCTTTAGATGATGTCCCTCAAGATAAGATTTTTTATTTTATCAATAAAAGGATATCTTTGAATTACTCTAGTCTTCCATATTGGAATGCCATGTATACTTTAGATAATGCCTTAACATCGTTACAAACACAAGTGACCACCAATCATGTAAATCGAGTGGTCCCATACCAAAGGGTCTGTTATATAGTTCCACCCCGGAATAAAGATAAAAAACCCATAATTTTTGGCAAATTCAAACGTCAACAAGACCTTCCTCCGGCCGAGCCAGAACTCGATAATGGTAGAATACAGATACATCGGTACACTAATCAAGCCAAGTATCTCATCCAAAAGATGGGTTATAACTTTAAAAGTAATAGAGGCTTGAACTACGGGAAAGGTTGACGTCTTCTTCTACGACTTCCAGTCCCAAAAGGGAAGCCTCAAGACTACTACCATCGCACTCGACGGAGGGTAGGCTACGTCATACCTCCGACAACTTCAAAGAGTTCGAAAACTGATGCGGTTGAGCACTCTCACTCATCTGACGCGCCAACTTGGGACTCCGACACGCATCGGCCCAACCTTCAGGAAAGTATTGTCAGTTAACATGACATCCGAACATCCTCCAAAAGAAGAAAATAAAGGTCATACGGTACAGTTCTTCAAGGAAGAACCCTGGGCTCAACGCTTAGAAGCGCAATAGGAATCTTTCTTCGAACTACAAAATCTCCCACCAAAGATGAAGTCGAGCAAGTCGACTTAGGGATGAATCCTCGCCCAAACTATCTTCATCAATAAAAGGTTTACAGGAGAAGATCACAAATCTTTGGTTCAACTTACTAAAGAATACATTGACATCTTCGTCTGGAGCTATGAAGATGTGCCACATTAGTCCCGCATGTCACAATGCACCATCTTAACATCTTTCCTAATGCTAGCCTGTTAAGCAACAATAACGATGCTTCCATCCCAATATCGTGGACGCCATTCAAAAGAAGTGGATGAACTCATAGATAGTGGATTCATTTGAGGAGCAACATCTAGATTGGTTGGCCAACATCGTTTCCGTTACTAAAAAAATGAGAAGATTTGAGTCTGCATCAACTTCAGAGACCTCAATTCTCCTTGTCCAAAAGATGAGTTTTCTCTTCCGATCACCGACGTGATGATCGACAACACCTGTAACTTTGAACACATGTCCTTCATGGACGAATATTTGGGCTACAACCAGATCAAGATGTTCCTGAACGATGAAAAGCATACATCGTTCAGAACTCCAAAAGGGATTTACTGCTACACAGTAATGCCCTTTGGCTTGAAGAATGAAGGTGCAACATACTAATGATCGATGAGCACCATCTTCCGCAAGCGTCTTCGTAAAATAATTAAATGTTATATGGATGACATTGCAGTTAAAAGTCCCTTACGAAGTGATCACCTGCAAGATCTAAGAACAATCTTTGATCTCATGCGGTCACATTAGCTGAAGATGAACCCAACTAAATATTGGCCCATTGGTCATGGTCAAACCTATTTTAATAATTTTTCTAATCCTGTCTCGATATAAGGGCTACTTAGACAATTGCTGAGAACTGCTACCGTTCCATACAAGATCGAAGCTGTTTTACCACATGAGTCTGTATTTCATATTGAATGTAATTTTCATATTTATTGAGTCTAAGAATACGTTGTACACTGAGTCATATTGGCAAATAAGCTATTCTAAAATGTTTTTAAAATAAACTTTGTTTGTAAAATAGTCTATTTTATAAAAAGCTTCTAACTGCTTTTATCTGGACCCAGGAGAATTGGGCCAGATTTTGGCCTAAATTCTGCCCGAGTTCGGTTGATGCCCATTCGATTTTGAACTTGGTCATCCCGTAGTTACGGATGCAGCGGCTATTTGCCGCGATTCTCTCAAATAATTCTGTCTGAATTTTTTATGAATTCTGCCTTTGGAAAAACCATAAATAGAGAAAAAAATTCCTCATTTGAATATATCTCTCTCTCTCTTCTCTCTAAGCCTACTACGGCATTCCAAAGTGTTCTAAGCTCTTTTATTTTCAAATCCCAAGCTAGTTACAATCCTCTAGTTGATTTGCGAGTGCGGTATGCTCTAGAAGTTTAAGAGTGATTGTAATAAGAGGTTTAATTGAAGAAAAATACTTCACAATTGAAATTGGTCAAGTACTTCCGATCAAAGCTAGCATTGTAGACGTAGCAAGGACTTCAAAAGAAAACTTATAATATTTTTTGATAGTGGATTCAACTGGAAGCTAGAGTTCTTCTGACTGGAATAGTCCTCAAAAGAGGAAAACAATATACATTATCGTATTTGTCTTTGCTTTCTGATCTCTACTTTTTTATTTACATACTTGTGATATATATTTTGTGATCTTGTTGCTAACATTTTTAAATAGCTAATTTATGCTGCCTACTCTATTCACTCCCCTCTAGAGTATAGCGCATTACATTTTATTCCTACAATTGGTATCAGAGCAGGTTATACAGGCAAAATAACATAAAAGCTATTATATTCTTATCTATATTGCTGTTACATAGTACAATTTATATCACACATGGCAACTGTGAAATTCATAAGTGAAGGCCAGGCCACAAATAGACCTTAACTATTTGATGGTACAAATTACACATACTAGAAAACACATAGGAGTTTCTTCTTGAGATCTCTAGATTTTGACTTATGGTCTATTGTGATTGATGGCTATAAAAAGTCTGCACATATTCTTGTTAATGGAGAGTTTGTTGAAAAATCCCATGACAAGTATACCGAAGCTAAAAAACATGCCAGTATTGACATGTGCTATTAACACTTTGTTTTATGCCTTAGGCAAGACTGAATTTAACAGGGTGTCTATATGCACAATATTAAATAAAGTGTGAAAACTTCTCGAAGTTACTTACGAAGGCACAACACAAGTCAAGGAGTCAAAGATCAACAAACTTACTCAGGAGTATGAGTCGTTCAAAATGAAGTCAAACGAATCCGTCACTCAGATATCTACAAGATTTTAATATAAATCCTCTGTCTTCATTAGGCGAGGAATACAATAACCATAAAGATTGGCAAACTTTTACGGCTCTCACGAAGAACTGGATTCTAAAGGCTACGATAATCATTAAAGCGAACGACCTCACTACTATGTCTCTTGAAATACTCATGGGTAAGTTACTCACTCATGAGCTAGAACTTTAAGACTTCGAAGAAGTTGCACCAAAGGAGAAGTCGATCGCCCTTAAAGCTCAACACAGAAGTTCTGTCAAAGATAATTCCGACGATGGTGACTCTGACTCTGAAGATCAAGCTCTTCTCGTAAGAAAGTTAAAGAAGTTCATGAGATTCGACATAAGGACAAAAGGGCACAACAACAACAATAGCAACAACAAAGAAAATCCAATTTGCTACGGTTGTAAGAAAAAAGGACACATCAAGAAGGATTGTCCAAAACATCATCATCAACCCGAAAAAGTAACAAGTTTGACAAGGATTACCTGAAGAAATTAATATCTAGAAGGTATGCCAATACAAGCATATGGCATAAAGCGAAGCTAGCAACTCAGAAGATGAACAATCAGATGATGTTGTAAATGTATGTTTAATCGTATTTGATCAAGTAAAAACTAACCCCCTGTTTGATACATATGACGATTTTACCTTTGAATAGTTAGATGAAGCCTTTTGTTACCACTTAGGTGATTACAGAAAACTTCGTAACAAATACCAAAACTCTAAGAAGGTAATCAAAGAGTACAATGGTGGAATAGGAAAACTTACCGACCTACTAGCTGAGATTAGAATAGATAATTCTATTGAGGTAAGTGACCTTTATTTTGTTAAGTTGCAGTTACACGAGACCATAAGACTATCCGAAGAGAAATACAAGATCGTTACCAAATTAGAGAAAGACCTACTCAAAGAGAAGAAAAGCCTTCAGCAAGCACTAGTCCAAAATGATGCACTCATTGCTGTCTACAATACATTATATGACACTTCCAACAAGTCAAAAATTAGGTTAAGAAAACATCCTGAGGTTGCTGCTTCCTATCCTAACACGTGTCACTTACCAAAATACCGGAACACTGTCAAACCCAACATTGTCAGACCAAACTGAACCAAAACCTTTGTCAAAGAAGACTAATAGGCATGCATTTTATTATCAATATTCAACTAGAAAACTAAGACCTACCAATCGGGCACAACATACTTCATCTAACACTCAACATGTCATATGTCATTATTGTGGCACCATTGGTCATATCTCTCATGTATGTAGAGTTAGAAAGCTTGTTGATTTAAGGATATGCATGAATACCAAAAACTAACATCTGAAGACCCTATAAGAAATGGGTACAAAATGTTTCATCTGCAAATTCTTTTGTAGGTGGAACACCCAACGCATGCTAGAAGAAAGTGGATCCTCGACAGCGGTTGCTCACGACACATGACTGGTGATGCTTCATTATTTGCAATACTGTCGAAGAAGAAAGAGTATATCTCCTTCAGTAATAATCTTAAAAGGTATAATATAGGTATCAACAATATTGGTAAGGCTCCCTATCTTGTGATTAAAGATGTCTGTCCAGTAATCGAGTTAAATATAACGTACTCAGCATAAGCCATTTTGCTGAGCATGGTTATGGTATTAACTTTGTTAAAGACAAATGTACTATAGTTGATAGCACAACTGGTCATACTATCTTTGAAGGTATTAGGGAAGACAATATGTTTTCTATCTATTTGAAGAGACTAACAAAGCAGGTAGATGCCTAATCGCCAAGAATGATGATAGTCAACTGTGGCATATGAGACTCATGCAAATATGGACACAATTTTAAGACTATCCACAAAGAAGTTGGTACGACGCTTATCGGTATCACTTTTAAGAAGGATACGGTATGTAGGAATACGAAAAGAACAAAGCTACCCGATCCACTTTTAAGTCCAAGAATGTTGTAAGTACAACTAGACCTCTATAATTACTCCATATGGATTTATTTGGGCCTAGTAGAATTGCTAGCCTTGGTGGTAGTTACATGCTTTCGTAATAGTAGATGATTTCTCTAGATACACGTGGGTATATTTTCTTTTACGTAAAAATGATGCATTATCTGAATTCGTCGCCTTCTACAAGAAAGTTCAGAATGAAAAAGTATTCATGATCACTCGTATTCGAAGTGACCATGACAGCAAATTTAAGAATACAGAGTTTGAACAATTTTGTGACACACACGGTTATTTCCAAGAGTTCGCCTGCCCTAGGACACCGTAACAAAATAGAGTTGTGGAACATAAAAATGACTCTATCTGAAATGGCTAGAGTTATGTTAAACCAGTTTAGTCTACCTAAATACTTTTGGGCTGAAGCTGTCAATACAGCTTGTTATATTCTTAACCGGGTTCTTGTAACTCCCTAGTCCCAAAATACGTAGGACTAGGCATACGAAACATGCCAGCTGCATGCATATAAGAATACTCTAATATGTGGAATTCTCGTACGCATACATAAGTTGTAAATCACAGGACAATCACAAAAAACTATATCTCATCCACAAAATCATAAGAGAAAATAATAGTCCAGATAGTATCAAATAAAGAGTCAAAAATAGATAGCCGGGTGGAAACAATCCACTACCAAACAGCTATGAATATAATCTAAGATACTGGAGTCCAACCTCCAAAAATAATAAAAGATACAAGTAAGAAAAGATCAGGCATCGTCAGAGGGCAAGATATCCTTAGTAGAAAATGAAGAAGCTAAACCGAGTCAATACTCCTGAGGCAATCCTGACCATCTACACCTGGAGAGATCACCAGGTCCTCAGCGGGACATAACAAGATACAAAAAAACATGTCGTATAAACTGAATATAAACTGCTCACAATAATTCGATCATAACATGGTTCAGCACTTTATCATCGAAGCAGTGAACCGCACCTACAACCAAACAAGGACAAGGTGGGCACACTAGTTCGTGACAAAATAATGTTCCAAGCCATGAACGGTATAATACACAACCATATGGAAAAGTACATACACCTATGATAAAGGTCGTCTAACCATTCTAAGTAGAATGCATTTTAAGAACAGTTCATGGTCATATGACTACCGGGTCAAGTCAGAAAAATACCAATGCAGTACAGTAACTCAGTAGCGAGTCACAACACCATATACTATTCCTTAGTATCAAGCGAGTCTATAGTATATAGTCTACCTATCGTTCTGTAGCGAGCGAGTCTACGATAGATAGGATTGTAGTCAACTTCCAATCATGTTCTTTCCGCCCAATGCCAACTCATAACTGCTAAGTCTTCTAGTATGCAACTCTATTAGCAGTTATTTTCTAACGCACGTCCTCACGTATCGGTGGCCAACCAACTACGCATGTTCGAGACCTATATGAGACTCGTGACTCATGTAGCACATGTGTCAAGGCCAATGAATGCATCACAACATAGGGTAGTCTTCTTAACTTTAAGTAGATGCATAATATTTAATAGGAATATAGACAGCTAAAATATCAAGGAAAAAATGACAATAAGTAAACAAATAAAACTAAATCAGCATGCTAAATGACAATAAATAAGCAGAGTATAATGGCAAGGTATCTTACCTGAAGGTGGTACGATATGTAGCAAAATCCAACAGTCAGAATCGTCCACACAAAAGTCAAAATCCACAAAGAGCTCCGGATGCTGAAACAAACATCACAAAAGAGTTTGGTATAAAATATATCTAGGAAATGCCTGTCCAAAGTCCAATTCTGGAACAGGGGCAAAATCGTAATTTTGGGTCAAAATGATGTCCACCGTTGAACCCGTTTTGCACCAAAATGCATGCCCGTACCTACGGTCTCTAAAGTTGTCAAACTATATGTCTATGGGTCCAGTTTGAGAAGGCAAACTCAACGTTATGTAATTTTGGATTCCGATGAGTCGTGCACAAATTCGCACGTTAGAGCCGGTCACGGGCCCGCCAAATAGGCGTTCCGATCGACCAACTCAGAATTGGACCAAACTTGGATATAGGACCAAAAAAACGATACGGTCCAGCTGGCTCAAATTTCGTCGATACGAAAAACATACACGATTTATGGCCATGTTTGCAAAAGTTCGATACGGGGTTATTTTGACGGATACACACTGATTTCGTCGCGCACACGCAACAAAATTGAGTTTCGTCAGTTCCCACACGTCGACAACATCTATACGTGCCTTTCGATGCGTATAGTGTGCGATCACGTCGCCCGGTTTGACGGGACGCATGGCGTATCAGGAGGATTTTAAAGTTTCAGAACAGTTTTAAAAGCAATTTTTCTCAGTTTTGGAAAACAGATTTCTCGACCTATAATCGACGAAAGATTAAACTACAAAAAGTGTTTTGAAGTGGTATAAGTGGTCTAATTTATTGTTGAAAAAGTTTTGAAAGTTTTCTACATGGTTGATCAGGATGTGACTCCCCATGGGTGGTTGATTTGATTCTCTATTTCGAATTCAGACAGTTTTTGGGAATGTTTACATCGATTTTTACAACAACTAACGCACTTGAATTAACCTACTTAAAGGGGATGGAAGGGGGTTATATTGGCTTTCTACACGAGTTTACGGAATTGAATTTCATGAAGTAGACAGGAAGAAATCTAAATCGAAAGGGAGTACCTTTGCTTAAATTTGATGTTGTAGTTGTTGCGGTTATTATTGTTGTCGTGGTTACGATTGCGAGGCTAGGGCTGCGACACCGGATGCGAGGTTGGCCGAGGGTGGAGGGACGAGTAGGAGGAAGGGTGGAGAAGAGATTAGGGCTTGGAGTTTACCAAATCTCTCTCACGATCTCTCAATTTCTCCTATATAAAAGGGTCGGCTACCCCTATATAAGTGTTGTTGCTGATGCTTTATAGGGTCGCCCCCCATCTAATTTTGTGCGGATGCTGTTGCTACTTTTTGTTGTGGTCGGTCCCCCCCCTTTGGGCTGGCCATAACTAAGCTTTCCTTTGTTTTTTTTTTTTTTTTTTTTTTTTTTTTTTTTTTTTTTTTTCTTTTCTTTTTTTTTTTTTTTTTTTTTCTTTTTTTTTCTTTATTCTTTTTAATTACTATTTTTCCTTTTTAATAATATATATATCCTACTCCTTTTTATAACCAAAATATTTCAAGAAAAATATCCAAAAATTTCCTAAAATCCAAGATTTTTATAATTAATAAGTGTAAAATTTCTATTTACCATTTACATATAATGTAACAAATACACGCCACTCGTGTTATAAAAAAATGTAACCAAATTTTTTAAGCTATTTAGTAATTTAAGAAAATACTATAACTTATATATAAAGCAATAAATAATTACTAAAATCCTAAATCTCACAAAAATATATATTAGGATGTATGTTAGTAATACCTTGTACAAAATAAATTTAACATATCTATAGCAACATTTATACTTGCTAATTTTTAATAATCACAAAAAAAATCATAAAATTAACTACAAGGCTGTAAAATACTAAACAAGTAAAAATTTAAAATTTAAAAATTTAGGGGTTTACATCCTACCTAACTTATAAAAAAATTTTCCTCGAAATTAAAATAAAACTTAACATAAATTATAACCATAGATAAAAATATTGAGACCGAATATGAAGGGAGAGTAAGTACTTCAAACCATAAATCGGTTCCCGAAAAGATGAAGGAGGTAGTGATACAAGAATTTCAAATTGGCACCATATTCTACAAGGTAGGGTATTATTAGTCTTGTATGGTCAAGGGTATCCAGTCGTTTGAGGGAATTGGACAAATTTCATGGTAAAAGTCAAGTGGGATGAAATTGGGCATAATTGGTTTACTTCTAAGGGAAAATGGGTCATACCTGCTGTATAATCAAAATAAAACACAAGGTGATGCATTTATGCGGGACAAGTACGTCATGTGTGTAGAGTGGCTTATCTAGTTCATGAGGGTGAAATTGGTTGTAAGGAAATGGCTAATGTTGATTATCAAAGTCATGGAAGAGGTATCAAAAATACGGATAGAATATACATTATAAACCAATGATTTATTGGTTTCGTTGGAACCAATCATTGATTTGGATTTAAGTGTTGGATTTTAATCTATATTGGCTGGACGAGATCCCAGAATCTATCTGAACCATTCATATTACGTTAAGGTAACCTAGAATAGGTTCCAATTCAAGTGGTTGGGATAGTTTCTAATCGGATTGGTTAACTAGGTTCTTTAAGTCCAAAATGTGACTTATGTGACTTTTAAGTTTAAGTAGCACATGGGGTCTCAATTGGGTGGCACACTAGTGGCATCTGCGTAGAGGGCTTTAAGTAGATCACAACCATATATTGGGTCAAAAGATTTGAGTCGAGGTTGGATCTCTAACTGAAATCGGAAAGGACAAAGGTATTATGGTAGGGGTTTAGATAGCCATTTTTACTTGAAAGTTGCGTCATAAAAAATAGAGTACAAGGGACGTATTTTAGTGGGACATGATATGTCTACATGAAGATGGACTCGTCTAGGTCTTGTATATGGAATTTGTTGGAAGGTAACAGCTAGTCTCGTGCTCCGAATAATAATGTCACGGTCAAGGACACGAAAATATCTAAAATAGAGAGTGGGTTTTCACGAGGCAATGATTTATCCTTCTGACGGTAACCAATTTATCCAAATCAATCGGTAAAAGAAGTCTAAAGGGCATTCAATTTATAATCTCTAGAATTTCCTCTCTCAAAATTAAAACCAGGTCATGATTTTATGATTAATAAAGTTACAAATATTCCAAGTCGGGGTATCATACCTTGACTTGATATCAACGAGTAACAGAATCATGATGCGGTAGATATGAATCAAGGACGAAGTGATTACGAATAGATGGAAGAATATTGTGTACGTCATACTTGTGTTCCCACAGGAATTCTTCTGACACCAAATACTATAATGACACACGAACCGAGGGCATGGGTCATTTCACATATACAAGGTCTACAAAAAGGTATCTAACTCTAAGGCATGTCTTGAAAATCTTTTTTGACCAAATCCTTAATCGCTATTCTAAGAAAGTCTGTCTATGCTACGGTGTGTGGGTTTACTAAAGATGTTTATAGGTATTACCTTGCGGTGCAATTGCTAACTCTTAATCCCAATGTGTTTAGGAAGAACGAGATAACTATTCTATGTATCAATAGGACACTAATGAAGGTGCACCAATAATGTATCAACTAGAATAATACTTGTGGCATCTGTCAAATCGGGAAGGGTGTCTAGCACTATCATGGTGAATGCTCGTCCTTGCCTCTGATTATTCATCTCTTCTCTAGTAGGCCTATACTCTGGTGTCTGGCCCACCAAGGCTGGTCCCTCCGAATATTTTTCTAAGAAAAGTGGTTGTGGTGCACTTGGTCCGAGAGTTATTGGCCCTCGTAACTGTTGCTGTGATGATGCTGGAGCTAAACTGTGTGTGGTGTGTCGGTTGGGACAATCTCGAAGTTTATGCTCATTGGAACCGCAATTGAAGCAACTTTAGTCGCCGACGATAGTCCTTCTGTTGGTGCCTCTCCTTCCACAAAACTGGTAGGTTATTGCACTGGGGACTTGGTAGGACACGGCTTGCTGTTGATATTGTGCAGTAAGTCGTCGTTCGGGGCCTCCTAAACCAAGTTGAACTGGAAAGTCTATCGGGGCATAGTATCTTTGAGTTTTGTTGCTTCCATGTGAAGGATCTCCTGACTTCTAGCTTCTTCTAATACTGCGGCATGCGAAATTTTGGATTGCACAGTGGTGTGTTTTAAGCTCCGGCCTTAACCCATTATGAAACCTTTTTGCCTTCTCCTTCTCTGTTGGCATCAATCCATTGGCAAATCTGCTTAGTCGACTAAATTATGCATCATACTCGTCAACCAACTTGTCGCCTTGTTTGAGGTGGAGGTACTGATCATACAATATATTTCGAGCAGCGGTTGGAAAGTACCTCTCGTTGAAGAGTTTGTAGAACTCTTCCCATGACTGATTGGTACCCAAGCGCCTCTCCTCCGTCTTCCACCAATGATGGGCATTGTCCTCGAGTAATAAATCAACAGTGGTCATCCAATCTTCTTTAGGCAACTTTGACGCCCTTAACTTCTTATCGGTGCTAATAAGCCATGAAAAAACTTCTAGTGGGCCTTCGGTACCTTTGAAAGTCTTTGGCTTTATTTGAGTGAAATTTGATATACTGGCTACGTATAAATGGGGCCTTGGTGGACGTGTTGGTACTTGGACTGTGGTGGAGATGGGGGTATATTACGTGGGACCATCACATCTTGTCTCAATAGCTCATTTTGCTGCCACTGAGCCCACAATAAAGTATAAAGGAACCGATTGGTATCATCTCTATCAATCGGGGGCATAGGCATCTGCGGTCCAGCTTGAGGTAGATTCTGCTGAAGAGGTGGTGGATATACTCTCCTGGGGTGCAGGTATCTGCTGAACAGGATGAACTATCTAGGGTTCAGAGGCTTAGAGATGCTGGTGAGCAGGTGGGGTCGTCTGGTCTGGCTGAGAAGGCATGGTTGACGTTACTGTAGGATGTTGTGAGTGAATTTGCTCCTCTTGGGCTGCCGAGTTACCTGAGGTGATGGCAAGTGGGGCAACACTATCGTATGAGGATTCATTTTCTGACGAGATATAAAATTTTTGTTAGAACAATTTTAAGCTAGATGCAAGTCAAGCAGTCAATGAGAGTTTAAAGAGGAATCAAGGGAGGTATCAAACATGTGGATAAGACTGCCAATTTCTAATCCTATATGCAGGCTCATATTACAATTATGTAGCCAATACGATATGCTCTGACCTGTGGGCCACCACAAAAGCATGTAACGCCCCAGTCCTAAAATACGTAGGACTAGGCATACGAAATATGCCTGCTGCATACATACGAAGAATACTCTAATATGTGGAACTCGTATGCATACATAAGCTGTAAATCATAGGCCAATCACAAATAACAATCTCATCCACAAAATCATAAGAGAAAATAATAGTCCAGATAGTATCAAATAAAAGAGTCAAAAGATAGATAGCCGGGTGGAAACAAATCCACTACTAAACAACTATAAATATAATCTAAGATACTGGAGTCTAACCTCCAAAAATAAATAAAAAATACAAGTAAGGAAAGAATTAGGCATCGTCAGCGGACAAGATATCCTTAGTAGGAAACAAAGCTAAACCGAGTCCGTACTCCTGGGGCAATCCTGACCATCTACACTGGAAAGATCACCAGGTCCTCAGCAGGACATAACAAGATACAAAAACGTGACGTATAAACTGAATATAACTGCTCACAATAATCCGGATCATAACATAGTTCAGCATTTTATCATCGACGCAGTGAACCACACCTACAACAAAACAATGACAAGGTGTGGCACACTAGTTCGTGACAAAATACTGTTCCAAGCCATGAACGGTATAGTACACAACCATATGGAAAAGTACATACACCTACGGATAAAGGTCATCTAACCATTCTAAGTGTAATGCATTTTAAGAATAGTTCATGGTCGTATGACTACCTGGTCAAGTCAGGAAAATACAATGCAGTACAGTACCTCAGTAGCGAGTCACAATACCATATACTATTCCTCAGTATCAAGCGAGTCTATAGCATTAGTCTACCTATCATTCCTCTTTAGTGAGCGAGTCTACGATAGATATGGTTGTAGTCAACTTCCAATCATGTTCTTCCCGCCCAATGCCAACTCATAACTGCTAAGTTTTCTAGCATGCAACTCTATTAGCAGTTATTTCCTAACGTACGTCCTCACGTATCGGTGGCCAACCAACTACGCATGTTCGAGACCTATATGAGACTCGTGACTCGTGTAGCACATGTGTCAAGGCCAATGAATGCATCACAACATAAGGTAGTCTTCTTAACTTTAAGTCGATGCATAATATTAAAGTAATAGGAATAAAACTAGACAGCTAAAATATATCAAGGCAAAAAATGACAATAAGTAAACAAATAAAACTAAATCAGCATGCTAAATGACACT
Source organism: Iris pallida (assembly GCA_029216955.1). NCBI lineage: Eukaryota > Viridiplantae > Streptophyta > Magnoliopsida > Asparagales > Iridaceae > Iris > Iris pallida. The sequence continues at coordinate 25,849,662 of JANAVB010031617.1, forward strand.
AAATAAGTAGAGTATAATGGCAAGGTATCTTGCCTGAGGGTGGTGCAAGATGTAGCAAAATCCAACTGTCAGAATCGTCCACACGAAAGTAAAAATCCACAAAGAGCTCCGGATGCTAAAACAAACATGACGAACGAGTTTGGTATAAAGATATATCTAGAAAATGCCTGTCCAAAAGTCCAATTCTGGAACAGGGGCAAAATCATAGTTTCGTGTCAAAACGATGTCCGTTAACCGTTGAACCCGTTTTGCACCGAAATACGAGCCAGTACTTACTCTCTAAAGTCGTCAAACTATATGTATACGGGTCTGGTTTGAGGAGACAAACTCAACGATATGTCCATTTTTGGATTTTGATGAGTCGTGCACAAATTCGCCCGTTAGAGCGGGTCACGGGCCCGCCAAATAGGCGTTCCGATCGACCTTCTCAGAATCAGACCAAATGTTGTATATAGGACCAGAAAAATGATACGGTCCTGCTGGCGTAAGTATCATCTCGAAACGATGAACATACACGAACTTATTGCCAAGTTTGCAAAAGGTCGATTGTGGGTATTTCGACGGATACACACTGATTTCGTCGCGCATACGCAACGAAATTGAGTTTCGTCAATTCCCACACATTGACAACATCCGTACGTGCCTTTCGATGTGCATAGTGCATGACCATGTCGCCCTGTTTGACGGGAAGCATGGCGTATCGAAGGATTTTAAAGTTTCAGAATAATTTTAAAAGTGATTTTTCTCAGTTTTGGAAAACAGATTTCTTGACCTATACTCGACGAAAGATTAAACTACAAAAAGTGTTTTGAAGTGGTATAAGTGGTCTAATTTACTGTTCAAAAAGTTTTGAAAGTTTTCTACAAGGTTGATCAGGATGTGACTCCCAACTTGGGTGGTTGATTTGATTCTTTATTTTGAATTCAGACAGTTTTTTGAAATATTTACATCGATTTTTACAACAATCTAATGCACTAGAAATTAACCTACTTAAAGGGGATGGAAGGGGGTTATATTGGCTTTCTATACGAGTTTACGGAATTGAATTTTGTGTAGCAGACAGGAAGAAAACTAAATCGAAAGGAAGGACTTTTGCTTAAATTTGATTGTAGTTGTTGCGTTATTGTTGTTGTCGTGGCTGTGATTGCGAGGCTTGGGCTGCGATGCGCGGCTGCAAGGTTGGCCGAGGGTGGAGGACGAGTAGGAGGAAGGGTGGAGAAGAGATTAGGGTTTAGAGTTTACCAAATCTCTCTCTCACGATCTCTCAATTTCACCTATATAAAAGGGTCGGCTACCCCTATATATGTGTTGTTGCTGATGCTTTACAGGGTCGCCACCTTCTAATTTTGTGCGAATGCTGCTGCTACTTCTTGTTGTGGTCGGTCCCTCCTCCATTTGGGCCGGCCACAACTAAGCTTTCCTTTCTTCTCTTCTTTTTTTTCTTTTTTTCTTATTCTTATTCTTTTATTTAAATCTTAAACTTTTTCATTACTATTTCTTTTCCTTTTTTCTTTTTAAAAAATAATATATATATATTCATACCCCTATTTATAACCAAAATATTTCAAGAAAAATATCCAAAAATTTTCTAAAACCCAAGATATTTATAATTAATAAAGTGTAAAATTTTGACTTACCATTTACATATAATGTAATAAATACACGCCACTCGTACTATAAAAAACGTAACCAAATTATTGCTATTTAGTAGTTTAAGAAAATACTATAACTTATATAAAGCAATAAATATTACTAAAATCCTAAATATCACAAAAATATATATTAGGATGTATGTTAGTAATACCTTGTACAAAAATAAATTTAACATATCTAAAATGTAGCATTTCTACTTGCTAGTTTTTAATAATCACAAAAATAAATCATAAAATTAACTACAAGGCTATAAAATACTAAACAAATAAAATTTAAAATTTAAAAATTTATGGGGTTTACTGTTCTAATTTGAGCTAAATCGAAGAAGACTCACTATGAGTAATGGTTTGAAAGGACACCATTGTTTGCCATGAAATATAAAAGAACAGAACAATTATCGGAGGACTGGACTTTTACTTCACAATATAAACTCGCTTGTACAAAGTAAGCCTAGGGACGAAAACCTAGGTACAACAATCTTAGTACAATTGTTTATTTTAGATTCTGGGGGTGACGGTAGAGGCTCGGGATAGCTACGACAGATCTGCCTTACTCCTTGGACGATCGGATGCAGCCTTGTCTCCGGGAAAGATCTGTTTGGCGTTGAAGAAATGCTCTCCTTATTCTCTCTCTTTAAGTCTCTCCAGGTGCTCTGATGCTCTTCTCTCCAAAAAAGGTCCTCTTCGCAAGGGAATGGCACCTTGCTATTTATAGGAATGGAATGCAATCATTAGGGTTTGCGATGATTGCCTCCTTGATATGTTCGACGGTTAAGGACCAATTAATCTGGGCCCTTCATTCTGATTGTAGCAAATCTAGGTAATCAATGTAGATTGTATTGAATCTCTGTGGGCCATAAATGTTGATTGCCATAAATATTCGCGAATTGTAATGGCCTGCCACTTGTCTAGTTTGCTCGATTTGACTTAATCTGGGCAATTATGGTGATTGCAACAAATCTGATTTTGTTAGGATTTGTTAGCATCCATAACTCCAGGAAGATAATACTACCATGTGTCGTGACAAGCGCCACGTGTCCTCCATTGGGTCACCTTGGCAGAGCCGTATATGAGTGGGCCGCATGAAGATGGGCAACCGCATGAAGATGGACAGTCGCATGGGAATGAACAGCCGCATGCTGATGGGCGACCGCATAAAGTATACAGCCGTATAACGATAGACGACCGCATAGAGGATACAGCCGCATGAGGATAGGCGGCCGCATGAAATGAGCGACCGCATGGAGTGGTCGGTCGTAATGCAGCAGCCGCATACCTCGGAATTTGGTGGATCCTGCCAACTGTGAGAATATTTTCTTCTCTTTCCTAGGAACGTACCTTTATGTCAGTCATTATTGCACTTTTATGTCAGAGCTGTCATTTGTTAGAGCTGTCAGCCGTTAGGGCATTAAATGCAGCAAAAGACGAAAGAAGGAGCTGTTGAAGGCCACGTGGCTCCTCTCTGAGCTGCATGGGATTATTCGAGCCGCATAGGCTCTTGAGCCGCAGGGACCCCTGAGCCGCATGGGTTCTCTGAGCCGTATGGGGATCCTTGGCCGCGTGGACTTTTCTTTATTCTTTTCCATGCTTCTAGAAGGCCCCCTTCAAAGTTTTCAAGTTATAAAATTGAAATACTTTAAATAAGAAGCATGGTAATGCATAAACTATTCTGGCCGCATGGATTTCCCAGCCGTATGGCCTCTTCAGCCGTATTGGCCAACTAGCCGCATGGACTTTCTGGCCGCATAGGCTGTCTGGCCACATGAGCTCCTTGCCACGTCATCCTGTCGCGTGTGCAAATCTTTTGTATTGATTGCTATTAATTTGCTGTCATATTTAAGGCCGCCTTTTGGGGTAGGATCCCAAGAGTTTATCCTTAAATAATCAGATCTCCTTGATAACCGAAGAGTCGGTTATACTGCACATGGATCGATGCGTCGGTCCACTGGGATTCTGCCTATAAATAGCAGAGTGTTTGGAAAGAAGACTTTCTTTACTTTCTACTCTTGCTATAGCTCTCTTGTCCTCGTCCTCCTTCTCTGATCATAGTAATGGCTCCAAAGAAGACTGTTGCGACGAAGGGTAAGAAGGTAGCGTCTTCGTCGACGGCGAAGGGTAAGAAAGCTGCTTCTGTGGCGACGAACGTGGCAACTCCTCCGCCAGCTGACGTGCCTGTAGTTCACCCCGACGTCCATTCCGCCATCGCTGGTAAGAACTTTTGTGTGATTTTGGAACCCTAACTGTCATGGCTACGTCGTATATTTTATGCACGAGCCTTCATCTTCATGTGTGTCGCTTGTACGTCACGAGCCGCATGGGATATGTTCCATGCCTGAGCCGCATGAGACTTGTTGTTGTGGCCACATAAGCACTTCTCTAACGGGGCCGCATAAGCCCAGCATAAGCTCACTTTGATTTGGACCGCATAAGCATATTCGAACTGGACTGCATGAACTTATCTGCATTGAGCCGTATAAGCGCATTTGATCTGGACCGCATGAACTTATCTGCATTGAGCCGCTTAAGCGCATTTAATCTGGGCCGCCTAGGCTCGTCTGAACTTGTTTTGTTGTATGAGCCTTTTAACCTTATTCGAACTCTGTCGCACGAGACTGCGTTTAAACAGAGCCGTATAACTTTGTTTAGTCATTACCGTATGAGCCTCTCTTAGTCGAAGCCGTATAAGCTTTTTCTGAGTTGGGCCGCCTGAGGCTCCATTGAATCCGAGCCGCATAGGCTTGAGGGCACTAGTCAGTTTTTCCTTGGTCCTCTTTTTAATTTATTTCTTTTGTCCTCTTCTCAGTGAATTTGCCAGTTAATGCTGCTGGAGAACCCCTGGTGGGTCGTGCCCAAGCCGCTATAGGTTATAGGTACGACCAGATAGTTCAGTATGTGACGGACCAGTTACCTAGTGACGAGCCTTCGGCGAGATTGAATGCCCTCAAGAATCAGCCTTTCTATTTCCTCTGCGCTATGATGAACTCGGGGAAATTAGAAGGAGAATACCTGAAGCCTGCGTTCTTCTTTGGAGATGCTTTGACTGTGAAGAACAGTTAAGTTCTGGATATATCGGAGAATTGGAGCTTCATTTCTAACGGGATTACGATTCGTATCCCTCAAATGGAGCGTCACTTTCCCCTATCTTGGTTCAATATGCTCCCATTGGACAGGAAGATGGAAGAGTCTTTGACTCCTACCCAAAATAGGATGTTTGTGGGCGACATCCATTACAATAACAGCATGAAGTCAGTGTGTGCGGGCAAAGTGCATGCCAGCCATTATGCAACGGGATTGGCCCCGGGTACTTTCTTAAATGTACCGGGTCCTAATTTCACGTTTTCTTCAGCCGATACTTTCCTGAACCAACTTGCTCGGAAAGGCTCATATCCCATTGGCCGGTTGACGATTCCGAGTTGGATACACCCCATTCCCTCATGGATCAATTTGTCTATGTAGATCTCGCGAAAGTATGAGGTCTTTCTGTGTGAGATTGGTCTTTATCATACTATTCGGGGCACCAGTCATGGCTTGCCCATAAACAAGAGATTATTTATAGCTCTACTAGAGATGTATAACCGCCGCACGGAAACCTTCTATACACCTGTAGGGGAAATGGGGCTTGCTCTCCATAAAATGCACGCGAATTCCAAGCTTCCTTGGAGGGATGAAGCTTTTGAGGCGTACACTCCTACGAATGAGGAGTTCGAGGAGTTGGAGGAACGGTATCCAGGCTTCGTGGCCATTTATCAAGAGATATTGTGCCACTATAGCACATGTCAGTAGATAGCTAAGAAGGACAGCAGCTCGGAAGGGAATGCTCCCCACACTAAGGACTGGGTAAACTATCTCTTCTCGATGGGTGCCTCAGGTCGAGTTACTTTACGACATCCTCAATCCCGGGAGGCGGTTCAAGCCTTGGTGTCGTCGGCCAAGAGGGTGGCTACCACTAGTGACAGGTTTGGGAGTCAAACTGACTCTATTGGTTTTTTTTATCAGGATACCAAAGAGCTGTCAGAGAAGGCACTCCTGACGGGATTCTTGATGGTATGGCTGTAAAATTGCGTAGTCTCGGGAGGAGCTGGTTCTATTGAGAGGATCAGTCGTAATTTTATCCTCCCGACTGTGAAGCTAGTTTTGGAAGTGAAACTAGCTCTCCTCCCGGCCATGGTGTGCAGCATACATCGTGGCCTCCGCACTTTTACGTCTTAGATGATCGCCCGCGATATGACGAAAGACCTTGAACGGACTGCGCTGTCCTATCATTATCTGATGGGGTGGCTGCTGATGCACTATCCATCTTTGATGAGACCGGGCTCTGAAGATGGCATAACTGATGATGATGCTTTTATCTTCCGTTATCGTAACGAGACTTGGGAGTACGAGACCATATGCGCCTGCCGGATGGCGCTGGCGAGAGCAGATATGTACAACTTTTTCGTATCTGTCCCTCTTTTTACTGCTGAGGAAATAGCGGCCGTACATCTCGACGGTATTGGCCCCCCTCAGCTTCTGGACGGCCAGATGCTTCTGTGGCTGCGTAACATCCGCCCCGCTCATCTGGTGTATTGCAACCGCAATGCTGTCTTCCTGAGCCTTATCTGTCCAGCAGGTTTGCTCGTCAGTTTGGATACAGCCAGCTTTTTTAAGACAGTCCCAGCTCTTGTCTGGGTTTTGAAGGCAGCCTTCTTGACTGTATAAGGGCCTGGCACTACTATGATACATTCCATACCCGTACCATTTTCTCAGTTCCTGATAATAAGGCGTCGGTAGAGATTTTGTATATGGCGGCTTTGTACCATGTTATGGCGAACGAACTCCCTGTCGGTTTTAACCCGGGTACCAATTTTATTGTTGGTACTGGCTTGGATGAGAAGCCCCAAGGGGCCAAGACGAGGAAGAAGAAGAATAGAGTCGAAGTGCCAGACTCAGACTCTACCACTGCGGATGATGAGGATGATAAGCGTGATACAGATAATTCTTCCTTTTCAGTGGAAGATGTTGGGGTGAATCAGCCGCCTGTTTCGTTAAATAAGATGGTGGCGAATCAGCCACCCGTCGCACTTGGTTCTGTACGGAAGCGTAGGAGACAAATTTCCTCTGTTGGCGGTATTCCTCACTCCCGAATATTGGCTGCAACCAGACATCGCAGGCTAACTATAAGGAAGAGAAGCGAGGAGGTCGACCCCGCTTCGGAGGTAAAGCGAGTCACTACCATTTTTATTCAGTTCTTCTTTTCTTCCAGTTTTGATCTTAATCATTTTCCTTCCCTCCCTTCGTTGTCAGAAGAAGAGGAATCTTAAGTTGCCGAGGTCGTGACTCGATATGACGGGGGCTCCGATGAGCCTGTCCCTGAAATTGTTGAATTTTATAAAGATGATGCTGATCGAGTCGTTTCTTCCTTCGAGGTGGCTGGGACAAAGGGGCCAGCCGAAATTAACATGGAGGTCACGGGTGAGGAGACCATGTCAGCTGCGAACGAGCTGCAGCCTCCATGCTCCTTCCCTGGTAAGATAAGCCGAATCTTAACTTGCGAGGAGGCCTATCTGCTCTATCATCACATCGTTCAGGTTACGTCGATTGATTGTTGTTCTGGACATACAGGTCCTGCCTCTCGAGTGCCGATGATGGGCATTGTTGAGACAGACTCTGCAGAAGGGGCACTGGCAGAGAGAAGCGTACCGCCTCTCCTTCTGGCTCGTCTTGAGGGGCCTCCCATGGGCTCGAGTTTGGCAAGTCAGGTGGTAGGACAGCCGGGGCAGGGAACAATGGTCCTTGTGTCCTCTTCTGCTCGGGCGGCTCCGAGAGTCGACCTCTCTGTCCTGCCAAGTGTCCAGGCTCTTCGAATGGCAGAGGAAGAGTTAGCCTCTATCCGCACATCATTCTGCTCAAAATTTGTCCCCTTGGTGGCAAGTTCTAACGCAACTCCTTCGACGTTGCCGGCCACGCTTCCTTTGACGTCGTCCTCTACAGAGGTCCTGGATGAAGCATTACAGGACGTGGTTGACAGCTTTTATCGTCACTTGAAGAGGAGGATAGATGCTGCTGTAGAAAAAGGGACCTCTTTCGTCTTGGCTCGACAATGCGCACAGGGTCATATTGATATCCATAAGATTCTTCTCGGTAGGGCAGGGGTAGCTGCGCTTCTGGAGACGAAATTGCTAGAGACTGATCAGCTGGTGGCCCAGCTTCAGGTGCTGCGGCAGGCTGATCTGTCTGCTGCTATAGATCAGGAGCGCGGTTCCCTCACATCTACTGTAGAGAAGATAAGGGCTGCTCGGGATTGGACCAGGCCGGCCATACTGAAGGACCTCCGCGATCTGTCTGATCATTATGATCAGTTGAGCCACGAGAGTGAAGATGTTACGACTCGGGAAGCGACTGCCTCCCGTGGGATCACTGACACGCGGGAGCAGATCCTTGAGCTTCAGAGAAAGTTAGCTTTCCTGGAGTCTGAGCTTGAGGCTGCCTGTACCGAAGGGGGGCTAATTATCCAGGAGGCTGACAGAGTTAATCAAGCTTCGGCTGACCTGGAAATTACCCTGAAGAAGTTGGAGGACGACTGGCGGGCACTCATGGACTTAGATAATGGGGAGCGGTTGTCCCTGGAAGCGGAGCGCCAAGCTAAATAACGGCTTGAACAGGGGGCCACCTTGGTGAAGAACCGCCTCGTGGAATTATGTAATGCCGAACCATAGTCGGCCTTTTTCTTCTTCTTTTGTTTCTGTTTTCCTCCTTATTTTTGAGAGGGAAATGGTCCCAAAATATGTAATGCTTTTTGGCTTCCAAATAAAAGAGTATGTTTTATTTTACCCTTTATTTGTACTGCTTGTTGTGCTTGTGGTGTTATGGTGGTGTTTGCCCCAAATGGGGGACTTGTTTATGGACCTGTTACCCTTGGTATACCTCGGTTTTAGGTACAGATAACAAGTTTGATTGGGGATACTTAGAACAGTTCCACGGTAAGGTGGTCATGGACGTTCCTGGTATTGGGAGAAAGAATGCCATAGAGCAGTTGGGCTCCCGGGGCATGATGAGAAATGATGGGCCTGTACTAAGAAACTTAGCAAAGGATATTTGTGGGCCTATTATACTTGGCGTACCCTGGCTTAGGATACGGATAATAGGATGAAAGGGAACCAACATACTTACTCAGAGGTAATGAGGACATTGCAAGCATGAGGGTTTTTTTCACCGCAGAATCTTCCTACTAAGAGATAATGAGGACATGGCAGGAGTGAACTCAACGGAGGATATTTGTAGACCTATTATCCTTGGCGTACTCTGGTTATGGGTACGGATAATAAGTCGAAAGGGAATCAACATACTTATTCAGAGGTAATGAGGACATGGCAAGCATGAAGGTTTCTTCGACGGAGCCTTCCAACTCTGAGGTAATGAGGACATGGCAGGAGTGGGCTCAATGAAGGGGGATACATAGAACGACTCAGAGGTAATGAGGACATGGAAGTTCTATGTAGAGGGGTGATTTGTTTTTGGCGGAATTGAGACGACACAGAGGTAACATCGATATGGTCGTTTTGGAAATTTGTGGATCTGTTACCCTTTTTGCGCACTAGGAGTGCGGGTAGTGGATCATAAGGAAGGAGCTTTTTCAGGAAGAAAAGTTCAGAGGTATGGTTATACATAACTTTCTTCCAAAAGAGTGACCGGGATGTAAGTTCAGGGGTACCAGCGGGTACATAACGATAATCCGGGAATTTTGGAATCAAAGTGTAAGTTCAGAGGTACCAGAAGGTACATAACTCGATAATTTAGGGTTTTTTGTGAAGAAAGAATGTGAGTCCAGTGGTATCGGAAGATACATAACTCAATCATCTGGGATTTGGAGAATTTGAGTTCAGCGGTATCAGTGGGTACATGACTCGATAATCTGGAATTTTGTGAATATGAGTTTAGCGGTACCAGCGGGTACATGACTCGATAATCTAGAATTTTGTAAATACGAGTTCAGCGGTACCAGCGGGTAAATGACTCGATGATCTGGAAAATATGGTTTAGACATAATATTTCTTCAGGAACTTGCCGTTGACTGGCAACATGAGCAAGTCTCCGTTTTGTTTTGCGAGGCGGTAAGCACCGTTGGAGAATACGGCCTCTATGATAAACGGACCTTTCCATTTTGGCTGGAATTTGCCGACGATTTTGTGAGTCATGACCATCGGCCTCCGGACTGCCAGAACGAGATCGCCCACTTGGAATGTTCTGATTTTAACCTTCTTGTTGAAGGCTCCGGAGATGCGTGCTTGGTATAGCTCGATTCGTTGCTGAGCCAAGAGGCGCTTTTCATCTAAGGCCTCCAACTCTTGAAGCCGACGATGGTAGTTATCATCCGTCGTCAATTGGTAAGTAAGGGCGACGCGGAGTGAGGGTATTTGAGTCTCCAATGGGAGGACTGCCTCACTCCCGTATACCAGGGAAAATGGGGTGTTCCCAGTGGCTGTTCGGAATATAGTACGGTATGTCCATAAGCATTCACCAAGCTTCTCGTTCCAGTCGCATTTGTAAGAAGACACAAACTTTTTGAGAAGTTTGATGATTGTTTTGTTGAATGCTTCTGCCAACCCATTCGCTGTCGGATTGTATGGTATTGAAGTACTATTCTGGATACGATGCTTGTCACAGAACCGATAGCAGGTATGGCTTACGAACTGTGGAACATTATCGTGGATGATCCTTCGGGACAGTCCAAAGCGATAGATGACGTGATACTTGAGGAAGCTAATTACGTTTGAAGTCTTTACTTCTGCGAGCAGGACAACTTTCGTCCATTTGGAGAAGTAATCCATGATTGCGAGTATAAAATAATGTCCTCGGGAGGAAGGTGGAGCAATCGGACCGATGATATCCATTCCCCATGCTTCAAATGGCCAGGACGCCACTGTCGGATGTAGAAATTCGGATGGTTGGAAGATGAAGTCTGCATGGACTTGGCAGGCTTTGTACTTTCTTGTATAGTCTATCGCATCTGCTACCATCATGGGCCAGTAGTAGCCCATTCGGCGAAGACGGTCTTACAATTTGGGGCCAGGCTGATGGGCCCCACAGACACCGTCATGAGCTTCGTGTACGGCTTCTTTGGCTTCTGCGTTTAACAGACACCGAAGTAATAACCCATCGTAGGATCGCCGATACAGCATTTTTGTCTCTGTATTGTAGAAGAATCTGAAAGAATGCCTTCTGATGGAAGTGGTTTCTTTTGGGTTCTCGGGCAGGATGTCGCAGACTACGAAGTCTATGAATGGTTGTTTCTAGTCTGGCGCTTCGTCGATCGTCTGAGCAGAATAACTCGTCACGAATTGAACGTTGTTCTTGGGACAGACCAGTTCGTGGCCTATCACGTCAACCGAATGATGAGTATGGTTTGGCACTGCTAGGGAAGCGGTAAGGCCTGCTAGGGCATCGGTATCGATATTTTGGAATATGGGAACATGTTCGATGAAGAATCCCTCAAATGACGAAATAATGTTGATCGTTATTTGGTGTTAGGGGATCATATCTTCATGGCGGACTTCGTATGAACCCAGATCTGATTGACGATTAACTGAGAATTGTCGTATGCTTCAAGATGTTCTATCCCCAGCTCTCTTGCAAGTTTTAGGCCAATGACCAAAGTGTTGTACTCGGCCACATTGTTAGAGCAGGGTTCTGTGAGTGAGTAAGTGCGATTGATCACCAACCTGGAAGGAGAAACTAGCACCACCCCGACTCCGACGACGATGTTGCCCTTAGGTCCGATCCTTGAGGCACCGTCGAAGAATATTCGCCATATATTATCGTGAGAGGTTGCATGTGAGTCGGCGACCTCATCTAGGATTCCTTCATATATTCTGGACGACTCCGAGCCTTGGTGTGCTGCTAAAAAGTCTGCCAGAGCTTGACAAGGCGGGAGTTGAGTGCCCTCGGTTTAGTCATAAAGACCCTGAGGGTGTTGACTCATGATATCACATGTATGGTTTGTCCTGTGACATAGTGTCGCATCTTTTGAATGGCGAACACCAGGACGAGGCATTCCTTCTCCACAGCAGTATACCTGTGTTCTGGCCCGATCATCATTCGGTTGAGGTAATATATAGCTTGTTCATGGCCTGCATCGTTGTTTTGTGCCAGCAGAGCGCCGAGAGAATGCTCCATTGCTGGTACATATAGCAAGAATGGTTTTTTGGTAACCGGGGCCACCAAGACTGGAGGGTTCGACAAATATTCATTGATGCTGTCGAAGGCATGTTGGCATTTTTCGTCCCATACGAACGAGACGCCTTTCTTCATGAGATGGGTGAATGGCCGACATCGCCCGGAGAGGTTATAAATGAACCTCCTGATGTAAGCTAGCCTCCTTTGAAGGCCTCTGAGTTCGCAGAGATTTCTCGGGGGACCCATCTCCATAATTGCCTTCGTCTTCTCTGGGTCTACATAAATTCCCTGGACAGTAATGATAAAACCCAAGAATTTTCTGCTGGATATGCCCAAGAAGGATTTTGTGGGGTTCATCTTCAGTTTGTGCGCTCGTATCAGGTCGAATACCGTCCTCAGATCCTGCAGATGGTCTTCCTTATAGCGACTCTTGACGGCGATGTCATCAACATAGCACTCCACAGTCTTGTGCAAGTAGTCTCTAAAGATGATACTTATGGCTCTTTGATATGTGGTGCCAACATTCTTTAAATCGAAAGACATGACTGTGTAGCAATACGTGCCAATTGGTGTTCGGAATGATGCATGCTTTTCGTCGTTAGGAGACATCTTGATTTGGTTCTACCCCGAGAAACCATCCATGAATGACATACATTCGAAGCCGTATGTGTTATCGATCATGATATCTGTGATAGGGAGGGTGAATTCATCTTTGTGACATGCCTCGTTCAGATTGTGGAAGTCGATGCAGATTCGAATCTTCCTATTCTTCTTGAGGACCGGTACTATGTTGGCGACCAAGTCTGGATGTTGTTCTTCACGAATAAAGTTGCTGACTATCAGTTTGTTGACTTCAGCTTCGATCGCATCCATAATGCATGGACGGAAGCGTTGCTGTTGTTGTTTGACCGGCTTTGCATCTGGCCGAATGTTGAGCTTGTGAAGGGCAGCCTCGAGATTTAGTCCTGGCATGTCTTCATAGCTCCAGGCAAATATATTAATATATTCTTTGACAAGTTCCAGTAGCGATTCTCGCTCTTCGTCTGTTAGGCTTTTACTGACGAAGATTGGTTTTGGAGAAGATTTGCTGCCGAGGTCGACCTGTATAACCTCATCTTCAGTAGGAGGTTCTCTATGTTCGAACCGCTTTTTCCATTGTGCATCCAGCTGTTGGGCCCATGGCTCTAACTCGAGGATTTCAGGAATGTCTTCATCTTCTTCGTAAGCGTCGACGAATGTCATATTGACTGACAGGACTTGTCTGAACACGTCTCCGATGCTGGTATCCGAATCAGAAGTTGGTGACACGGTTGAATGTGAATGCCAATCACATTCTTCATCTGAACTTTCAGGGGTCGTTGCGGGCGTAACATACCCTAATCCACATCGGGTCTTGCTGTAGTAATCCCGTGGTTTGCCAGCTGGGACTGGCGGCTTCAAAGGTAATCGTCGACCGGTGCCGTAGTTCAAGCCTGACGTAGTCTCCAGATCATACCCCTATTTTTGTACGAGGTATTTGGATTGAGGGCTATAGATATACAGAGGCAGTCTTCCGGCATCTGATTCGAGATCGACCTTCTCTATGGTGAAGGGCTGTGGGTCGTCCTTCCGGCCGAAGATGATTGGATGGTCCCCTCCCTCGATTATACGGTAAACGTCTTCCACTGGAGTAAGCTGATTTGAGGTATAAACATTTGTCACCTGTGTGTGTAGGTGAGTGCCTACACCTTGTTCCATAGCATACATTGTACAAAGCTTATTAAGCTCGAGGTAGTTCAAAGATAGCCCTTTATTGATGAAGTAAGGTATCTTTTCTAGCGGGATTACATCATCTGCGGAGGGAACATCAGTGTGGGCAGCCACATACTTGGTTAGTTCCGGTTCTTCTTCGGCCACCCCCTGTATAAATGAAGACTGAGAGGATAACCTGGACAGCTTGATTGTCAGGGGTTCTGCTGGTGGAGCCGAATATGGAGTTGTTGGCAAAATAGCGACCCCAGTTTGGTATTTGATGCTAGGCAGGGAGTTGTTGGTTCGCTAGAAGCCCCAGACTTTGCATCGGGATGACGATTCTTCTTGGGGAGACGTATCATCATTGGCTTATCAGAGGGATTGAGCTTCTCTGCTTGTGGCTGGCTGACTCTCGGTAGCCTGATTGTCAGTGGCTCCGTTGTGAGTCTTGGCGCTTGGCCGGACCTTGGCAGCCGAATTATCATTTGTTTTTCTTATACCGAGAGGCTGATTGCGTCCTTACGCAGAGTGGCCGTAAGGGGTGCAGATTTGCCAGGTTTGTGAGCTTGAATGTGGATCGTCAGAGGTTCTTCTGATCCTGAGGCCATCTCAGTTCGAGTTTGTACATCTTCATCCATGTGCCTCTTTGATTTCTCGTATAGGCAAGAATCCGAGTAGTAGGATTCGACCCCTTTGAAGGGATCGATGTCAGCAAATTATGTCCTCACGAAGCCGTATTTGTCGACATACTTGAAGCACTGGTGCAGCGTGGAAGGCACGATCATATAATCGTGTATCCAAGGGCATTCCAGGAGGATATTGTATAAAGTATCCGCATCTATGATGTAACAGGTCACTTCTGACTGAAGATCGCCAATTTGTCACTTCTAGCGAATCTTCCCAATTGGGTAGCTCCTGTCCGAATTAAAATTGCTGATGGCGGTGCTTGTTGGCGTCAGGTGATGCATAAGAATACGGAGATGGTGTAACAGACCCTTCAGGATGATGCTTATGGAAGAACCAGGATCAATGTGCATCCGGTCCACCTTTATGTCGCCGATGTATCCAGTGTAGTATAACGAACGATCGTGCAGATTGATTTTGATGAGCATATCCTACGGAGTGAAGACAATATTGGGCCTTGCTCCTGTACAAGCGCTGTCTTGGAGATTTGCATGCGGGCTCTCTCATGTGAGGTTGACCTGAGCCAGATATGCGTCAGCATTTTGGAGTGCATTGCTTAAAGCCGTGCGCACTTCCTTTGAGAGTCTCAGGAGCTCGTATAATGACAATTTAGCCGATGTGTTGGCAAATTGTGCCAAGATGTCGAAGTTGTAGGGCCTTTCCAGTCCCTGCTGTTTGTCATAAAATATAAAAGAACAGAACAATTATCGGAGGACCGAACTTTTGCTTCACGTTACAAATTCGCTTGTACAAAGAAAGCCTAGGGACGAAAACCTAGGTACAGCAGTCTAAGTACAATTGTTTATTTTAGATTCTGGGGGGTGGCGATAGAGGCTCGGGAAGGCGACGGCAGCCCTGCCTTACTCCTTGGACGATCGGTATACAGCCATGGCTCCTTGTGAAAAGATGGTTGGCGTTGACGAAGAAATGCCCTTCTTGCTCCTCTGTTGCTCTTCTGGCTTCTCTCTCTCTCTCTGTGTATTCTTTTCTCTGACTATTGGGGGGTCTCTCTGTATATGCGTATTTTACTCTCTGAAATTGTATATCTTTACAAGGGAATAGCACCTTGCTATTTATAATAGTGGGATATGATCATTAGGGTTGCCAATGATTAGCTTTTAGAGATGGCGGCAGCTTGGGGATTGGTCAATCTTGGCCATTCATCTTGATTATGATGAATCTGGGCCATTAGTGTAGATTACACCAAATCCCATGAGCAATTAATACTGATTGAAATAAATCTTCCTTATACTGATCTTCTGATATCTGTGAATAAATTAGATCTATTCTTCTGCCACGTGTTCCAGATTATTGGGATTTGACCCAATCTTTAATGGCAGCAAATTTGAGGAATTAATCGGTTTAGGACACGTGTCCTAGGAGCTGCTGGGGGGATCTGGACCGCATGACTAGTGAGCCGCATATGAATGTGAGCCGCATATGAATGTGAGCCGCATATGGTTAAGCCCACGTGTCAGGGCTGCGTGGGCAGTGGTCCTCACTTGAGTCCTCTAACCACAGAGGAGTAATCCTTGTGGGCCGCATAGGTATATATCTGCCTGGGCCGCAAAGATATGATCCTCTTGAACCGTATGAGAAGTCCTCGCTCGAGCCGTATGAGGCTTTTATGGCCTGAGCCGCATAGGATGGATTCACTCTGAGCCGTATGGGAAGTCCTTTGCTCGAGCCGTATGAGGCTTCTATGGTCTGAGCCGCATAGGATTTATTCTGAGCCGCATGAGAAGCGAGGCCCATACGAATGCCCACGTGGCAAGGCCACGTAGCATTTTTGTGGCTCTCAGGGGATTTGTGTCAGAGATTTCTTTCCTCTTCCCTAGAGATTCATCATTATGACAGAGTCATAATTACCTGCTTTTGTGTCAGGGCTGTCAACTTTTCAGAGGGGTCAGCCGTCATAGCAATTAATGCAGCATGGATCGGAGGGGGGCACTATCAGGCCACGTGTCCTCTGAGCCGCATGGAATGCCCTGGGCCGTATAGCCCCTTATGCCGTATGAGTTTTCTGAGCCGCATGGATCTTTTCTGGCGGCATGGATCTTTCCTGGCCGCATTAATCATTTCCTTTGGTATTTTCTATGCTTCTACAGGACCCCCTTCAAAGTTTTCAATTTGTAAAATTGAAATACTTTGAATAAGAAGCATGGCCGGGTTCCTCTAGCCGTATATGGAATTCTGACCGCATAGAAGTCTCGACCGCATGAATTATTCAGCCGCATAAGTGACTTAGCCGCAGGAGACTGTTCAGCCGCATAGCTGCTTGCCACGTGTGTAGGTCTTTAATTGCCTCAAATTCGTTTCAGCGCCGTCTTTGTAGGAGGGAATCCCAATAGTCAGCTCATTAAATCTTTCGGATTTGACGCCTTGGGTGAATCTTGGAGACGAAACCCAAAGAGTCGATTGCGCTCTTCATGAGTCAGTCATTGGCCCACGTGTCCTCCTTCTTCCGTCTTCCTATAAATAGGAAGAGTTTGAAGAGAGAGAAGACTTCTTTGTTTTCCTTCTTCTTTCTCAGACCTTTCCTATCTCGACCGCCCTTCTCCTCTTTTGATAATTAATGGCTCCCAAGACGACCGTGGCAGTAAAGGACAAGAAGGCGGCCTCCACTTCCACCTCGGCTGCGGCCGCTGCTCCGCCCATCGCCGTACCTGATATTCATCCTGACGTTCACCCCCCCATTATTGGTAAGGACAATGCATGAGTTAAAGAACCCCAACCGCCATGGTTACGTCGCATACTTTATGCATGAGCCTTTGTAAATCGCATGTTCGCCCTATGGCTGAGCTGCGAGCCGCATAAGAGAACTACCGCGTCTGTATGCGTGCCTTGCTGGCGAAGCCGCATAAATGACGCTAAACCGTATAGACTTTTTATTGTACGGAGCCGCATGAAATTTCTGAGAGCTTTATGGGGCCGCATGGATATCTTCTTGAGCCGCATGGGGTTTGAGAGCACCGAATCGGCACTCTCTTGTTTTATCCCTCCGTTTAACTTACTTTTCTCTGTTTGTTCTTCAGTGAACCTGCTGGTTAACGCCGCTGGAGAACTCTTGGTGGGTAGCGCTCAAGCCACTCTCGGCTATAGGTATGACCATATTGTCCAGTATATGGCTGACCAGTTTCCGAGCGATGAGCCTTCGGTTAGATTGAATGCCATCAAGAATCAGTCTTTTTACTTCCTTAATGCTATGATGAACTCCGAGAAATTTGAAGGGGAGTATTTGAAGCCTGCGTTCTTTTTTGGAGACGCCTTGACCGTGGAGAACGATCATGTCATGGAGGTGTCGGAGGACTGGAACTTTGTTTCTAACGGGATGGAGATTCGCATCCCCCAAATGGAGCGACACTTCCCGTTATCTTAGTTTAATATGCTCCCGTTAGATCGAAATATGGAAAGACTTTAACCCCTACCAGAGGTGGGATGTTTGTGGGGAACATCCATTATAATAACAATCTGAAGTGCGTGATTGTCGGCAAAGTGCACACTAGTTGTTCTGTGACGGGGTTGGTCCCAGGTTCTTTCCTGAATGTGGCGGGCCCTAATTTCTCATTTTCTACCGCCGACACTTTAATAAATCAGCTTGCTCGAAAAGGCTCCTATTCCGTTGGTCGGTTGACGTTCCCTGGTTGGGTGCACTCTGTTCCTTCGTGGATCAATTTGTTTACTTGGATCTTGCAGAAGTATGAGACCTTTTTGTGCGAGATTGGCTTGTACCACGCTATCCGAGGTACCAGTCATGGCTTGTCCATAAATAAGAAGCTACTCATGTCTCTGCTGGAAATGTATAATTGCCGTACGGGGACCTTTTACGCACCTGTGGGGGAGATGGGACTCGCGCTCTATGAGATGCACGCGATCTCCAAGCTTTCTTCTGGGGACGAAGCATTTGAAGCGTATACTCCCACTAATGAGGAACTCGAAGATCTTGAACGACGGTATCCTGGCTTTGCGGCCCTTTACCAGGAGATATTGTGCCATTATAACGCACGTTATCAGATGACTCGAAAGGATAATAACCTGGAAGGAAATGCTCCCTTCACCAGAGATAGGGTGCACTATCTCTTCTCGACAGATGCCTTAGGTAGAGTCACCTCTCGTCGCCCTCGACCTCTGGAAGCGGTTGAGGACTCGGTGTCGTCGGCTAAGGGAATGGCCACTACCAGCGACAGATTCGGGAACCAGACTGATACTTTCGATTACTTTTACCAGGATACTCAGGAGCTGTCTGAGAAAGCGCTTCTAGCGGGATTTTTGATGATCTGGCTACGAAACTGTATAGTCTCGGGAGGAGCCGGTTCCATTGAGAGAATTAGTTGTAACTTCATCCTTCCGGCTGTGAAGTTAGTTTTACGAATCAGGTTAGCTCTCCTCTCGGCCATGGTGTGCAGCATACACCGTGGCCTACGTACTTTCACATCTAAAATCATTGCTCGCGACGTGACCAAGGATTTTGAACGAACTGAGTTGCCCTATCACTATTTGATAGGGTGGCTACTGATACATTACCCGTCTTTGATGAGGCCGGGCTCTGGAGACGGTGTGACTGATGATGACGTATTTATCTTCCGCTATCGTGACGAACCTTGGGAGTGTGAAACCATGCGGACTTGTCGGATGGCATTGGCGAGGGCAGATAAGTATCATATCTTCGTATCCGTCCCTCGCTTTACTGCCAGGGACATAGAGGCTGTACATATTGACGGTATCGCCCCCCCCTCAGCTTCTGGATGGCCAGATGCTCTTATGGTTGCATAACATCCGTCCCGCACATCTAGTGTACCGTAACCGCAATGTTGTTTTTCTAGAGCCTTATCTGCCTAGCAGGTTTGCTCGGCAGTTTTGATACAGCCAACTTTGTCTGGACAGCCCCAGTCCTTGCCTGGGTTATGAGGGTAGTCTTCTTGATGGTATCAGAGCTTGGCAATATTATGATTCGTTCCACACTCGTACCATTTTCTCGGTCCCTGCCACTAAGGAGTCTGTGGAGATCTTGTATATGGCAGCTCTGTATCATGTCATGGCGAACAAGCCCCCAGTTGGTTTTAACCCGGGTACCAGTTTTATTATTGGTACCGGTCTGGAGGAAGGCTCTCAAGGAGCCAAGAAAAGAAAGGTTAGAGCCGAAGTGCCAGATTTGGGTTTCGCTGCTGAGGGTGGCGAAGGCAACCAGTGTGATGAAGATGACTCTATCCTTCCAGTGGTAGGCGCAGAGGTAGGTCAGTCGCATGTTTTGTCAGATGAGGTGCTGAGGGATCGGTCTCTTGTTGCGCCTGGTCCTATTTCGAAGCGTAGCAGGCAAGTTTCTCCTATAGGCAGTGTTTCTCGATCCCGGAAGCTGGTTGCGACTAGACACCGTCCGCTAGCCATAAAAGAGGGTGGCGAAGAAGTCAACCCTGCATTAGAGGTAACAAAACTGCTCTTGATCCCTTCTTCCTCCTTTTCTTTGAGTTTCAATCCTGACTATCTTCGTCCCCTCTTTTAGGTGTCGGGAGAAGAAGAAGAGTTTCAGGATGTCGAGGCGGTGACCCCGAATGACGGGGACTCCCATGAGCCTGCTCCTATTCAAGAGAACGCAGATCAATCTGTATCCTCCTTCAAGGTGACGGGGGCAGGGGATGTGACTGAGTTTAACTCGGGGATCGCGGGTGAGGGGACTATGCCAGTTGTGGATGAGCCGCGGCCTTTATGACCCTCCCCTGGTAAGATTAGCCGAATCTTAACCCGTGAGGAAGCCTATCTACTCTATCATCGTGTCCTTCGGGTTACGTCGATTGATTGTTATTCTGGACATTCAGGTCCTGTCCCTCCAGTGCCGAGGATGGACGTCGCTGAGACAACCCCAACCGAAGGGGCATCGGTGGAAAGAGGTGTACCTTCTCACTGCCCGACTCGTCTTGAGGGGCCTTCTGGGGGCCCGAGTTTCACGGGCCAATTCTCGGGGCAGTCGGGGCAGGGGACGATGGTCCTTGCATCATCCTCTGTTCCGATGGCTTCGAGAGTCGACCTTTCTTCCCTGCCGAGCATCCAAGCTCTCTGGGCGGCGGAAGACGAGTTGGCCGCTATTCATGCATCGTTCTTCTCGGACTCTGTTCCCTCGGTGGCGAAATCTAGCATTACTCCTCCGACGTTGCCGCTCCGGCTTCCCCTGACGCCCTCCTCTGCTGAAGTTTTGAGTGATGCATTACAGGACGTGGTTGCCAGTTTTTATCGTCATTTGAAGAGGGGAATCGAGGCCGCTGTAGACAGAGGGACCTCTTTTACCTTGGCCCAACAATGTGCCCATTGTCAAATAAACATCGTTAGGGATCTTCCTGATGATGCAGGGATGGCTTCGCTTCTGGAGGCAAAATTGCTGGAGGTTGATCAGTTGGTGTCCGAGCTTCGAGTATTGCGGCAGGCTGATCTGCCTGCTGTTATAAATGAGGAGCAGAATTCCCTTATTGCTGTTATAGAGAGGACCAGAGCGGCTCGAGATAAGACCAGACCGGGCGCGCTGAAGGATCTCAGTGACTTAGCTGATCGGTATGATCAACTGAGTTATGCGACTGAAAACGTTGTGGCTCGGGAGGAGTCTGTCTCTCGTGAGATTACTGAGACACGGGAGCAGATCCTTGCGCTTCAGAAGAAGTTGGCTTTCTTGGAGTCTGAACTCGAGACTACCCGCAATGACAGGAGGCTGATTGTTCAGGAGGCTGATAGGGTTACTCAAGCTTCGACTGACCTGGAGACTGTCTTGAAGAAATTGGAAGATGACTGTCAAGCGTTCTCGGGCTTGGACAATGAGAAGCATTTATTCCAGGAGGCCGAGCGTCGTGCTCGGCAACGAATTGAACGGAGGACCACCTCAGTAAGAAATCGTCTCCTAGAATTGAGTGATGCTGAAATATAGTCGGCTTTTTCTTCTTGTTTTGTTTCTGTTTTCTTTATTTCTGAAGGGGACATGATCCCGAAAATATGTAATGCTTTTTCTTCCTTCAAATAAAGAGTACATTCAATTCTACCCTTCATTTGTATTTCTTGGTGCGCTTGTGATATTGTGGTGATGTTTACCCCCGTATAGGGGATATATTTATGGACCTGTTACCCATGGCGTACCTTGGTTTTAGACAGAGGTAACAAGTTTTGATCAGGGTACCTAAAGCAGCCATAGCGAAGTGGTCATGGGTGCTCTTGGTATTGAGAAAAAGGAATGCCGTAGAGCAGCTGGGCTCCTGGGGCCTTATGAGGTGATAGATTTGTGCTAAAAAATTTAGCTGAGGATATTTTGTGGGCTTATTATCCTTGGCGTACCCTGGTTTAGGGCACGGATAATAGGATGAAGGGGAACCGACATACTTGCTCAGAGGTGACGAGGACATGGCAAGTGGGAAGGTTTTTTAAACGTAGAGTCTTCCTACTCAGAGGTAATGAGAACATGGCAGGAGTGAACTCGACGGAGGATATTGATGGTCAGCAGAGGACATTTGTGGACCTATTACCTTTGGCGTACTCCGGTTGTGGGTACAGATAATAGGTTGAAAGGGGGTCATCATACTTACTCAGAGGTAATAAGGACATGGCAAGTATGAAGGTTTCTTCGACGGAGCCTTCCTATTCAGAGGTAATGAGGACATGACAGGAGTGGGCTCAATGAAGGAGGGCACATAGAACAACTCAGAGGTAATGAGGACATAGAAGTTCTACGTAGGGGATGATTTGTTTTTGGCGGAAGTGGAACGACTCAGAGGTAATGAGGACATGGCCGTCTTGGAAGTTTGTGGACCCGTTACCTTTGTTGTGTACTGGGAGTGCAGATATTAGATCATGAGGGAGGATCTCTTGTAGGAAGAAAGTTCAGCGGTATGGTTATACATGACTTTCTTTCAAAAGAGTGACCAGGATGTAAGTTCAGGGGTACCGATGGGTGCATAACTCGACAATCCATGAATATTGGAATCAAAGTGTAAGTTCAGAGGTACCAGCAGGTACATGACTTGGAAATTTGGGATATCTTTATGGAAGAAGGGCATGAGTTCAGCAGTACATGCGGGTACATGACTCGAAAATCTGGAATATTGTGGGTGCGAGCTCAACGGTACCAGAGGGTACGTGACTCGGGAATCTGGAGAATGGTGAGTGTGAGTTCAGCGGTACCAGCGGGTACGTGACTCGAAAATCTAGAGAATGATGAGTGTGAGTTCAGCAGTACTAGCGGGTACGTAACTCAATGATTTGGCAAACTATGAGGATGAGTTCAGTGGTATCAGCGGATACATGACTCAATAATCTGGAAATTTATGGAGCGAGTTCAGTGGCACCAGCGGGTACGTAACTCGAAAATCTGGAAAATATTATTTAAACATAGTATTTCTTCAGGAACTTGCCGTTGACGGGCAACATGAGCAAGTCCCCGTTCTGCTTGGCGAGGCGGTAAGCACCGTTGGAGAACACGGCCTCGATGACAAATGGACCTTCCCACTTTGGCTGGAACTTGCCGACGGTCTTGTGAGTCATGACCATCGGCCTCCGGACTGCCAGAACAATATTACCCACTTGGAATGTTCTAATTTTGACCTTTTTGTTGAAGGCTTCTGGGATACGTGCTTGGTATAGCTCGATCCTTTGCTGAGCTAGGAGGTACTTTTCATCTAAGGCTTCTAATTCTTGCAGCCGACGTCGGTACTTATCATCCGTTGTCAATTGATAAGTGAGGGCGACACGGAGTGAGGGTATTTGAGTCTCTAATAGGAGAACTGCCTCACTTCCGTACACTAGGGAGAACGGCGTATTCCCGGTGGCTGTTCGAATTGTGGTGCGATAAGCCCATAAGCATTCACCGAGCTTCTCGTTCCAGTCGCGCTTGTTGGAGGAGACGAACTTCTTGAGGAGTTTGATGATCGTTTTGTTGAACGCCTCTGCTAATACTTTTGCTGCTGGGTTGTACGACGTCGAAGCGATATTCTGAATACGGTGTTTATCGCAAAACCGATAGAATGCGTGGCTTGCAAACTGCGAACCATTATCATGGATGATCCTTCGCGGCAGTCCAAAGCGGTAGATGACGTGATGCTTAAGGAAGCTGATCACGTTTGAAATCTTGACTTCTGCGAGTGGGAAAGCTTCCGCCCACTTGGAGAAGTAATCAGTAATCGCAAGTATGAAGCGATGTCCTCGGAAGGAAGGTGGGGTGATTGGACCAATGATATCCATTCCCTATGCTTCGAATGGCCAGGACGCCACTGTCGGATGTAGAAATTTGGATGGTTGGTGAATGAAGTCCGCGTGGACTTGGCAGGCTTTGTATTTTCTAGCATATTCTATCGCATCTGCCACCATCGTGGGCCAATAGTAGCCCATTCGTCGAAGGCAGTCTTACAATTTTGGGCCAGGCTGGTGGGCACCGCAGATACCGTTATGAGCTTCTCGTACTGCTTCTTTGGCTTCTGTGTTTGACATACACCGAAGTAATAATCCGTCGTAGGAGCGGCGATACAGCATCTTCGTCTCTGTATCGTAGAAGAATCTGAGAGAACGCCTTCTGATGGAAGTGGCTTCCTTTGGGTTCTCGGGCAGGATGTCGTAGACGACGAAGTCGATGAATGGTTGTCTCCAATCTGGGGCGTCATCGATCGTCTGTGCAGAATAACTTGCCACGAATTACACATTGTTTTTGGGACAGACCAGTTCATGGGCTATAACTTCCACTGATTGGCGATCATAATTCGGAACTGCTAGGGAAGCGGCAAGACCAGCTAGGGCATCGGCTTCAATATTTCAGAGTCTGGGGACGTGCTCGATGAAGAACCCCTTAAATGACGAGATGATCGATCGCTATTTGGTGATAAGGGATCATGTCTTCGTGTCGGACTTCGTACGAACCCCGGATCTGATTGACGATTAGTTGGAAATCGCCGTATGCTTCAAGGTATTCTACCCCCAGTTCTCTTGCAAGTTGGAGGCCAATGACCAGAGCGTTATACTCGGCCACATTGTTGGAGCAGGGTTCTGTGAGGGAATAGGCGCGGTTGATCACCAATTCGGAAGGAAAGACCAGCACTACCCCGACTCCGATGACTATATTGCCTTTAGGTCCGGTCCTTGAAGAACCGTCAAAGAACATTCGCTATATAGCCTCGTAAGAGGTTGTATGCGAGTCGGCGACCTCGTCTGGAATCTCTTCGTATATTCTGGAGGATTCCGAGCCTGGGTGGGCTGCTAAAAAGTCTCCCCGGGCTTGACCTTTGACTGCCTTTTGTGGGACAAAGATCATATGATAAGGGGACAGCAATATTGCCTATGTAGCGAGTCGAAAGCTAAGTGCCCCTGGTTTGGTCATGAGGACTCTGAGAGGGTTGACCCGTGAGATCACATATATCGTTTGTCCGGTGACATAGTGTCGCATTTTCTGAATGGCGAACACCAAGGCGAGGCATTCCTTCTCTACAGCGGTGTATCGGTGCTCTGGCCCAACCATCATTCGGCTGAGATAGTATATGGCTTGTTCGTGGCCTACATCATTGTTTTGTGCCAACAGGGTACCGAGGGAGTGTTCTATTGCTCGTACATAGAGTAGGAATAGTTTTCCACGGGCTGGGGCTACCATGACCGGAGGATTTGACAAATATTCTTTGATGCTGTCAAAAGCACGCTGGCATTCCTCGTCCCATACGAATGAGACTCCTTTCTTCATGAGGTGCGTGAATGGTCGGCATCGCCCGGAGAGGTTGGAAATGAACCTTCTGATGTAAGCTAGCCTCCCTTGAAGGCCTCTGAGTTCGTAGAGATTTTTCGGGGGACCCATCTCCATGATTGCTTTTGTCTTCTCAGGGTCTACATGGATACCCTTTGCAGTGATGATGAAGCCTAAGAACTTCCCGCTGGATACACCCAGAAAGGACTTCGTGGGGTTCATCTTCAAATTGTGCGTTCGTATTAGGTCGAATACCGTCCTTAGATCCTGCAGATGATCTCCCTTGCTACGGCTTTTAACGGCTATATCGTCAACGTAGCACTCCACCGTCTTACGTCAGTGGTCTCTAAAGATGATGCCCATGGCTCTTTGATATATGGTGCCAGCATTCTTTAAACCGAAAGGTATGACTGTGTAGCAGTACGTGCCAATCGGTGTTCGGAATGATGTATGCTTTTCGTCGTCAGGAGACATTTTGATTTGGTTGTATCCTGAGAAGCCATCCATGAATGACATGCGTTCGAAGCCGCAAGTATTGTCGATCATGATGTCTGTAATAGGAAGGGGGAATTCATCTTTGGGGTATGCCTCGTTCAGGTTGCGAAAGTCGATGCAGATTCGAATCTTCCCATTCTTCTTGAGGACGGGTACTATATTGGTGACCCAATCGAGATGTTGCTCCTAACGAATGAAACCGCTAGCTATCAGTTTGTTGACTTCAGCTTTGATCGCGTCCATGATGCCTGGACGGAAGTGTCGCTGTTGTTGCTTGACCGGCTTCGCATCTCGTCGAATATTGAGTTTGTGAAGAACGATGTCACGATTTAACCCTGGTATGTCTTCATAGCTCCAAGCGAACACATTAATGTACTCTCTAACAAGTTCTAACAGTGACTCCCGTTCTTCGTCAGTTAGGCTTTTACTGATGAAAATCGGTTTTGGAGAAGATTGGCTGCCGAGATCCACTTGTATGACCTCATCTTCAGTAGGAGGTTCTCTCAGTTCGAACCGCTTTTTCCATTATGCGTCTAATTGCTGGGCCCATGGCTCTAGCTCGAGGATTTCGGGGATGTCTTCGTCTTCCTCGTAAGCGTCGGCGAACGCCATGTTGACTGACATGACTTGTCTGAACACATCTCCGATGCTGGTATCTGAGTCGGAAGTTGGTGATCCGGTTGAATGTGACTGCCTGTCGCATTTTTCATCTGAACTTTCAGGGGTCGTAGTAGGCGTTACATACCCTTACCCGCATCGAGTTTTGTTATAGTAGTTCCGTGGTTTGCCCGTCGGGACTGGCGGCTTCAAAGGTAATCGTCGCCCAGTGCCGTAGTTCAATCCTGGTGTCGTCTCCACATTATACCCCTGTTTCTGCATGAGACATTTGGATTGAGGGCTATAGAGATACAGAGGCACTCTCCCGGCATCTGACCCGAGGTCGACTTCTTCTATGGTGAGGGGATGCGGGTTGTTCGTCCGGCCGAAGATGATCGGATGATCTCCTCTCTCGAATATTCGGTAAGCGTCTTCTACTGGAGTAAGCTGGATCGCGGTGTACACATTTGTGACCTGTGTGTGTAGGTGAGCGCCTATACCGTGTTCCATAGCATACATTGTATATAGCTTATTGAGCTCGGTGTAGTTCAAAGATAACCCTTTATTGATGAAGTAAGGTATCTTTTCTAGGGGGATTACATCATCAGCGGAGGGGATATTAGTGTGGGCAGCCACATACTTGGCTAGCTTCGGTTCCTCTTTGGCTACCCCTGTGTGAACGAAGACTGAGAGGACGACCTGGGAAGCTTGATTGTCAGTAGTTCAGTTGATGGAGTTGAGCATGGTGTTGTTGGTAGACTAGCAACCCCCAGTTTGGTACTCGACGTGGGGCGAGGAGTGGTTGGTTCGCTAGAAGTGTCAGACCTTGCATCGAGGTGATGACCCTTCTTGGGAAGGCGTATCGTCAGCGGCTTGTCGGAGGGATTGAGCTTCCCTGTTTGGGGTTGACTGACTCTCGGCAGTCTGATTGTTAGTGGCCCCGTTGTGGGTCTCGGCACTTGGCCGGACCTTGGCAGCCGGATTATCATCTGCTCCTCTTGCGCCGAGAGGCTGATCGCGTCCTTCCGCAGAGTGGCGATGAGGGGTACGGACTTGCCCGGTTTGCGAGCTTGGAGGTGGATCGTCAGTGGTCCTTCGGATCCCGTAGCCGTTTCGGTACTAGCTTGTTCATTTCCTTCATCAAGGTGCCTCTTTGACTTTTCGTATAAGCAGGAGTCCGAGTAGTAAGATTTGACCCCTTTGAAGGGATCGATATCAGCAAATTCTGTCTTCACGAAGCCGTGTTTGTCGACGTATTTGAAGCACTGGTGTAGCGTAGAAGGCACGATTATATAATCGTGTATCCATGGGTGCCCCAAGAGGATATTGTAAGAAGTGTCTGTATCTATGACGTAGCAGGTGACTTCGGATTGGAGGTCGCCAATTTGATACTACAGACGAATCTTCCCAATAGGGTAGCTCCTGCCTGAATTGAAACCGCTGATGGCGGTGCTTGTAGGTGTCAGACGATGCATTGGGATACGGAGATGATGTAGCAGACCCTTCGGGATGATGCTTATGGAAGAGCCAGGATCAATGTGCATCCGATCCACCTTCACGTCGCCGATGTATCCCGTGTAGTATAGTGGGCGATCATGTAGGTTGGTTTTGATTAGCATGTCCGACGGAGTGAAGACGATGTTGGGTATTGCTCCCGTGCAGGCACTGTCTTGGAGATCCACGGGTGAGTCCTCCTCGGTGAGGTTGGATTGAGCTAGATAGACATCGACATTTTGGAGTGCTTCGCTTAATGCAATACGAACGTCCTTGGAGAGCCTTAGGAGTTTGTACAGTGACAATTTGGCTGGTGTGTTAGCCAATTGTGCTAGGATGTCGAAGTTGTAGGGCCTCTCTAGTCCTTGGGTTACCTCTTTTCGGAGGGATTTGTCGAAGCGAGTCTCCCTCGGCCTAGGCTTGTCGATCGTCGAAGGCTGAGCCGGTCCCGGAGCATCAGTTGTAGTGGATTGATGATTTTCGGCTGGATTGTCAACTATAGGTTGGGATTGTGCTCCGGACCGCGTGACGACGGCTGTAGCTTCCTCGTTGTCTGCCGAGATTGTGTGGCAGGTCCTGACTTTTCTACTTTTCTTTTTGTCGGTGGTAGATGGTATGGGCCGAGTCACTTCTGATACAAAGTCTGGATGGATCCACATGACCTCCCCTCGTGATATGGTGAGGGGTACTAGACCGGCAGCCTGATCTCGGGGAGGTGAAAGATTGGTAATCTCTATTGTTGCTAGAAGGACGGGGATCACCCCGTCTTGAGTCTCCGTCGGAGGGAAGCTGCCGAATTGTACGGACACCATATTGGCTGCCACGGTTACCTCTTCGAAATCGATGGCTAGGGCGTTCGAATCGATGAGGCTTTGGATGTACCATTTCAGTTGGTAGCAGTCGTGTGTAGCGTGGTGTACATAACGGTGGTAATGGTAGAACTTTGGGTTCTCCAGATCAGCCGGCCGAGGCTCTCGTCTTGGTGGAGGAAGCTGAATTCTATCTCATTGTATGAGCATGTCCAAGATAGGCTTGACGTGGCCGTCTTCGAAAGAGTAAGTGATCTGAGGCCATTGTTTGTCTGCTGGTTGTGACTCGGGCTTCTGGGCGGTGTCGCCCACCATAGCCTGCTTTCCCTTACTGTCTCGATTGTTGGAGGGGTTACCCCCATTATCGTTGTTGGGACGCTTGCCCTTGTTTTCTCCTTCTGAGATGTGCAATCCCAGTTCGCGAGCCTTCTTCAGTCGTTCTTCGGTGCTTGTGGCGCTAATGATGAACGCCTTCCAATCTTTGAATTGACCTTCGCCCATCGAGAGACTGATAGTTGGAAGCAGTCTCTTTTGGCAAATTTCAATCAAAGAGGAATCTGGATTTTCGGATGGCAGCTTCATGGCGGTCTGGCGGAACCGCTCGATGTAGTTCCTTGTCAACTCCTTCTCTCCTTGGACGATGTCCATGAGAGTGGACATAGTGACATCCTATCCTACTTTGTAGAATCGTTCCAAGAATAGGCGCTTGAAGCCGACGAAGGAGTGGATGCAGTTGTCCGGTAGATTGCGGTACCAATCGAAGGTGACTCCTTCCAATGCCTCGATGAATAACCGTGTGAGGATTGCATCATCAAGGGGCAGATGGTCGGTGGTGACCTCAAAGTAAGTGATGTACTGACTTGCTGAGGTTTTGCCATCATACGGGTTGATATTGAACGGCTTATATCTTGGTGGGAATGGAACATCCCTCCATTCAGCAGGGTATGGTTGCCGTATTCTGAGATCTTGAGCGTTCTCTCGGGCATGGAACATGGCTCGGACCTCCTGGACCTCTCTCCTTACTTCTCGGGTCTCATCTATTGCGGTAGGGGTGGTTATTTCGGAAGGATTATTGCCCGGGTTTGGTGCCGCTGAGTTTGAATCTATATTGACCGCGGGGCCCGTGCTTGTTTGACCAGGCCGCTTTAATCTCGTCTACAGATTTGACCAAAGCAAGTAATATGGCTTCGAGATTGTCGATGCGCTGGCGATCATTGGAACCACCTTGATTGCTGTCCGTCATGAAGACCGTCCTTACATGAGGAGGGATAGAAGGAACGGTGGAGGATGTGCCCTCCGAATCGTACCCATGCACCGAAAAGTCATTGGGATAGGTGGGAATGTTCTCTTCGGGCTCGGACTCGGAGGGAACGATATCCCCAGCTTCAGAGCTTGCTTCGTCTTGAGAGTTATGAATGTCCTCGGGGACATCGGCGTCTATTGCCCCTGATGGAAGAATTGTTTGTCCGGGCTCGGCTCGGATGTTCGGAGGAGTGCTACCCCCAGTTCCCTTAACCCCCAGCGATGTGGATAATGAATTTCCCATCGCGGTAAATTTCGTCTTTGAACGGGTGTGTTTGAATACACCAGTAGAGGACAACCGTTTAGACGATAGTTTCTTAGCTGTGGTGGTTGATATCTTGGGACTGGAGATACTCGTCTTTTACCTTCTTCCTTTGGCGGGGACTTTTTGAGCGGAATTACAGGAGACAACAGGAGGTGCCTCATCTTCTGAGCTCGGGTGCTGTAGCCTTTGGAAGACGGACGGCCGATCTTCCGTCACTGCCGCTGTTGCAGCAGCAATTGACGACGATTTGGGTACAGCGATGTCCAAGCGAGAACTCTTTGTATGCCGACGCTCCTTCTTTTTCCTCGCATTTGTGGAGGATCGCCTCCCGGAGGTCAGAGGAACCACTCTGTCTGTTTGTCGCCGGGGGCTGGACTCGAGCGGTTGTATACAACTTCCCATCCGAGGCCCGTATGATAGTCAACGAGACGCCCCGATAGTCAGAGGTTGGAACAGCTGACTGGGCTTGATGAGCCCGCGCTGCCCTAGACTTCCTCCTTTTAGCACTTGTGGGTGCGTAATAGGAGGAGTCCAAGTTGGATACCACAGAGTCTGGCTTATCATCTAAAGAATCTTCAGGGTCGGGACCGCATGAGAGACGGTCGAAGACTGATCGAGAGAAGCGTGAAACGGACGCTATACGACTAGTGTTGGGTACCGTGCAGGCTGTCTGCATGCGGTTGCCTTCTGCCGTCGGACGAATTGTTTTTGTGCGGCTAGGAGTCACGACCGTACAGGCTGGCCGCATGCGGTTGGCAATTGTGGCCGCATGGGTTTTCTGCAAGTGATTGACTCCCACAGCCGTATGAGTTTCATTCGTGTGATTGGCAACTGTAGCCGTATAAGCTATGCGGCTGACAGGTATGGCCGTATGAGTTTTTTTCATGCGGCTGGAGGATGTAGCCGCATGAGCTTTCTTCTTGTGGCCGAAGGATGTAGCCGCATGAGCTTTCTCCCTGCGGCTGCTAACCTTATGCGGCTCGGATCTCATAGAGTTCCTTTTTGCCCCTGCAAGTCCAGCATCATAGTGTTTTCTTCTGCCGGACTTGGGGACAGCAGAGTTGTCTACGATCTGAAGTAGGGCCGCAGGGGAATCTTGCTCGCCGTCTTGAACAACAGAGGGTGTCTCTGGAAGAGCTTCCGCAGGAACGAAGGATCGGGGTCTCCACTCCTTACGGGCCTTCTTTGTGTGGGCTCGCTTCTGGACCGGGCCAGTGCTCTTGTCGGAGAGCATCTCTTCGAACGCCTGTTGGTCGAACCGGGCGACCATCTTTTGTTGAGTGGAGCCAAGCTTGGCTGCATTCGATTGCATCACCAACTCCTCAGCCGTGGAGAAGTTAGTCCCCAGCAGAGTCGCCATCGTGTTTGCCATAAAATATAAAAAGAACAGAACAATTATCGGAGGACCAAACTTTTACTTCACGTTACAAACTCGATTGTACAAAGAAAGCCTAGGGACGATACAGCAGTCTAAGTACAATTGTTTATTTTAGATTCTGGGAGGTGACGATAGAGGCTCGGGAAGGCGACGGCAGCCCTGTCTTACTCCTTGGACGATCGGCATGCAGCCTTGGCTCCTTGTGAAAAGATGGTTGGCGTTGACGAAGAAATGCTCTTCTTGCTCCTCTGTTGCTCTTCTGGCTTCTCTCTCTCTCTGTGAATTCTTTTCTCTGACTATTGGGGGGTCTCTCTGTATATGCGTATTTCTCTCTCTGAAATTGTATATCTTTACAAGGGAATAGCACCTTGCTATTTATAATAGTGGGATGTGATCGTTAGGGTTGCCAATGATTAGCTTTTAGAGATGGCAGCAGCTTGGGGATTGGTCAATCTAGGCCATTCATCTTAATTATGATAAATCTGGGCCATTAGGTGTAGATTACACCAAATCCCATGAGCAATTAATGCTGATTGGAATAAATCTTCCTTATACTGATCCTCTGATATCTGTGAATAAATTAGATCTATTCTTCTGCCACGTGTCCCAGATTATTGGGATTTGACCCAATCTTTAATGGCAGCAAATCTGAGGAATTAATCGGTTTAGGACACGTATCCTAGGAGCTGCTGGGGGGATCTGGACCGCATGACTAGTGAGCCGCATATGAATGTGAGCCTCATATGGTTAAGCCCACGTGTCAGGGCTACGTGGGCAGTGGTCCTCACTTGAGTTCTCTAACCACAGAGGAGTAATCCGTGTGGGCCGCATAGGTATATATCCGCCTGGGCCGCATAGACATGATCCTCTTGAACCGCATAAGAAGTCCTCGCTCGAGCCGCATAAGGCTTTCATAGCCTGAGCCGCATAGGATGGATTCACTCTGAGCCGCATGGGAAGTCCTTTGCTCGAGCCGCATGAGGCTTCTATGGTCTGAGCCGCATAGGATTTATTCTGAGCCGCATGAGAAGCGAGCCGCATACGAATGCCCACGTGGCAAGGCCACGTGGCATTTTTGTGGCTCTCAGGGGATTTGTGTCAGAGATTTCTTTCCTCTTTCCTAGAGATTCATCATTATGACAGAGTCATAATTACCTGCCTTTGTGTCAGGTCTGTCAACTTTTCAGAGGGGTCAGCCGTCATAGCAATTAATGCAGCATGGATCGGAGGGGGGCACTATCAGGCCACGTGTCCTCTGAGCCGCATGGAATGCCCTGGGCCGCATAGCCCCTTATGTCGCATGAGTTTTCTGAGCCGCATAGATCTTTCCTGGCCGCATGGATCTTTCCTGGCCGTATTAATCATTTCCTTTAGTATTTTCCATGCTTCTACACCTGCGGTACCTCTTTTCGGAGGGATTTGTCAAAGCGAGTCTCCTTCGGCCTAGGCTTGTTGGTCGTCGGAGGCTGAGAAGGTCCTGGAGCGTCAGCAGTAACTGGCTGATGGTCCTCAGTCAAGTTATCAGCCACAGGTTGGGATTGTGCCCGAGACCGAATAACGACAGCCGTGACTTTTTTGACATCTGCCGAGATTGTGCGACAAGATCTGACTTTTCCACCCTTCTTCTTGCAAATAGAAGGTGGTGTAGACTGGGTCACCTCAAGCACTAGGTCCGGATGGACCAACATGAGCTCCCCTCGTGATGTGGTGAGGTGTACTAGACCAGCAGCCTGATCCCGAGGAGGTGGAAGATTAGCAATCTCCATCATTGCCCGAGGGATGGGTACCACCCCGTCTTGAGTCTCTGTTGGAGGGAAGCTGCCAAATTGTACGAATACCATATTGGCTGCCACGGTTACCTCTTTGAAATCAATGGCCAGAGTGTTTGAATCGATGAGATGTTGGATGTATCGTTCCAGTTGGTAGCAGTCGTGTGTAGCATGGTGGACGTAGCGGTGATAATGACAGTACTTCGGGCTCTCTATTTTTGCCGGTCGAGGTTCCCATCTTGGTGGAGGGAGCTGAATTCTGTCTTCTTGTATGAGCATGTCGAAGATGGGCTTGACGTGGCCGTCTTCGAAGGAGTAGCTCATTTGCGGCCATTGTTTGTCTGTCGATTTTGACTCAGGTTTCTGGGCTGTGTCGACCACCATGGCCTGCTTACCCCTGTTGTCCCGATTGTTGGAGGGGCTACCCGTATTGTCGTTGTTGGTATTAGGATGCTTGCCCTTGTTCTCTCCCTCCGAGATGTGCAAACCCAGTTGGCAAGCCTTCTTCAATCGTTCTTCGGTGCTTGTGGCACTGATGATAAACGTCTTCCAGTACTTAAATTGACTTTGGCCTATCCAGAGACTGATTGTTGGGAGCAATCTCTTTTGGCAAATTTCAATCAAGGAGGAATCCGGGTTACCAGACGGCAGCTTTATTACGGTTTGGCGAAACCTCTCAATATAGTTCCTTGTCAGCTCTTTCTTCCCTTGGACGACGTCCATGAGGGTGGACATCGTGATGTCTTGTACTACTTCGTAAAATCTCTCCAAGAATATGCACTTGAAGCTGGCGAAGGAGTGGATGCAGTTGTCTGGCAGGTTGTGATACCAGTCGAAGGCGACTCCTTCCAATGCCCCAATGAATAATCGTGTGAGGATGGCATCGTCATGGGGCAGATGGTCGATGGTGACCTCGAAGTAAGTGATGTACCGACTTACAGAGGTCTTGCCATCATAAGGATTGATGTTGAACGGCTTATATCTTGGTGGGAAGGGGACATCCCGCCATGCAGCAGGGTATGGTCGCCGTATCCTGAGGTTTTGAGAGTTTTCTCGAGCGTGAAACATGGCTCGAAGCTCCTAGACCTCTCTTCTTGCTTCTCTGGCCTCATCCGCAGCGGTGGGAATCGATATTTCAGGAGGATTATTGCCCGAGTTTTTTGCCGCTGAATTTGATCTACATTGACCGCGGGACCCGCACTTGTTTGGCCAGGCGTCCCTCCTTACAGAGTTGGAAGAGCCGCTGTGATCTCATCTACAGACTTGACCAAGGCATGCAGTATTGCCTCCAAAGTGTCGATGCGTTGGCGATCACTGGAACCACCTTGGTTGCTGTCCGTCATAAATGCCGTCCTTACATGAGGAGAGATGGAAGGAACGGTGGAGGTCGTGCCCTATGAGTCGTACCCCTGTACCGAGAAGTCATCGGGGTATGTAGGAATGTTCTTCTCTGGTTCGAACTCAGAAGGAATAGTACCCCCAACTTCAGAGCTTGCTTCATCTTGAGAGTCGTGGACGTCCTCGGGGATGTCGGCATCTGCTGTATCTGATGGAAGAGTTGTTTCCCCGGGCTCGTCTTCTTGGAACATCGGATTGTTGTGGATGTTCTGAGGAGTGCTACCCCCAGTTTCAGTAACCCCCAGTGGTGTGGATGATGAATCACCTACTGTAGTAGATTTTGTCTTCGAACGGGTACCTTAGAAAACTTCGGTGGTGGATAACCGTTTAGACGACAGTTTCTTAGTCGTAGTGGTTGAGATCTTCGGGCTGGAAACGTTTATCTTCTTCTCTCTCCCATCGGCGGGGATTTTCTGAGTGGAGTTGCAAGAGACAATGGGTGGCGCCTCATCTTATGAGCTCGGCTGTTGTAATCTTTGGAAGACGGACTGCCGGTCTTCTCGTATTGTCGCCTTGTTACAACAGCAGCTGACAATGACTTGGTGCAGTGATGTCCGTGGGAGGGCTCTTTGCATACCAGGGCCTCTTCTATTTCCTTGCGTTTGTGGAGGATAACCTCACGCAAGTCGGACGGGTCTGGAATGACCATGTTTGCTCCCTGGCTTTTGGGAGACTTTTGGGAACCACTCTGTCCGTTTGTCGTCGGGGGACGGACTCGAGTGGTTCTGTACAACTTCCTATCGGGGGCCCGCATAACAGTATGTGGAGCGCTCGGATGGTCAGAGGTTGGGACAGCCGACTTAGCTCGCCGAGCTCGTGCTGTCCTTGACTTCTTCACTCGGGCGCCTGAAGGCGTATAGTAGGAAAAGTCAAAGTGGTGCTCGAGAGAGTCAGACATGTCTTCTTGGGCACATGAGAGATTAGGACCATAGGAGAGGCGATCGAAGACTGAGCCTGAGCTGCGTGGAGCAGGCAGTATGCGGCTGGAGTCGACTGTCTTTATGCGGCTGGCAGTTGTGGCCGCATAGACTTTCTTCGTGCAGCTGGAAGTCTCGGCCGCGTGAGTTTTCTCCATGCGGCTGGAAATCCTGGCCGCATGACGGTTCTCCATGCGGTTGGAAATCCTGGCCGCATGAGTGTTATGCCTTTGGCTGGCAATTTCGGCCGCATGGGTATCATTCATGCGGCTGGCAATCTTGGCCGTATGAGTCTTCGTTTTGCGGCTAGCGCCTTTGTTCGGCTTCTTCCTGGAGAACATAGGATCACTCTTTGCCCCTGCAAGTCCAGCATCGTAGTGCTTTCCTCTGCCAGACTTGGGGACAACAGAGTCCTCTATGGCTTGAAGTGGAGCCGCATGAGAGTTGCCTTCGCCGTCTAGGGCAGCAGAGAGTACTCCGTCGAGGGCCTGGGGAGGAGCAAATAATTTTGGCCTCCACTCCTTACGAGCCTTTTTTGTGCGGGTGCGCTTCTGGACCGAGCCAACGCTTTCTTCGGAGAGCATTTCTTCGAACGCCTGTTGGTCGCAGCGGACGACCATCTTCTGTTGTGTGGAGCCAAGTTTGGCTGCATTCGATTGCGTCACCACCTCCTCAGCCGTGGAGAAGTTTGTCCCCAACAGAGTCGCCATCATGTTTGCCATAAAATATAAAAGAACAGAACAATTATCGGAGGACTGGACTTTTACTTCACAATACAAACTGGCTTGTACAAAAAAGCCTAGGGACGAAAACCAAGGTACAGCAATCTAAGTATAATTATTTATTTTAGATTTTGGGGGGTGATGGTAGAGGCTCGGGAAAGCGACGGCAGCTCTGCCTTACTCCTTGGACGATCGAATGCAGCCTTGACTCCGGGGAAGATCTGCTTGGCGTTGAAGAAATGCTCTCCTTATTCTCTCTCTTTAAGTCTCTCCAGGTGCTCTTATGCTCTTCTCTCCAAAAAAAGGTCCTCTTTGCAAAGGAATGGCACCTTGCTATTTGTAGGAATGGGATGCAATCATTAGGGTTTGCGATGATTGCCTCCTTGATATGTCGATGGTTAAGGACCAATTAATCTGGGCCCTTCATTTTGATTGTAGTAAATCTAGGTAATCAATGTAGATTGTATTGAATCTCTGTGGGACATAAATGTTGATTGCCATGAATATTCGCAACTTGTAATGGCCTGCCACGTGTCTAGTTTGCTCGATTTGACTTAATCTTGGCAATTATGGTGATTGCAACAAATCTAATTTTATTAGGATTTCTTAGCATCCATAATTCCAGGAAGACAAGACTGCCACGTGTCGTGACAAGCGCCACGTATCCTCCATTGGGCCATCTTGGCAGAGCCGCATATGAATGGGCCGTATGAGGATGAACGGCCGCATGAAGATGGACAACCGCATGAAGATGGGCAGCCGCATGCTGATGGGTGGCCGCATAAAGGTTGCAGCCGCATGACGATAGACGGCCGCATAGAGGATACAGCCGCATGAGGATAGGCGGCCGCATGAAATGAGCGGCCGTATGGAGTGGTTAGTCGCATAAATGCAGCAGTCGCATACCTCGAAATTTGGTGGATCCTGCCAACTGTGAGAAGATTTTCTTCTCTTCTCTTCCCTAGGAACGCACCTTTATGTCAGTCATTATTGCGCTTTTATGTCAGAGCTATCATTTGTAAGAGCTGTCAGCCGTCAGGGCATTAAATACAGCAAAAGACGAAAGGAGGCGCTGTTGAAGGCCACGTGGCTCCTCTCTGAGCCGTATGAGATTATTCGAGCCGCATAGGCTCTTGAGCCGTAGGGACCCCTGAGCCGCATGGGTTCTCTGAGCCGCTTGGGGATCCTTGGCCGCATGGACTTTTCTTTATTCTTTTCCATGCTTCTACAACCATCTGTTATTTATTTCAAAAATTTTGGTTGCAAATGCATTATTCTTAATACAAAAGATGATTTAGAAAAATTTGACGAAAAGGTCGATGATGGTATATTTTTAGGTTATGCGGCCAAAAACAAAGGGTTTTCATGTCTTCAACAAAGGGACTATGATCATCGAAGAGTCAATGAATGTTACCTTTGACGAACTAAATCAACAGATAATCGACGATGATCATGAAAACATCAGTACACCAAGTACTGCAACTACAGAACCTTCAAGCACGGCACCAGCTGATCCTCCAGGCAGACTATATACAGAATCAGAAGCCGAAACCAGCTACCTTGCGAGTCTGCCAAAAAGAATAAAATTTTTGGCTGACCATTCCATGGACTTGGTTATAGGTGAGATTACAAGGGGTGTAAGTACTCGTTCTCAATTAGCGATATAGTTTCCTGTGTTGCATTTATTTCGCAACTAGAACTGAAAACTATTGAAGAAGCATGTAGTAATATTTTTTGGTTAGATGCTATGCAAGAGGAATTAAACCAATTTAAATAGAATCAAGTTTGGGAACTTGTTCCCAAGCCCATTAATCATCCGATCATTGGCAGCCGCTACGTATTCCGAAATGAACTTAATGAGAAAAGTTTAGTTACTCGTAATAAGGCTCGACTTCTAGCTTAAGGATACAACCAAGAAGAAGCTATCGACTATAATGAAACATATGCCCCAGTTGCAAGATTAGAATTTATTCGCATGTTATGTGCATTTGTATGTTTTCATAATTGTCACTCCCATTTTCTATTATACGTATTTTCAGTATACGTGTACGAATTTCTGACATTTTTCAGATGACCAGTATTTTTGACTTGTCTTGTTTAGCTTTTGCTTGGTTTATTTTTGTTCGGCTTGGCTAGGCTTTTCTTGGTTTGGTTTGGTTTGGGTTGAGATTGAGAGGTTGATATATAAGTCAACTCTTCTCTCTTCTCTATTACTTCTCATTTAATTCGTTTTCTTCTTCATTTACTCCTCTCCACCTATATAAAAGCCCTACGCAAGTGCAACTTGCTTCCTGATGGATCTCAAGTTTTATTGTTCCAATCTCTTTCTTGCATAATTCTAAGCCTCTTTAGAACTTGACATTTTTAATTTTTATGGATGGATTTTGGTAGATCTGTAGTGCCCCGACCCGCAAGATGCCTTATGATGGATGGTTGGTTCGATGAAGCCTTGTTGGACTTGGGAATATGCAAAGGATTGCTTGGAAGGCTATGCGATCGTGGCTGGAATCGTCCTATGAATGTGAGTAGTGTTGAACCCTTCAAAGATCCTTCAACTCCATGCTTAAAATAAAGGATATAGTGTTATGTTTCTTATTATGTTGCTCAATAACACCTTGCATGGAATTTGGAAAGATAATAAAAAATAACAATCACCTGAACGTAAGCTGTGGTTGCTAGATGAATTATATGCTTGTACGATGTTACGATGAATTACATGACAGGTGAAGGCAAAGTCCCAAACACTTGGACAATGAGTATATCGAGCGTTGGCAAAATGAATAGATGGTAAAACAGATGTTAAGAGCCAAGAACTGGGCAGTGAGTATGCTTGATTTGCATTCGAATGAATATATGCTAAACAGATGCTAAGTCCCAGGAATTGGGCGGTGAGTACATTGAGTTTGGTTGGAAAGATGTATGGTATCAAAGATATGGCAAAAGGATTGGGTAACAACATTCTATTATCCTGTCGCCGATGTAGAATGTTGATTACGCCAAGACCCTGGATTGGACAGATGATAATGTGAGCATTGGCTCAAGGCAAGATGGCTAGATGGCAATATGAATGAGAATGTTGGCTGAATTACTTAGTTTTCCTTATTACGCATTATATGTTTCTTGTTAGATAAGTTGCATATAGTTACATGGTCATGGATAACTTGTCGACAAAGTGGTTCCTCGAACGGTATTCTTGGGCCATGGAACCCGATTCGTCCTAGGGGGAACAAGGTTTGGTGCCGACGTACTGGCATCGATAAACGGGACTTGCAGTGAGGCTAGCAACCTGCAGTGAAAGGGCACCGTTGTACCAGTAAGACGGTCCAAGATGGCGTGTCGCCAGTGACCTTCATATAGATAGGTCCGGTGCTAATGATGTCTTATGCAGGCAGGGTAAGTTATTACTCAAATACAGGGAAGGATGTCGACTGTTTGTAAGAAACTCCTGAACGGTGATATTTATATTGAATCATGATATTGTTCCTAACAATGTCTTGTGCAGGCCAAGTAAGTATTATAAATGTACAGGGATGGCTACACGACCGTGGATAAGAACCACCAAAGTGTGATAACTGCATGCTTTAAATTATGTTGGCTTTGAGATTTGTATGCTTTACTTCTTATCGGCTATAACATGAAATTGACCCTAAGGCAACGAGAAAGACCACTGTTAATAATATTCTGTAACATGATTACATAGTATTATCTTCTTAGGTGAGTTGGGCCAGCACCGCTCGCCAGTACATTGATGATGTACTGACCCACGTTGTAGGCAATATTACAGGTGTTTGCTTGGGGGAAATCCTGTGAATCAGTGCTTGGCATCGATGAATCGGACGGGTGTGCAAAAGCTCTTCTTTCAAGACGATGTCTTCTGCTATATGGGACATAATGTATAGAACAGTAGAACTCAGTTGTACCAGTGAGAGTGTAGCCATATTGGCAAGTTCAGTGTAAAGAAGTCGGTATATTCAATTGTAGCCTAAAGGGCAAGTGTATGCATTCAGTTGGCTATTCAAGAGTCTTGTAATCAATTGTAAACTCTGTATTACGCTGCAAGTCTTGTAATCCATTATGATTATCAATAAAGATATACATTTCTTCATATCTTGTGTGACTTTAAATTATCTGCATGGTTTTCCTGCGTTATTGATGTTTTCTGAGAAATACCAGGAACTGTAATAGTTTTGCCTTGTACAAGTACAATCTAGACTTATACGACATCACGCCCAGTGGCTAGTTTTCGATCCTCCGAGATTGCGGCGTGACATAATGGTATCAGAGCACGGCTTTACGTCCTTGGATTCTTATTCGATTTGTTTGAAATCAATGTTGCTACTAAGATGATTCTAAGCTGCTTCCGCGATGACTCAACTATTGCTTCCGCGATTATTCTAAAGTTGCTTCCATGGTGAATCAAAGTTCGTTCCGCGAATACTCAAAGTTGCTTCCGCGATGAAATCAAAGTTGCCTCTATGATGACTCATAGTGCTTCTTTGATTACTCTGTGTTGCTTCCAAACTATTCTAAGTTGTTCCCTTGACTGAAAGTCCGTTGATCATTCTAACCTCTCACTGGGTGATCCATATAATAAGTGTAAATATGTGGGCTGTGATATGTGTGTTTTGTTGAATTTCTAAAAGATACCAAAAAGAATAACAATGATGCGATGCGATAATAAGTTTGTGATGTATGCTGGAGGTCTTATGTGTAGGATTCATTGAAGTCAATTGTTATGCAGCAATCGACCGTGGGTGACGGTTTGGTATGTTGGAACAGAATGTGAATGGATTTCAGTGAATGGAAAATTAACAGAATCTTGAGTCGGTATTTGTGGTCAGCATAACCACTGCAGGATGGATTGTCCATATTGGACGTTGGTTTGATGCGAGGGAATATTGTGTCGGAATAGCTTGAGCTCTGAGTGGTATATTACATATACCCTCGTCGTGATAAGATGTCCCTTGACCCTTGATGTGTTTATAATTTTGTGATTGCTTTACCTATAAGGTATTTGGTGGTATCGAATCGTAGCTAAGATTACGATTGATACATGTTGGCTAGGCATGTTTCTTGATTTTTAAATTGGATGACCCGTTGAGAGAATTTGATGTGTTCGGATGAACCATCGCTAGACCTTGTCGGGTAGCATTATGTTGAGTAATAAGATAATTAAGAATAGGAAAGGAATGCCTTGGTTGGGAAGAAAACGAATTTCAAATTTAGGTGAAGACTTGAATCAGTTGGGTAAGGAGGATGTCAGGCTTAGTAACGATGGTGTGGTGTTGCTATCGAAAGATTTTGCGAGAATAACTATGGACCGAATATTGAACGATGTTGGAATTGAGTATAAGAAATTTCATGCTAGATATCGACAGAATTGATAGTGATGTTAGACGCTTATCGGGATGTTGCGAATGATTTAGAAGATGCAGAGAGTTGCATCAATTGAAAAGTTAGACTAGAAAGTGGGTATGAGAAATAGATGATCTTAGCACGTAGTGCAGTTGTGCTTGAGAGAATTTGATGTGTCCCGAATTAACAAGTTATGACCCTTGACTATTTTGAGGCGTAGAGAATGGGTACTTGTCCCT
Source organism: Iris pallida (assembly GCA_029216955.1). NCBI lineage: Eukaryota > Viridiplantae > Streptophyta > Magnoliopsida > Asparagales > Iridaceae > Iris > Iris pallida. The sequence continues at coordinate 25,891,308 of JANAVB010031617.1, forward strand.
TAATGCAAGAAAGAGTAAATGTCCATTATGAGAATCGATTGGCTGGAATACAAATAAGTATCGAGGTGTAGCGATATATAATAGACCATGTCAGTAGATGATGTTGTCGCATGAATAACAAGTTTAGTGGAATATAGAATTATTGGATTATAACTTACCTATTGAGTTATGTTATATCCACTAAGATGACCGATATACGAATACTAGATGATTGGTTCTATAGAGATTGGATCGGTGCATGAATAGTAAATTTTCTTATGGAATCATAAGGAGATGATGCAAAACGAATAATGATGGTTAACGTGAATTGCTAAGAGATAACCGTATTGGTGCTAGAAAATTTATAAATGATGCCACGGAAGAAATACGATTATGTAGTTGCCTTATTTTGTTAGTTAAGAGAGTATAGACCGTATCGATGATCTAAGAATGTGTGGAACGAATATGTCGCGAAGAGACCGTCGGAAGAGACCGTAAGTGATAAACTATTGAGATAGTAATGTCGGATGATGACTCAGAATAGTTGACCCGATTGAATAGACAATTTGAGTACGATATGAAGATGCAAGTCGGATTGAACAAGTGATGCTATGTCTATGCAAAGTGGAAATTGAAAGTTTGGATATTCGATTGATAAGTTTTATATGATAGCTTCAAGATTGACCCATAGAATTGTGGGATAGAATTGTTGGATAGAATTGTCGAATAGATTTTTGTCGGTTGCGGGTAAGTCTAGAATGAGACTTTGTTGGGTATGACCCGAGTATGAGTACGGGTAGAAAGACTTGACTCTAGATTGTTGGCTGGTTGCCTAGATTGTCGGTTGGTTGCCTAGAATGTCGGTCGGTTGACTAGAGTGTTGGTTGGTTGCCTAGAGTGTTGGTTGGTTGCCTAGAATGTTGTTGGTTGCTTAAGTTTCAGATTGGTTGGCTATGTTCTTCAGTTGTCCATATTGGGAATAAGTTCATAACATTGGGGTGGTATCCCATGTCCCTAAGTTGGTCAGACCATAGAGTTGCACTATGATGAGAATTGGTTGCCTCTAAGATAAGAGATAAGTATGTCACTGATAGCTACTCATCTCACATGAGTTAGCTGAATGTTTGGTTTAGCTTAGATTAGCTGACCATAGAGACTTGACTGTATGCTAAGTTGACAGTTGGAAAACCGTATGATGTCCCTAATGATGTTGCATGAGTATAGTCAGAATGAGTAATATGTGTCGGAAGGTAGGCTTCGGAATGGAATAGATATTTGGGAAATTTGATGTTATAATGTTGAATGGGATGACGGATCATGTTAGTTTCGAAAATTGAGTTGCCTTTGTTGGAATGCTGGAAATTGTTAAAGCTGGTTGGATTGGTTGATTAATATTGAGCTGTGTAAATAATTGGTAGTGCCTTGAGACAGTTGGGATAATTTTATTGACCGGATCAGAATTGAGGATAAGTGTAATGACGGAATTGGATAGTACATGTAGCCTAGATCGGCGAATGTGAATAGGAATGACCATCGGGATTAATGTTGCTGGATATAAAAGTTGCTTATGCGAGAGGATAATATGTTGGCTTATCAATAAGAAAATATATTTGGGTACAACAAGAAATGTTACTAGAATAGAATGATGGTACAATTTGATGGATGGATTATGATCGAGAAAATTTATGAGTTGCAAACAAAGTGTATGGATGCGAACGATAATGAGTACAAGATTTGACCGACGAGAATTGGAATATCAAAATAAAATGTGGCAATAGGATTTATCAACCTTGGTGGCATGGATGACAATGAACTTGAAAGGAATACTTGATATATCTAAGTCTGAATACTTTGGAAAACGTTAGGATCGACTGTGGAAAATTTCTCGAGTTGGAATTTGCAACATCTATTGTCTTATTAGTTGGTTGGAATATTGAATAAACAAGTGGGATTATACGAGATGCTCGAAAAGAATTACTGATGTTCGAAAAAAAAAAGTTACACCGTAGCTCGTTCGCTTTTTCTCTCACTGGACTTGGCTGAAGTGTATGTATTTCGGAGACGCCTAAAATATGTGTATGACTCCAACTAAGTGATATGCTGAATCCAAACGAAGCCACGGGGTGGATTAATATGTGCTAAAGAATTGCACGAGTGTCGGAGGATAGATCAAAGATGGTAAACTATTTTGAATCAATTGGGATATTATAACGAGATGGTACATTACTTGAAATCAATCGAGAGATTGCGGAGAAATATTAGATGGTGCAAGTTGATTGTTGAGAAGTTTCATGAAAAGTCGGTTGAAGTTTTGGGAATGAGTTTTATTTTGAGTTTCGAGGACGAAAATTTTCTGAGTGGTATATATTGTAGTACCCCGACCCGCAAGATGCCTTATGATGGATGGTTGGTTCGATGAAGCCTTGTTGGACTTGGGAATATGCGAAGGATTGCTTGGAAGGCTATGCGATCATGGCGGGAATCGTCCTATGAATGTGAGTAGTGTTAAACCCTTCAAAGATCCTTTAACTCCACGCTTAAAATAAAGGATAGAGTGTTATGTTTCTTATTGTGTTGCTCAATAACACCTTGTATGGAATTTGGAAAGATAATGAAAGATAACAATCACCTGAACGTAAGCGGTTGTTGCTAGATGAATTGTATGCTTGTACGACGTTACGATGAATTACATGACAGGTGAAGGTGAAGTCCCAACCGCTTGAGCGGTGAGTATATCGAGCTTTTTCTCGATAAATAGATGGTAAAACAGATGTTAAGACCCAAGTACTGGACAGTGAGTATTCTTGATTTGCATTCGAATGAATATATGCTAAATTGATGCTAAGTCCCAGGAATTGGGCGATGAGTACATTGAGTTTGGTTGGAAAGGTGAATGGTATCAAAGATGTGGCAAAAGTATTGGGTAACAACATTCTATTATCCTATCGCCGATGTAGAATGTTGATTACGCCAAGACCTTAGATTGGGCAGATGATAATGTGAGCATTGGCTCAAGGCAAGATGGCTAGATGGAAATATGAATGAGAATGTTAGCTGAATTACTTAGTTTTCCTTATCATGCATTATATGTTTCTTCTTAGATAAGTTGCATATAGTTGCATGGTCATGGACAACTTGTCGACAAGGTGGTTCCTCGAACGGTATTCCTGGGCCATGGAACCCGGTTCGTCCTAGGGGGAACAAGAATTGGTGCCGACGTACTGGCATCGGTAAAAGTGACTTGTAGTAAGGCTAGCTACCTGCACTGAAAGGGCACCGTTGTACCAGTAAGTTGGTCCAAGATTGCGTGTCGCCAGTGACCTTCATATAGATAGGTCCGGTGTTAATGATGTCTTATGCAGGCAGAGTAAGTTATTACTCAAATACAGGGAAGGATGTCGGCTGTTGGTAAGAATAACCTGAACGGTGATATTTATATTGAATCATGATAATGTTCTTAACAATGTCTTGTGCAAGCCGAATAAGTATTATAAATGTACAGGGATGGCTACACGACCGTGGATAAGAACCACCAAAGCGTGATAACTGCATGCTTTAAATTATGTTGGCTATGAGATTTGTGTGCTTTACTTCTTGTCGGCTATAACATAAAATTGACCCTAAGGCAACGAGAAAGACCACTGCTAATAATGTTCTGTAATATGATTACTTAGTGTTGTCTTGTTAGGTGAGTTGGGCCAACACCGCTCGCCAGTACATTGATAATGTACTGACCCACGTTCTAGGCAAACTTACAGGTGTTTGCTTGGGGGAAATCCTGTGAATCAGCGCTTGGCATCAATAAATCGAATGGGTGTGTAGAAGCTCTTCTTTTAAGACGATGCCTTCTGCTATACGGGACATATTGTATGGAACAGTGGAACTCAGTTGTACCAATGAGATTGTAGCCATATTGGCAAGTTCAGTATAAAGAAGTCGGTATATTCAATTGTAGCCTAAAGGGCAAGTGTATGCATTCAGTTAGCTATTCAAGAGTCTTGTAATCAATTGTAAACTTTGTATTCCGCTGTAAGTCTTGTAATCCATTATGATTATCAATAAAGATATATATTTCTTCATATCTTGTGTGACTTCAAATTATCTGCTTGGTTTTGCTGCGTTATCGATGTTTTCTGAGAAATACCAGGAACTGTAATAGTTTCGCCTTGTACAAGTGCAATCTAAACTTGTACGGCATCACGCCCAGTGGCTAGTTTTCGATCCTCCGGGATCGGGGCGTGACAAGATCTAAGTTTATAGTTTTTTTAGTTTTTATTGGTTTTGATCTCTTAAACCTTGTTATTTCCGAGACCTAATGGTTCTATGTTGTGTAAAATTCAATTTTACACAATTTAGACCCTTGGAAGTCTCGATTCCTATGGGCTTCGAGGGAGTTATGGCATTTTAGAGTTCATGGGTTCAACTAAGCACTTTCGGTGCTGTTAGAGAAGATGAGCAGAGCACGCGCGCCCCTTGGCGCCATGCCATCTCGGTTGCGTGTACGCACCTTAGCACCACGTCTTTCAGTCGGCGTTCCTTAGCATCGTGCCATACCAGTGCTATCACGCCCTGCTCCCGTAGGAGCGATCGTCCTCGCTAAGGCGTGATGCTGTACGAGCCTAGATTGTGCTCGTGCAAGGCGAGTTACATAACGGCCGATTAAAGCGGCTATGACGGGGTCGTCGCACAGAAGTCCCAAGCAGAGACATTGAACATGCAGCGGAAATTTAGAACAAATACAAGTTATTCAAAAGAAGCTCTTTATTGATATTGAAACCAAGGTTACAATGGGACGCAAGGCCAAGATTACAATCACTCAAGCTCACTCTTCTCATATTACAAGTCACTCAGTTCTCTCTCATCTATCAATACATGTCTTTAGCCAGTGGATGCTTCGGGAGGCGACGTCCATACATTATGTCCCATATAATTTTTAACTCCATACGGTCGTACGCTTCGAATCGCCAAGGAACTCTGTGCCTCGACGCATCCAAGCGAGCTTCGCGCCACGAGTCCTACCTGTGCCTGCACATGAAAACTATGTGGGTGTTAGTACTCAACTGTACTGGTGGAATGAGCTCCTCGCCTACCCATACAAAACAGACACATTTGATTTACTTTATGCAACATAGTCCCCTTTATGATTGTATTTCTACTCTTGCCTTAGGATCATTTTTAGGACAGATGCCTTGGACTATTTTGAGTCTCCAGACCATCCCGTGCTTGCAATAAAAATGTTATCTCGTACTTTACCTCTAGACCCTTCTCCTGCCAACAACGTTAATCTATCAAGTCGTGTTTGCCTTACATCCCAAAATCAGAGACGCAGCTACACATTAGACTCTATTTCCGTGTGACCGTGCTACAAACCCTTGTTGAGGCTGTACCTCGCAACTCAATGAGACTTAACCATATCACCGCCTCGTGGCCCTTGCTACTTTCGTCGACATCTGACCCAATCGAGACTTGTGAACTTAGTGTCACTTAACTAATTTTTTCTTACGGCGATTACTGACTTAGACTCAAAGTGACCCAAATCTTACTTATGCAACTTACATGCCAAAACTTAAGACTCGAGGCCTCATCTCGGGCCAAGACACGGGTCTTTACTTAGCCACACCCTAGGCTCCTGAATCATGGTGCAGATTGTGCATGCATACCTTCTTAACACAACTTATGATGTGCTTACATTTCCTTAGAATCCACCGACACCGTGCATGCGGATTGCCGCTTAGTACGCCAACTTATTATCTATATGAAAGGTCACTGGCATTAACTAGCCATCTTGGACATAGCCTGGTAAATGGGATCCTTGCACCGTAAGTAGTGATCTCCGATGCAAGTCCCCGAACTACCGGTTGTCTATTACCCAGCTCGGCTATACCGTGTTTCATCCTAGGCCGAGTCGGTCCCGTGGCCCCGGGTTGCCGTTCGAAGAAACATCGTACTTGTCGACAAGTTGTCCATAACCACGCGCCTACGCTAACTTCTAGACTTAACGTAATTGCATGGTCTCATCATCATCACGTAGTTCCTTCGATTTACTTCTTCCACTTTTCACACTTCTTTTGTAGAGCCCAAACCAGGGTTGCCTCGGCGACTGACCTATAGTCCCGACATATTTCCTCTCGGCAACTAACCATCACTTAGAATTAACATTCTTTGAACTCAGGGAATGGCTACTGCATAGCCTTTCTACTTAACTTGAACATAACGTGTTCCTTAAGTACCCACAGATAGTGGCTAACTTTCCACTGAACTAACTGTAGATCGTGCCTTAAACCAACTCGTGTTCTATGCAATGTAATCGCCCAAGTCATACCTCATATGATGGGCCTTAGGATCGTGGGACTATTTAACTTGACAACCGCAGAAAGAACGGGACAACACTTGGAATGACTTAGATCGACCGGCATAACTTTGCCTAACTTACTCAAGCCTACAACTTAACCGGAGGGACGAGCAAAGGCTATGCCAAGCCTTGCATCGTGCAAGCGTGCATGCTTTATCGAGCATTTATACGGGCGACGCCTATGACTTTGGCTAATTCATGGTTTTGTATCAAAGACCAACTTTCCTTCTCCCAAGCCACGGGACAAAAGGTCGAGTTTCATTTTCAAAGCACGCCGTGTACCAACTCTAAGCCGACCGTTGGACCTTTCCATATTCTAACTCAATTCGAACCATCGGAATTATTCCCTTAGCTATGTTGATTCGTCTATTTTATTATCAAGCCTACTTGTGCAAGTTGAAAACATGCAAATTATTATACGAAGGCTAAGATGAGGTAAGTTCACCGAAACCAGTCCACCTGAGTGAGCGGTCGCCTCGATCGAGCGATGTCTTCGAGCAGCCGTTACAAGGCTAAGTCCGAACGCCGTTGGCGTTTCGATCCCTCCGATTGACTGAGGGGGACGGGACACTACATCATACACCACTCGAAAAAAGTTTCATCCTCAAAACTAACTGAGTACACTAATCGACTTATAACTCGATATTCAATGACTCTCATGCGCACACTTTGCCTAGGTGTTTCCTCAATCTGATCCACGCTCGTGCTCTGATTTTCCTTTTACATCGAACAACTATATCTTGACTGGGTAACTTACACTTATCACGCACACAGGCGACTTAGTTCTAGGACAAACTATTCGTTCAATCGACATTCGAGTTTCATTTGAATCCAATGATCGCACTACCATCAATCTTTTCCTTAAAACACGACTTCAAAATCCTCGAACCTTTTCTATTCCTCTAGTCTTACTTGATTCAACGTATCACTTAATTGGATCGTGCATATATTCCAGGCATCCCCAAAATACATGCATTTCATCCAAGCCTCATGATATGGAATCCACCATCACCTCTCGAGTCGGATCATGTACATATTCGGGCGTCCCTGATATACGTGTATGTCAACCGAGCCTCATGAGTGGTGCCTCCACAATTCCTATCGCTTCGTACCGGGCCTTCTTTCGAACAGCTAGGCTATGTTTTTCAGGCTATAGTCAATCCGTCAGTATTGGAATCATAGTTCCCAAACAACAATATCAATACTGACCCCATCCTAAGGTCAAACCAATCGATAGTACGGGATTTTCTATCCAAGCTCGCATCACTCTAATTTTTAAACATTGAGCATCGATTTCCTACACACATCCCAACGTTCGTCGCACGGTGTTCGAGTCATTCAGCAAAGCCATCCTACTACAACTCGCGTTCAACCAATCCTCGACATAGACATATCGCTCGTCCAATAAGCAACTTGCATAGTCTATCTCTTCAAACACGTTTGGTATAATTTGTCCATCAATCTTTCCAAGTCAAGCACGCGACGACACAATTCATCGCTAAACCATAATTTATATTTCCTAAGTCATCTATTCCAATTCACGTAATCGATCACAAGGTCGTCTGACTTAACAATTTGATACGCTCCGATCTCACGCGAGTCCGATTATCTACGGTGGACATGAAATCACCATGCAACGCTCCAGCGGAATAATCATTCTCATCGGGGCATAACTCTTGTTTTGTGTCTAGACTCATTCATTCTCAATGTACGGATTGGACCTACTCAATCCTCAAGTTTCTTTCAATCGTTAATCTCAAGTCTTATAAATCCTCGAATTCACCTTCGCATCAAACCAACAAGTCAAGACAATCAAAGTTGTCGCATCGTGATTTTTCTGATTTTGATCATTCCCGCAACATGAATCACCATGTCAGTGCTCACGCGGAATGATCACCCCAAATTTGACGCAACGCATGTGCGAGGCTGAAGTTACGCTTGCGCAAGACAAGACCGTTGACGTTGTGGTTATCAACGCAATCATCAAGACACGATTGTGTTCATCCAACATTCATTTCAACCAAAGTCCTAAGTATTGCATCCATCAGAACAATAACACTTGTACGATCGTCATCCCTTGAATTAGAGTGCCCCTGAGTTATCGCATATCGATCTTTGATACGCCTCAATACCATCGATGATATACGTAACCTGACGATCTTCCTTTGCAATTTTGAGTCGTGCGAATGATGCTATCGTCCGGCTGGATAATCTTCTCGACGTTCAAATTCAAGTTCGATCATTATCCCTCAAATCGTTCACAACATCATTTCATTCAAATCCAAAATCGCATATATTCATCCGTTTATCTTAAGTCATCGACCAACGTATTTCCTCAATTCGTATCGTCCCTTTGTTAACTCAGTCATCGAGCAACATTCAATCCAATCCTTAGAGTCATTCGCGTAACTTCAAATTCAAACCTTTCATGCATTCTATCTGCCTGTCATGCTAACTTTTCGTATACAATCCGTATCAATTTTCTCGATCAAGTCATCCATTCGCTACACCTTAACTTTTCTTCGATTTAGTTTTGCCTACTCAATCATTTTTGTATTTCATACTTGCGCAATCCTCAATCCCATGCACGTTCCGTGCACGTCAATTTCTAGGTCGTTTGAATCAACTCGTCAAATCTCAAGACTACAACTTATTCAACGATACTCAATCTACGGCTTTGCATGCATGCGACGCTTGCTGATAGACTCATTAACACTCCGTATTCTCAATCGATCGATCGACATTCCTGAGGCTATCACATACACCACTCAGGAATGAAGTTATTTAACAAATCCTTAAAACTAAAATTCGAATAAAAATCGACTTCTTTCAATCTCGTTCGAACCATTTCTCTAATTCCAAGCACGTTCGAATAAAAATCGACTTCTTTCAATCTCGTTCGAACCATTTCTCTAATTCCAAGCACGCTTATCTATATCGCATCGATGTTATCGTTGCTCAATAGCACCCCTATCGATAGTCATCTCACATTACTCAATCGAGTTCAACTCATTCTCGTGTGACACAATTCGAATCCCGCACTCGACTTTTCTAAGGTCGACACAAATTCGATGTATATGTCTAGCCCGACTTAGCCAACCGTGCTTACGTGAACCATCTTTTTTTTATTTTTTGTCAAAAACTGTTATTCTACATTTTATAAAATAGATAGACTTATTATATGGACATCCATGGGACATTTGAGAGAGAGCGCCCCAACGATATCAACTTGCGGAAGCAACACTCCAGAGTTCGCAGAAATATCAGAGTTAAAGAATTCAATCGATAGTCCAAGGACGTAAAGCCGTGCTCTGGTACCATTATGTCATGCCCTGCTCCCGTAGGAGCGATCGTTCTCACTAAGGCGTGATGTCGCACAAGCCTAGATTGCGCTCGTACAAGGTGGGTTCCATAACGGCCGATTACAGCGGCTGCGACGGGATCGTCGCACAGAAGTTCCAAGCAGAGACATTGAACATGCATCGAAAATTTAGAACAAACACAAGTTATTCAAAAGAAGCTCTTTATTGATATTGAAACAAAGGTTACAATGGGGCGCAAGGCCAAGATTACAATCACTCAAGCTCACCCTTCTCACATTACAAGTCACTCAGCTCTCTCTCATCTCTCAATACATGTCTTGAGCCAGCGGATGCTTCGGAAGGCGACGTCCATACATTATGTCATATATAAGTTTTAACTCCATGTTGCCCCATGCTTCGGATCGCCAAAGAACTTTGTGCCTCGACGCATCCAAGCGAGCTCCGCACCACGAGCTTCTACCTGTGCCTGCACAAGAAAACTATGTAGGTGTCAGTACTCAACTGTACTGGTGGAATGAGATCCTCGCCTACCCATACAAAATTGACACGTTTGATTTACTTTGTGCAACATATTCCCCTTTATGATTGTCCCTCAACTCTTGCCTTAGGATCAGTTTTAGGACAGACGCCTTGGCCTATTTTGAGTCTACAGACCATCCCGTGCTTGCAATAATAATGTTATCTCGTACTTTACCACTAGACCCTTTGTTTGAAAAAACAAAAGTTTTTATTACAAACTGAGAAAAGATAGTACAAGAGTACAATAAATTATGGGGAAGTACAACTGTAGGAATCTGATTAGAAGACGATCACTTTATCCCTTGGACTATGTGAACTTGAAGACTGTGGCCTCTGGAGAATGCAGCAGCAATTTTATAAGAGTTCTTGATCTCTGTACGTATGTATGTGATGATTTCACAATAATTGGAAACTCTATTTATAGAGTTTAAGAAATAACTGTTTTAGCAGTTATTCTGATGTGCGCGAGGCTGGATTGTGCCACATTGGGTTGTGCCAACTTCCTGTTGTGCCAACTTTTATTCAGTTATTAAGTCGTGTACTAACTGTATTTAGATGCATGGCATCATGTGATTGAGATGCGCGTTGTCGTGTATAGGATAGTAGACACGTCTTGAGAGATTAGTGCCATGTGCGCCACGTCATCCTACTTTAGAATGCAAGTTGTCTCAACTTCATTAGGTTGTGCGAGCTTCGGTCAACTGTGCCTGATTGAGCCGCGCCTAGACATGTGGCAGATTTTGAGCAGAAGTCATTCAGATTGCGCCTAGGAACAACTAAAGATTTTGTCTGGATTGTGCCTCGGCGCAACTTACAAAGCGTACAGGACAGCTGTCTACCAACTCCCCTCGAACAGCACAATTCATGGGATTCGAAGAGATTTTTCTCATTCACTATGGTGTCAATTGTCAGTGTTGTCAGGTAATGATGGCTATTAAGCGTCAGACGCCATGTATATTTTGGCGCAATAAGACTGGTTGCAGTATTATATTAGACGCAACCTGTTCAGCGGCACAGTCTATTCTCTGGGCTTCATATCAGTGGCGTAACTTGATTTTTGGGGCACAACTTGATCACTGATTAGTATGTTCAGGGTACAACTTGATTTTTAGGCTCTACAAGACCCCCTCCAAAGTTTTTAAAACTTAAAAACGTTTCAAAGTTTTGAAATACTTTGAATTTATAAAAAATTTGATTGAGTCAAGTTGCGCTAGTCAACAACTGGTTATCACAATTAAATCTCTTTCTCGAAAACACAAAACCTCCTTTTTGTCTTCCCTAGTTTCCTTGGTGATTTTCGGTTTTCAATAAAGAATATAAAGAGTCAATTTGTTGATATATATGTAGTAGTTGATCTTTGTGCTTTATTTTTTACTTCTATTCTTCAATGGCCCCCAAGAAGAAAAAGATGGAGACAAATGCTGACACTACAATCAAGTCCCCTGAAGCGGGATAGGATGTTGCGCCTACAACTTATCTGTTGGAGGCTGACTTGTCGCTGAGAGCGGCAAACTTTTTAGCCTGTTTTGGTCTAGACTCGACAGTCTTCAATCACTTGAATGGTAGGCCATCCTCCGAAGGATGTGGTGATGCGGAGGGGTTTCTTAATCTGATGCGTCGCTCTAGGATCTGCAACATGCAAGAATTGGACGCCGCCCTTCGTCAGCCTGATGAAGGCAAGAACAATAAATAATGTTTGGGCGAGCCAAAAAAATATTCTATTCTCTTTTCTTGTATTTTTGTCTGTAGGGGTCCACCCGTCTTTATGCAAATGAAATCTAAAATTTTTGATATGTTGTGTGGCTGTAACTTCGAATGGCGCACGTGGATGCATTCTTTTGGGTAATTCTTTGTTTACTGTTTCTTTTAAGAGATGCATGGCAGTCGTCACACGGTTTTAGATGTCCATTTTTAGCTCTTTCCAGAAATAGACTCCTAGAATGACGTGTCCATTTTCGTCTTTCCTTCTTTAAAAGGAAAACCAGAAACAAAAGAGTCATTCATACTTTCTCAAAACAAATGGCCTCTCACAAGGTCTTACTATTCATTAGTTTACTTGTGCCACTTCATCCCAACGTTATTCGTTTGCATGCTGTGCCTTCAAAAATTGGTAAGTCTCGAAGAAGAATCAATGGCATGAATATTCTACTTTCGCACCACTTTTGAAGATAAGTATTGATCTGCATATTGTAGACACTGTTGATATGTGCTAACTATTTCTGAGAATAGGCACAAACTGTGATCCAGTACTTAGTTTCGATCAAAGGTGCTGATTGTTGACATGCGCCAGTGTGATCAACTTGCACTGTGGAGATATGTGCCTATTGATCGGTGACCATTTTTGATGTGCGCCTGTTGATCAGCACACTTTATTAGGATGTGCCGGTTTGATCAGCACATAGTGCTGATATGCGCCTATTGATAGGCACAGTCTGCTAAAAATGCACATGTTCATAGGCACACACTGCTGATAGATTCTGCTAACTTTCTCTATTTTGTTAATATTTACAAGGATTCGGCTAGCAAGCTTCTTCAGGACTAGCATTGGTAATTTGGATGTTACAGAGGGCATTCTTCTGACACTCATATCAGACAGCTCATGTGGTTCTGACACTCAAATCAGAGAGCTCAGGACTCTTCATGTTTAAGAAGGGTCTTCCTCAGATGGTAGGAAGAGCCTATACACATGAGAGTTGGATGGTGGAGACGCAGAACTAGGAATTGTATCACAAGGGAGATTTCGTTCCTAGTTCCCCTGGCGGGTCTTCTTCTCTCCACCAGTTGTATTGATAGCAGCTCAACTTTGGGTTGTTGCACTCTGGGTTCTCCTCTCGTCTTTCTGAGAGAGAAGACCAGAGTTGATTCTATTGTCTGGCTTGTTGCTTCAGGTCGAGACGATAAGGAATTGCCGCCAACAAATAAGAAGATTCAAAGATGTAATAGACCTTCATTATCATTGGAAAGATCCAAAGATGTAATAGACCTTCATTAGAATGAAAATTAGAGATGTAATAGATTTTTATCAAGATGTATATATGCTTTTTTAAGAAGGAATAAAGAAATGATTGTCTCATTATTTTCCTTTTTATAATTCAATTTTGATATGCTGACATAGATAACAGAATGCGGAGAGAATGCGAATGTGGCAAGTTGTTTGACGTGGCTATTCAGAGAAATAGATTCTTATTATGACAAATAAATGAGTAACCAATCACTTCGATTTTTAAGGGAGAGACATTGAATAAATGAATGGTCGTTCAAAATCTCGAGGAAAAGAATAAATGAGTGAATAGTCATGTCAGTTTCAGAGAAGGGACAATGAATGGTCAGTTATAAATGAATGAACAGTTATAAATGAACGAACAGTTGTGCTTATTTCCAAAAGTTGAATCAGTTCTCGAGGCTGATTATCTATTTGTTTTGCCTATAAATAGAATAAAAATTTTATAGATATTGACAATCTCTTTCCCTTCTATACGAAAATGTCTTCCAAAGATTTACTTGCTCCGAAGATCGAAGAAGAAACCGAGACGCTCCCTACTAAGCCTCCCGTGCCTTCTCGAAAGGAAAGGGACGAAGGCTCAACTGTTCCTCCCGCACCATGACAGGATTTGATCTCCAAGTTAGTAGAACCTGGGAGGACTACCGAAGAAGAGGCATTGAGGATGGTTGTTTGTAAATTTTTTGTGAGTTCAGGCAAAGAGGCGTTTGAACAATTGGCAAATTAAGTATTTAATCATGAAGGATCGGTCCTCCCTCCCCGTCCTTAATATCATGTAATTTCATTCTGCCTTCGAATAAAATAAACTTTTATATACATCATCTCTTTGGAATATTTTGCTTTTATATATAATATTTCTTAAGAAATTTGCCATTGGTAGGCATCATAGCAACTTTGCCCACCATATCTGTTAATTGATAGGCTCCATTGGAGAAGACTTTATTTACCACATACGGTCCTTCCCACTTTGCCTCGAACTTGCCTTTGCTCATATGTGTCATAGTCATAGGACATCTGACTGTGAGAACCAACTCGCCTTCTTGAAATGTCCATACTCTGACTTTGCGATTGAAAGCTTTTGAGATCTGGGCTTGATAAAGTTCAATATGTTGTTGAGCTAATAACCTTTTTTCGTCGAGCGCCTCCAACTCTTAAAGCCGAAGACGATCATTGTTTTCTGTAGTAAGTTCGTTAGCAATAGCGATCCGCAATGATGGAATTTGAATTTCTAAAGGCAAAACAGCTTCACACCCATATACTAGAGAAAAAGGTGTGCAACCTATAGGATTATGGACAATAGTGCGATATGCCCATAAACATTCTCTAAGTTTATCACTCCAATTATGTTTGTTAATAGAGACAAACTTTTTATGAAGTTTGATAATGGTCTTGTTGAATGCTTCAGCCAATCCGTTAGCCGCAGGATTATAGGCCGTTGAGGCAACATTATTGATTCTTTTGTCATCACAGAACCTATTAAACTTTTGGCTGATGAATTGCGGTCCATTATCATGGATGATTCGGCGAGGGACACCAAACCTGTATATCACATGATGTTTGATGAAGTTAATAACACTACTCGTTTTAACTTTAGCCAATGGTATAGCTTCTGCCCACTTGGAGAAATAATCGGTTATAGCTAAGATGAACCGATGTCCTTTACATGAAGGAGGATTAATAGGGCCAATTATATCCATGCCCCAAGCTTCAAAAGGCCATGAGGCATCAGTCGAACGAAGAAACTTCGATGGTTGGTGAATAAAATCTGCATGAATTTGACATGCACGGCATTTCCTTGCATAGTCAATAGCATCTGATACCATAGAGGGCCAGTAGTAACCCATACGTCGGATATGATCCTGTAATTTAGGACATGGCTGATGTGCCCCATAAACGCCATCATGAGCTTCACGCAATATCTGCTTTGCTTTATCACTAGCGAGACATCTTAAAAGCAATCCATCAAAAGTTCTTCGATATAGTGTTTTAGTAGTATGATTATAATAGAATCGAAGCGATCGACGACGGATACGTGTAGCTTCTTTAGGATCTTCTGGCAAGATATCATGTACTGCAAAATCAATAAAAGGTGCTCTCCAGTCCTTGCTAATATCATTGACCTCAGTTAGGTTGCTGAATTCAATATTGTGGTTGTTTTTGACACAAAGTAGTTCTCTATTAGAGATAACAACCATCTGTTATCTTTTGACTGGAACTGACAATACCGCAACTAGGTTAGCTAAGGCATCAGCTTCTATATTGCATGCCCGACGTACATGTTCGATGAAGAATCCTTTGAATAAAGAAGCTATCCTAGTTGCTGCTTCATGTTATGGTACTAAATCTTGATGTCGGACTTCATATATGCCTCCAACCTGATTAACAATCAGCTTAGAGTCTCCATATGCTTCGAGATATTCAACACCTAGTTGTTTAGCCAATTGGAGTCCAATAAGCAAGGCATTATATTCAGCCACATTGCTAGAGCATGATTCGTCTAAAGAATAAGCCCTTTGAATAGGTAATCCATCGGGTGAAACAAGAACAATTCCCACTCCAGCCAAAAGGATACCTCTAGGTCCAATTCTAGAAGCTCCATCAAAGAACAACCTCCAGGTAGGAAATTCTTCTGAGATCATATTTGATTCCAATGTTTCGTCCGGAATCCCATCATAGAGTTTAGATGTCTCAGGGACAGGATGAGCTGCTAAGAAGTCGGCAAGTGCTTGGCCTTTTATAAACTTTGAGGAACATAAACCATATCATATTATGCTAATAATATGGCCCATGTGGCAAGCCTAGAATTGAGTGTACTTGGCTTCTTCATTAAGCCTCGAAGAGGATTGACTCGAGATATAACATGAATAGTTTGCCCTATAATGTAATGTCTTGTCTTCTGAACGGCAAACATTAAGGCTAAACATTCTTTCTCCACCGTACTATAACGATGTTCAGCTCTAATCAATGTTCGACTAAGGTAATAGATGGCTTGTTCATGACCTTCCATGTTCTTCTGAACCAGCAAAGCTCCCAACGAATGATCCATTGCCCGGACATACATTAAGAAAGGTATTCCTGAGATCGGTGGCACAAGAACCGTTGGACTCACTAAATACCGCTTTATGTCGTCAAATGCTCGTTGATATTCTTTCGTCCAAACGAAAGATATATCTTTCTTCATTAATTGAGTAAATGGTCTGCCACGTCCAAATATATTTGAAATGAACCACCTGATGTACGCAAGTCGACCTTGGAATCTTCGTAGCTCTTTTAGGTTGCATGGAAGACGCATCTCTTGAATGGCTTTGATCTTCTCAGGATCAATGTTTGTACCCTTACAGGTAATGACAAAGCCAAGAAACTTACCACTAGAAATACCCAAGAAAGACTTAGTGGGGTTCATTTTGTGTTGATGCTGACACATTAGATTGAAGATAGTGCTTAAATCTTGAATGTGATCTTCCTTGACACGACTTTTAACAATAATATCGTCAACATAGCATTCGACAGTCTTTTGCAGATGATCGTAAAAAATAGTATTCATAGCCCGCTGGCAAGTTGCACCTGTGTTCTTAAGACCAAACGGCATGACCATATAATAATATACACCCCGAGGAGTACGAAATGAAGTATATTTCTCATCTTCAGGATTCATCCGGATTTGATTATATCCAAAAAACCCATCCATGAAAGAAATTTGTTCGAATCCACATGTATTGTCGTTCATGACATCAGTAATTGGGAGAGGGAACTCGTCTTTAGGGCAAGCATCATTGATATCCCAAAAGTCTATGCAAACTCGAACCTTTCCGATCTTCTTCAGGACTGGTACAACGTCGGCTACCCAGTCATGATGCTGTTCTTCTCTGATAAAACTGCAAGCTATAAGCTTTTTGACTTCATCATCAATTGCATCCATCATTTCAGGCTTGAATCGCCGTTGTTGTTGTTTGACCAGCTTGACATTCGGCAGAATGTTAAGCTTGTGAGTTGCAATTTGAGGATCTAATCCAGGCATATCTTCGTAACTACAGACAAAGACATTAATATATTCACGAATAAGATGAATTAACTCTTGTTTATCATCCTCTGGAAGATTTTTGCCAATGAATATTGGTCGTGATACACCCTCCTCTCCAATATCGATTTGGACAAGTTGATCTTCAGTAGGTGGTTCTCGTTGTTCGAAATAAAGTTCCCACTAATTGTCCATCTTTTGTGTCCACGGGTCCACTTCAGGAGCTTCTTCAATGTCATCTTCATCTTCTTCCGAGAATTCGTTGGACACATTGTTAGAAGATACTGTTATCCGATAAACATGACCAATGCTGGTATCAGAATCCTACGAGATAGAATCAAAAGAATTAGATCGTTCTTCTTCATCAGATTCAGAAGGTTCTGGAGTCGAAAGAGGTGAAGCATAACCTAAGCCCTGTTTTGATTTACTGTAGTATTGTTGTGATTTTCCTTTTGGAACAGCAATACGAAGGGGTGTTCGCCTTTCTTTACCATTGTTGAGGCCTGTTCTGAAATCATAGCCCATTTTACGGATGAGGGCTTTAGATTGTGGACTATAGCGGCATAATTGTAGCCTTCCTGTATCATCTCTATTATCATTATAGAGCACAATTTTTGGTTCCTCTCTTTTGTTGAAGAATATAGGCTTTTCATCTTTCTTTCAAGATGGTACTAAGAAGTACGACTCTTGTATTGAATCCAATGATACCATTTTTTGTAGAGATGATACGACTTCTATTATAAGTGGTTTAAAGTTATCTAGCATATCAAATAATACTGAGTATAGTAAAAGACATCAGTATACTGCAAAGGAGATGCTTTATTGATTTTTATACCATTATTTACAACAAGAACTTTAGCCTTAGCAAGCTTAGTCAGATTGATGACAAGAGAGGGAGAAGAAGAACAAGAAGGGGGAGGGAGCTTCTTGTGACGAAGATCGATTACAAGTGGCTCAGAAGAGGTGAGCTCTCTTTGTTCCCGACTATCACCCTTGGACTGCTTCTCATAGGAAAGAAGATAGATAGTCAGTGGTTTGGAAGACTGAGGACATAAGGTGCGTCCTTTGACGGAAATCCCCAGAGTATCATTTGGCATACTCTTCTGTTCTTCATCTGTGTCCAATGCTAGTACTACCTTCATGAATTCTTCCTTGTACATGCGACAATCATTGCAGTATGCTTCAACCCCTTTGAAAGGATTCAGATCTGCAACCTCTTTTTGGACTTCTCTATTACCATCCACATATTTGAAACATTGGTGGAGCATAGAGGGTACAATATTGTGTTCATGGAGGATTGGCCTTCCCAACAAAGGTTGTATGAGCCATGATTGTCAATAACATAGAAAGTTACCTTTGTACGAAGAATGTCAATTTAAAGTTTTAGGTGTATCTTTCCCAAAGGTTCACTTCTTTCTTGATTAAATCCCAGGATGGTAGTGATAATCATAGAAAGGTTATGCACTGGGATCTTCAAAGCATCCAATAAATACTTTGGTATAATGCTAAGTGCCGACCCTGGGTCAATCAGAATGCGATCTACTTTTATGGTGTCTACATACATCGTGAAATAGAGAGGACGATAATGACGATTGTCTTCTAAAACAACGTTATCTTGTGTAAAAGTGGTATTGGGCATTAATTCAAATACACTATGACAATGTGCACAGCTTACTAGCTCCTTTTTAGGCTTTTTGAGAATGTAAGACAAGCGTCAGCCTGCATCAAGGTTTCACTTAACGTCTCTCAGTCTCTTTTGAGAGATGTAAAAGTTCAAAGATTGACAATCTTGCTGGAGTATTGGGCAATTGAGCCAATGTGTCAAAATTATATGGCTTCTCAAGTCCGAGAGATGAGGACTTCTTCAATGCTTTATCAAAGCGGACAGGTTGTTTTCCCTGGTCTGCTGATGTTGGTTTAGAAGGGGATGGTTCGACCACCGGCATGGATGTGGATGGTATGTTCTCGCCAGGAGAAGATGATGAGGGAAGAACATCAGGAGATGGAGCAGGATTCTCTTGATTTTTGGAATACTCCCGAAGATATGGTTTCCCTGATCTAGTACCCATTAGAATTTATTCTGTTACTAGTTCAAAGGATACCATGTTGCAGTTCTTGGATTTAGATCTGGAATGCTTCTTTTGCTTAGAAGAGGAAGGCGTTTCAAATTTTGCTACCAGATCTACTTGAATCCACATAATCTCTCCTCTGTCAGTTGACAGCGGAACAAGACCTTCCTTTTGAGGAGGTAGGAGATTTACGATCTCAAGAGTAGTCCTTGGAATGGGGACAACACCATCTTGCATAAGTTGCGATGAAAAATCACCGAATTGTAGAGAAACTACATTAGCAGTCACCATTTTCTCGTCCTGTTGTAGAGTAATTGCTCAAGAGTTGACCAACTCTTGAATTTTACCCTTGAGTACATAACATGCTCTGGTTGGATGCCCTATAAATCTTTGATAAACACAGTATATAGGGTGATCAGTTTTACCCACTTCTTCTGGCCATTTTTCTTCTGGAAGCTGAAGCTTATTGCTTTTAATCAAGTAATCGAAGATGCTTAAAGTATCATCTTCATCAAAAGAATACTCTTCTTTTGGACGAGTTGCCTTCTGTGGTGGTGCTGATGGAGTGGATGTCATCTAAGTGACGTTGACAGCCAAAGACTCCTTACATTTAAGATTAATAGCCAATGTATCTTTATTCTTGCTGTTATTCTGGCGATTACTACCTCCGGGTATAGATTAATGGCCAATGTATATTTATTCTTGCTTGAACTTTTCGGCAATGACCTAGGCTGCTTTGGCATTAACAATAAAAGAAGGCCAATCTTGGAATTGTGTAGATCCTGTCCACATACTGATAATAGGCAACAAGTTTGATTTGCAAGTGTCTATTATTACAGCAGATGGAGTTCCTAAAGGATTTTTGAGTACCTTTCGGCAGAATCTTTCAATAAAACTCTCTGTGGATTCATTATGCCTCTGTTTAATCTTAATAAGGGCAGGCATCGTCATGTCGTTGACTCCTTCGTAGAATTGTTCCAAGAATATTTGATTGAAACCAGCAAAAGAAGTGATGCAGCTATCAGACAGGCTACGATACCAGTCGTATGCTACGCCAGCTAAACAACCGACTAACACTCTGCTAAGGAGAGCATCATTTGGCTGTAATTGATCAGTCATCACTTCAAAATAATTAATGTACTGACTTGGAGAAGTGTTGCTATCAAATATCATGATAGTTGGGAGCTTATATTTAGGAGGAAATGGAACCTCCTTCCACTCTGTAGGATATGGTTGCTTTATGCCCAATCTTTGTAGGCCATCCTTCTGCTTGAAGGCCTCAAACTGAGGTACGCAGAAGTTTTACAGCCTCATTCGCATCCCCTGATGTTTGAGAATTGGTGAGCTGGTTAGAAGTGTTGGGAGGCGGAACAGCATGATAATTACCACCCCCAGCACCAGACTGACTGGGATCAACTTGAATTGGTACTGAAGCAACCTGAGAAGGTGGTACCCCCAGACTAATAGGTTCGGAAGATGTTATAAGCTCTGGATTTGTAGCTCGATTTATAACCGATGGCACTGTATATTGAGCTACGATTATAGTATGCATGCTTGCGACCATCTCTGCCATGGTCTTCAATTTGTCCTCTTGTGCAGCAATTCGTTGTTCTGGATTGGCTGAACTAGAAGCATCTGGATCATCCGTAATGGTATATGTCGTCACTTCTCTTGCTGCTATTGATGAGATAGTTTGTTCAAAACTTTTACTATCTACATCAAACTCTGAGAAAGAGTCTTCTTCTACATGAGTGACAAGAAGATCTTCTTGATTAAAGACACCTTGGTTCAAATATCGATTCTTCGATCTAGTATATTGAAAGACACCTTCATTGCATGCATGGATCCGATCTAAGTATTGCTGACTTGGATTACGAGATGCATTATATCTTGGACGTTTCCCACCCCCAGTTCCTTGAGAAGTTATGTTGACAGAAGCATATAATAGCTCATCTTCGTCTTTTATTAATGTTCAGGAGTTGAAGCATAGTTCAGACAATCGAAGACAGATCGTCTAGCTGATTGGCAACAACAGTTAATGAGGACTTCATGAAGGCAGTGGTGATCTGAAGCTCGATTTGGAGGTGAAGAGACATCCCTGTAATTTCTTGTCTTTGTGTAAGACGTTGTCGTAAATCAGTTACAACTACAGGACGAGAAGAAGTCAGAGGAACATATTTCTTAATGATGTTAGAAACATGTCTCATATTCTTCAGATGTTTAGTTCCATGAGTGTACAAAGATGTACTCAACTCATTAGCATAGGTGGTTGGGTCTTTCTTTTCAAACTTTGGCTTTTGGTATAGATTGGCCTTTGGCATAGGGTTCTTACATTTCGCCAAAGTTGATATTGTTTGACGCCTATTGAGATAAGCACGTAAATTTGAAAATTCTGCTCCTGGTGTCTCTATTTGTGATACCCTCAATTTTCCTTGCTTGGATCTTCAAATTTGTACGGTTGGATGATCTTGACCAGACCCCACAGGGGTAGGTAAAATACCTCTTTGGTCAGTATTCTTTCCAATATAAGAGATCCGAAGACCTCTGTTTAAAGGAATAGAATCTGACATATCTTCCTCTGAGTCATAGACCAGGAAAGTTTGATAAAAGACCAAAGGGTGCTTTCTTTTATTTTGTAGAGGGTCAGCTAAGAAGTGTTTCCCTTTGTTCTGTTGTGAGACCATTTTAGGCACAAATTGTGCCAATTGAGGAAGTTTCAAAGGACTCTTCCCTTTGTTCTGTCTAGTGTTGGTATTAGAATATTGATTCTCCAAGTTCAGAACTTGAGAATTAAAAGAGGGAATAGCCAAAAGACTAGTTTCCTTTAGTTGCGCCAGAGTAAAAGACTGCACATGAGGTGCTGATTGCTTGGGCTGCGCCATAGTCCTATGGGCTACTGATGGTGCCTTTGCAGCAACATGGGTAGACTGCACCTCAACAATGGCTTGAACAGGCTGTGCCTTAGCAGCAAAGATAGTAGTAGACTGCACGTGGGCAGCAGGATGAATAGGTTGCACATGGGCAACAGAAGCAAGCTGTGCCTGAGCCGCCGAGACAGATTATGTCTTGACCACTGAACACTCAGGTTGTGCATAGACAATAGTGACCATAGAAGATTTAGGAGCCCATAATGTCCTATTCTTGGTAACAGCCGTTGTACGCTTGTTGCTCTTGGTGCTAATCATATCTTCATAGGATGTCTGGTTGACTTGAACAACCATAGTCTTCTGCGTCTTTCCAATCAACGTACTATCACATTGAGTTGTCACCTTCTCGTCGGAGAAGAAAGTTGTCCCCAGCAGAGTCATCATTTTGTTTACAAAAACAAAAGTTTTTATTACAAACTGAGAAAAAAGGGTACAAGAGTACAATAAATTCTGGGAAAGTACAACTGCAGAAATCTGATCATAAGACGATCACTTTATCCCTTGGACTATGTGAACTTGAAGACTGTAGCCTCTGGAGAATGCATCACCAATTTTGCAAGAGTTCTTGATCTCTGTGCGTATGTATCTGATGATTTCACAATGATGGGAAACTCTATTTATAGATTTCAAGAAATAACTATTTTAGCAGTTATTCTGATGTGCACGAGGCTCGATTACGCCACATTGGGTTACACCAACTTCCCGTTGTGCCAACTTTTATTCAGTGGTTAAGTCATGTACTAACTGTATTTAGACGCGTGGCATCATGTGATTGAGATACGCGTGGTCGTGTACCGGATAGTAGACACGTCTTGAGAGATTACTGGCATGTGCGCCACGTCATCCTGCTTTAGAACGCAATTTGTCTCAACTTTATCAGGTTGTGCAAGCTTCGATCAACTGCGCCTGATTGAGCCACGCTTAGACATGTTGCAGCTTTTGAGCAAAAGTCATTCAGATTGTGTCTAGGTGCAACTAAAGATTTTGTCTGGATTGTGCCTAAGAGCAACTTACGAAGCGTACAGGACAGCTGTCTACCAACTCCCCTCGAGCAACACAATTTACAAGATTTGAAGAGATTTTCCTCGTTCACTGTGGTGTCAATTGTCAGTGTTGTCAGGTAATGATGGCTATTAAGTGTCAGACGCCACGTAGATTTTGGCACAACAAGACTAGATGCAGTCTGATATCAGGTGCAACCTGTTCAGCAGTGCAGTATGTTCTCTGAGCTTCATATCAGTGGCATAACTTGATTTTTGGGGCGCAACTTAATCACTGATTAATATGTTCAGGGTACAACTTGATTTTTAGGCCCTACACCCTTCTCGTGCCAACAACGTTAACCTATCAAGTCATGTTTGCCTTACGGTCCAAAATCAGAGACGCAACTACATGATAGAAGTCGTTTTTGTGTGACCATGCTATAAACCCTTGCTGAGGTAGTGCCTCACAACTCAATGAGACTTAAACATATCGCCGCCTCGCGGCCTTTGCTACTTTTGTCGACAACTGACCCAATCGAGACTTGTAAAATTAGTGTCATTTGACCAATTTTTCCTTGCGGCGATTCTTGACTTAGACTTAAAATGACCTAAATCTTACTTATGCAACTTATATGCCGACACTTAAGACTCGTGGCCACATCTCGTACCAAGAAACGGGTTTTTACTTATCCACACCCTAGGCTCATGAATCATGGTGCAGATTGTGTACGCATACCTTTTTAACACATCTTATGCCGTGCTTATATTTCCTTAGAATCCACCGACACCGTGCATGCGGATTGCCGCTCAGCACGCCAACTTATTATCTATATGAAAGGTCACTGGTATTAACTAGCTATCGTGGACATAGCCTGGTAAATGGAATCCTTGCACCGCAAGTAGCGATCTCCAATGCAAGTCTTCGAACTACCGGTTGCCTATTACCCATCTCGTCTATACCGTGTTTCTTCCTAGGCCGAGTCAGTCCTGTGGCCCTGGGGAGCCGCTCGAAGAAACATCACCCTTGTCGACAAGTTGTCCATGACCACGCGCCTATTATAACTTCTAGACTTAACGTAATTGCATGGTCTCATTATCATCACGTAGTTCCTTTGCTTTACTTCTTCCACTTTTTATATTTTTTTTGCAGTGCCCAAACCAGGGTTGTCTCGGCGACTGACCTACAGTCCCGACATATTTTCTTTCGGCGACTAACCATCGCTTAGACTTAACATTATTTGAACTCAGGGAACGGCTACTGTATAGCCTTCCCATATAACTTGAACATAACGTGTTCCTTAAGTATCGACAGACCATGGCTAACTTTCCACTGAACTAATTGTAGCTCGTGCCTTAAACCAACTCGTGTTCTACGCAACGCTATCGCCCAAGTCATACCTCATATGACGGGCCTTGGGATCGCGGGACTATTTAACTTGACAACCGTAGAAAGAGAAGGATAGCACTTGGAATGACTTAGATCGATCGGCATAACTTTGCCTAACTTACTCAAGCCTACAACTTAACCCGAGGGATGAGCAAAGGCTATGCCAAGCCATGCATCGTACATGCTTGCATGCTTTATCGAGAATTTATGCGGGCGACGCCTATGACTTTGGCTAATTCATGGTTTTGTATCGAAGACCAACTTTTCTTCCCCAAAGCCACGAGATGAAGGGTCGAGTGTCATTTTCAAAGTATGCCGTGCACGAACTCTAGGCCGACAGTTGGACATTTCCATATTCTAACTCAATTCGACCCGTCGGGATTATTTCCTTAGGTATGTGGATTCGTCTACTTTATTATCAAGCCTACTTATGCAAGTTGAAAATATGTGAATTATAATGTGAAGGCTAAGACGAGGCAAGTTCACCGAAACTACCCCACCTGAGTGAGCGGTCGCCTCAACCGAACGATGTCTTCGAACAGCCGTTGCAAGGCTAAGTCCGAATGACTTTGTCGTTTTGATTCCTCCGATTAACTGAACGGGACGGGGTACTACAAGTGAGCACGCACCCCTTGGCGTCGCGCCATCCTAGTGAGCGCGCGTCCCTGGTGCCGCGCCATCCTAGCGAGCGCACGCCACCTAGCGCTGAGCTATCCCCTGGCGCCCTAGCGCCACTTGACCCCCTGGCGCCCTAGCGCCACTTGACCCCTTGTCCGACTAGCGCTACTTGACCCCTTCTCCCCCTAGCGCCACTTGTCCCTTGCTACTTGTCGAGCGCCACCTAGCTCTCTTTGGCCCACTGCCGCTCAGTGCTCTCTTAGCCCAGCGCCATCCAACATCATTTAGCCCAACGCCATTTTTCTAATACCATTCTTGCCATGATACCCCTTGTCCCATATCTTTATGCTTGTTCATATAGTTCTTAGTGTAGTGTCTTGACTTTTGCATGCATCTTTTACTTGTCCTAACTTATGATGACCCAACATGATAACTTGTTAACACTGAGCACGATAGAGTTTTAGCATGTTTATGACTTGCTAGTATTGAACTTGACTTGAACTTGAGCTTGACGAGATTTGAACTGAACATTGACTTGACTTGAACATAATAACATAACACGTCTTGATATTCATAATAGTAGCCCGTCGGGGCACACTCTTGACAAATACTCTTGACACGACAAGTGAACCGGACATGACTTGTATAATCATGATTGTTGTTGCGACAACTATTCCTGCCTTACTAGTGTAACTCTTATCTTGACACCGTAGTTGATTTTCTTGATTGTGCTTGTACAAGCTACCTGTCCTACCTTGCATCATATCTAGGACATGGATTCCTGGTTGCCACGGTCTGGGATTCGTACTGAATCTGACTAGGTTAACAACTAGATTGATCAAGTAGTTCATATAGAGATTTTTTCGGTTACAGGAGATTCCCGTTATCCCGGTCGCACCTGTGGACTTGTAGCTTACCGACGAGTATGGTGCATTTCCAGTACACTATTATGTGTTGCACTCTAAGTAACCTAATAATTCTCTTAAGTCGTGATAAACTCTTGTAACCTTACCTGGATAACCTGGATAGTCTGTAGGATTTGCGACAGCGGGAATATCTCACTACATCTTGTTAGTAACTAGGCCTGTGATAACCCTACTTAGCTAATGATAGCAAGCCGTAGGACTTGATTGGACGTGCCTGAATGATTGTCTCATGATTAACATGGGAATTATATTCCACCTCTTATTTTTTTAATCTAAGCTGGTGTAACACCCTAGTCCCAAAATACTTAGGATGAAGTACATAGACATACCAGCTGTATACATACGAAGTATAAGCCAATGTATGGAACCCCCGCATGTATACATAAGCCATAAAATGCAGTAAACCATGATAACTAAATCTCATCCACCAAATAAGAGAATAATAATATAAATTAACTATGAAATTTCTCATTTATGCATGTAGTTAGGCAGAGACAAATCCACTACCAACTATTCTAAACGAGAGAAATATACAACGAAAGGATAGATGAAATTGACAAGACGAACCAAGGGCAATCATCTTCGAAGTACTGGAGAAGATCACGGCCTTGGATACAACACCTGCGAAAAGTTACAAAGCACACACCTGGAGAGATAACCAGGTCCTCAGAGGGACGTAACAAGATACAGGAAGAACATGCCACAATAAACTGAATATATAAAATGTCACAAGCCACAAGTAAAGTAAAATAGTCCCAATCGTAACAAGATATATAAAGGAACGGGGGTGACTTGACATTGACTAGGTTTTACCTAACCATTCTAATGTGTATATGCAGTTAAGAACAAACCTTTCGTCGCATGAGCCCTGGCTGTAAATAGGATCAGGTATAGTCCCCACTTGGGCACCAGTGACCTAAGCGAATGACGTTCAAAAACGACAATGGCTAACCTGAGAGGATCATCTTACCCCAAGCGCATAACGTTCAAGAACGTTAGTGGCCAACATGAGGGGGTAAGCATACCCGTATCTCCAGCGAAGCTTTCGGGTTACAAGGGAATGTGTAATAGAAGTCCATACGACAACGAAATGTTCTCCCCACCCGATACACCTATTGAAGTCGCATCCGCGATCATGTACCTCTACTAACAGCTAAGTCACCTAACATGCATCTATTAGTAGTTAGACCTAACGCATGCGCACGGGTGATCAGCCAACACGCAAGTACCTCTACATGATACTCATCTCACACATATCTCGTGGTACAACTGTGTCAAGGTTTATGCAATACAATACAGTTGGTAGTCCCTTAACTCTAGGTCCATATGCAATCAAAGGATAATAAGCAAAGTAAAGCTAGTATCACTAAGTAGATAATAAATCATGAATTGTAATAATTGTACAACTACAAGAACTAAAAATAAATAAATAGTAATACATAAATAACTAAAAATGCAGACTAAATATAAATAGTAGATATGACAAGATATCTTGCCTGATCTCCGAAGTGAGGTAAGATGATGTCCTGACGACGAATCAACAACAACGCACAAAGCGGAAGGTGTAGGGATAACTTCGGATGCTAAAAATAGTCTATTATCTTATTACAATTAATACTGCACCTATTCATTTATTTAATAGATTCTGAAATTAGGATATGGCATAGGTTTTCTTATCAGCTTTCTGAAAAACTAAACGGATCGCATTTTCGTTTCTGGAATCTCCCGAAATCGCAAAAAAATTGAAACACGTTTATTTTTGGGACACTAGATACTCAAACAGTTTTGCAGAAATCTACAGAAAAAATTGTGTCTATTAAAATATGTTTATGGAAAGCTTACCTCGATATGCTTCTTTTAAAAAGAAACTGGAGGCGAAACAGAGTTCGGAGCTAGGAGATATCTTTGTTCCAAGTTGTTTTTGCTACTAAAAAGCGGGGCTGAATTCTGATGACAAATTTTTGAGTTCCTATTGGAATAAAAATAATTTCGAATTATGGTTGATAGGAAAGGAATTTATTGGGTATATATAGGTACTTATTTCAGATTTACCTCCTAAATTAGATAGGATTTGATTTAAATTGATAGGAGTTACTTTGTTATGATAAAATATAGAAAGGGATGCTTTCTTATTAGACTTAGGATTATGATTAACTTAAAATATAGTTCATATTTATCTAAATTATCTATAACATTATTTAAAATTACTATAGATAATAAATAGAGTTAATATTTATTTAAACAACCTTCATCTAGTCTCATTTATACAAGCTGAAATATTTAATACTAAATTGACATTTATTCTATATTATGTAAATAGTGCACAATATAAGTAACATGTAAAAAATAATAAAAGTTATTAAATAAATCCTACAATTTTAAGAAAAATTGTATAATACAGTTTAGATCCTTAATGTACTAGAAAAATAGCTTTATATATTTTTATGCTAAATTCACTAATGAGCATTATACTAAATATATGTAAAATAATACAAATTATAAAAAAATTCAATATATAGTTATTTAAAAAACCAAAAATTCCACAAATATTTATTTTGAAAAATCAGGATGTTGACAAAAGTCTTATCTATATATGGACTAAGAAGAGTTTTAATTCTCCTTAGATTTTTCACTATTTAATTCAAATTGATTTAAAAGTAACCCAATCAAATATAATCCAATGTAGATAGATCCTACCTCTAATTTAAACTGTATTTAAATAACTTTTTTTTCCAACTTAAATCACCATAATTAATTACATATTAAATTAAAGCATATGTAATATACCTTTTTCGAAATAGTATATTAATGATAATAATTAATTTCGAAAAAAACAAATATGTATACACTCGTATGCAAAAATAATACTTACATAAAACACAGTTTTTCTAAATTACTAGTTATACTTGTACCATAAAATAAAATGGCATTTTTAAAATAAAAATAAAGTTTGGCAATCCTCTGCGCGACGCAATTACAACTTCAAGCAATATAAAATATTTATCATCTATTATTTTGAAATATTTTCTACATCTATATAATTAAAATATTTTATGTACTTCACACTTATTCGCACTTAACGAGAAATTTACGAAACGCAAACTCATACGCGACGTACAAATACGAAGAAGAAAAATCAATACCATATTTATTAAAAAAATCGTAGTAGAAATTTAGGGATTTTATATCCTACCCAATATACAAGAATTTCGTCCTCGAAATTTAGGAATAGCTAAGGTAGGGGAGATAGAAAGAGTTCATCAATACCTAAATACGATTAAATTTTTGGATGAGGCAAAGAAAGGACGTTCGACACAATCATGCATTGGAAGATCATGATTTTGATATCTGCAAAAATACATCATAGTAATGGAATTGAAGAATGGTCGCTAGTTAAGGTAATAAAATTATGATAACACGAATCAGAGAATAGAAAGAAATTGAGTAGGTCAAAGAGAATAATTTAGACATTTAGTAGGGATGGTTTCTTGAGCGAATATAGTCGTCTAGGTTTAAGGCATGGTTAAGGAAATGATTTGAATCATTTTCAAGTTTCAAGAACGATTAGAAGGTTGCGATAATGAATCTAGGGTAGTGGAAAAAGGTAACTTAAGATGGGGATATAGTTACATTGGTTGGTCAGTGGTTAACTACCTTGGCAATAGATGGTGGGCAACTAAGGGGATATTAAGTACTAGTGTTTGTCTTTCTAATATAGGCGAAAGACACGGGGGATAGTTCTGGGTAGTCCACATGTCTAATAAGATATTTTCCCTTTCGACTACTCTGTGTGATGAGCGTGTCAACAAGCAGCAAGATATATGTATGAATATGAAATGTATCAACTACTATGAATCGAAAAGCAATCAGAAAGTGTACTTGCCTGAGGTCATTAGCTGGAGAAACCAATACTATATCATATCACTCAATGAGCCACAATCAATCAACACATACAGAAGTCTCCAGATGCTGAAATAAATAGTACCAACACTCTCAGAATAGTCAAATTAGCTAGGATTGCCTGTCCTTAAGTCCAATTCTGGACACAGGGGCAAAACGGTAATTTTGGGCAAAAATGATATCCGCCGTTGGACCCGCTTTACACCGAAAAGCATGCCAGAGTCAACAATCTCTAAAGTCGTTAAACTACATGTCTATGGATCTGGTTTTTTGATACGAACCCAACCGTATGTCCAAAGTTAGATTCCGGCGGGCCGTGCACAAAATCGCCCGTTGAGTGGGACCGTGGGGCCCGCAAAACGGTAATTTTATCAACGGTCTCAGAATCGGACCAAACTTGGCATACAGGACCAGAAAAATGATACGGTTCTGTTGGCGTAAGTTTTGTCTCGATCTGACGAGCGTGTACGAAATAATTGAGAAATTTGCGAAGTGTACGATACGGTGAATTTTGACAGATACGCATCAAATTCGTCGCGTACACGCGACCAATTTGAATTCCGCCAAAGCCCACACGACCACGAAGCCGTTACTCACATTTCGATGCCTTCGGTTCGCGACCACGTCGCCCGGAATGGCGGGACGCACGTCGTATCGAACAAATTTCTAGTTTTGAAAACAGATTTTTGTTGAACTTTGAAAGTTGATTTCTTCGCACACAGTTGATAAAAATCGAAACTACAAATTAGGTTAGGAAGCCCTACATATTGTCTAAAAAGTTGTTCAAATGGATTTCTAAATTGGTCGATGGATAGACTGCAATTCGCCTTCCAAAAAGGGGGTTTCAGTTTGAAAACTGTTCTATTTTGGATCAGTTTTTTGTCAAACTTCGGGTTCGATTTACGAGGCACATAACGCAAAATAAATCAAAATATTTGAAGAGTGTCGGAGTTGGTTATATCGAGATCGTACCAGAGCTGGTGGATTACAAAATGATCGAGCGATCATCGAGGTATCACATCGCGAACTCAGCGTCTTCACACGCTACTGCTGTTACTATTCGTTGTTCTAAGACGCGCGCTCGTGGTGGTGGCGCCGGCGGCGTGTTGGTGCGCGTGGGGTCGTCCAGTGAAGCAGGGTCGGCAGGCGTGGGTTAGGGTTTCACTCTTTAATTCTATCGATCTCTCTCTGCTCTGTTCGTGTGTAGGTATTCGTGGGGGTGGGGACCTTCTGTTCGGCTGAGGGGTTTTATAAGTTCTGTTACTTAGCTAAATGTTAGTAACCTAGGGGGGTCGGTTAGGCCTATGGGCCAGGCTGTATTGTATTCTCTTAGAGGAGGAGGTCGGGTCCGGTCCTGTGAGGCCTTGGGCTCTGTTGGTCACCCTCTACATATGTGATACTGTCATCCATTCACCCTCTTTCCCGACTATGTTAAAATAGTTTGCACCAGAGTATTAGGCTGGAAAGCTTCAAAATGCTGATACTTAAGGAAGCCATGGCCTTTGACCATAGACAATAATAAGCAAGAACTCTCAGCCATGATCAATTAAAATTTATGACTATGTGGATGTCTTGGTATAGAAAATCGAAGCTTCTCATGCAGATGTAGATAGTGTCCGAATCTTAGTTTGTTTCATTTCTAAAACATTCCTATCAAGATCTTTGTCCTACGCCCAAAATTGCATTAATAAGTAAAGAACTAACCAGTTTATTTGATAGTACTATGAGAGAATAAATAAAAGTAGAGGCTTCGGTAATAATAGTCTATTAGCAAATAATATATTTTCCTTTTGTTTTAGCAATTAATATATATGTATCTATATATATTCATATACATATATATACACACGTACATGTATACATACTTCTATACGTGTATATATATACACACATACGCACATATATATAATATTAAAAAAATATATATATAATATTTTTGTATACACATACAAGTACACTTATTTATATAATATATTTATATATATAAATACACACATTAATATATGTTTATATATATATATACAAATACACCCATATATTATATATTTATATACATACATGCACATATATATGTATATATGGTGTAAAATCCTAGCAATCTAGAAATACATCACAAAAGAATATTTATCCTATTATAAAATAATTAACAATATAATATCAATAATACATATATGTGCAACAGATGTATCGCAAAATACTCAATATTCTACTAAGACAAAATACAAAACACTAATAATGCACAACTACATGGGCGTCTTTGGTCGTACTATCCGACTACATTGGCTTGGGTTTGGTTCGGGTCTAGTCGGGACAGGTTCGGTACAACCAGCTTTCCTAAAACTCAATAATATCATTAATAATAAATAAATCTTCGGTAAGGATTAAGTCGCAACTTGGCCTAGTTTTTCTAGTTAGGACATCATTATGGCTCGGCCTTCCCTACCAGAACTAATACACTAGTCAAAGCACGCCACTGCACTATTCGTGCCACGATTTCTAGTCACCTTGTACTCCAAATTTAGTCATGATTAAAATCATCTACCGTAATAATAAGTAATTAATTATTTACAAAATTCTAAAATTACTATTTAAATCAAATGAATAAAAATATTTCAAAATTCCGGGAAGGGGAGCTACAAATCTACCCACCTTAAAAATAATTTCGTCCTCGAAATTCTAATTCATAATTATTTCTTAAAATTCAAAGTCTACTATTACCTTAATCTCCTCAATTTTAATTTCTCAAAAAAATTATTTATGGCCTTCTCTAGTCACTTGGTATTTACGAAATCTTGAGGACTTATACCCACATTAGGTCACACTACTCCCTTGAAACACGGATCACTAAAATCTTATAATCTTCTAACTTGTGGCTAAAAATTCTACCAAAATTTCTAGGACATATGGTATCTATAACAATAATTTATTCAATAATCAAGCAATATTACAATAACTTAAGAATTTTTGATGAACTCTAGACAACACGATTATTCGTCACCCCGAAATAGGAAGGGACGAGAATCAAGAGTACAGGAAGGCAAGGGAGAATAATCGAGAATGATTTCAAATAGTTCAGTTCTATAGTCAAAATATGGTGGTATGCATGGGTGAGTATTACTAGGTCTTAATGGGTTCCTTAATTGGACATCAATCATTGGTTATATGAACCTTGGATTTCAATCCATGTTGACTGAACAAGATCCCAAGATAAAGTTATGTCTACTAGGCTAGGGTACCCTAGAATAGGTTTCTACCCAAGGGGTTGAGCTAGTTGCCAGTCAAGTTGGTTAGCTAGGTCCCTCAAGCCCAAAATGTGCCTTCAGTGACTTTTGTGTTTAAGTAGCAAATGAGGCCTCAATTGGGTGGCACACTAGTGGCATATGCGTAATGGGCTTCGAGTAGATCACAACCATATATTGGGTCGAAGAAATTAAGTCGAAGTTGAGGCTCTAATAGAAGTCGAAAATTATACCGATACTATGGTAAGGGTTATAACTAGTTTTTTTGTCCTGAAAGTTGTACCATAAAATAGAGTACAAGGGGACGGGTTTGAGTGGGACATGATATACCTGGATGAAGGTGGACTCGTCTAGATCTTGCATATGAAATTTATTGGAAGATAACAGCTGGTCTCGTGCTCCGAATACTAACGGCACGGCCGGGGGCACAGAAGGATCTAAATGAAAAATGGGAGTCCAAGGGCACTAATAATCATTCTACTGGAAATTATTTTAATCACTCGGTAGTCCTGGTATATCCTAAGATTTTAGAAATCTTACAGTCTACCCTTGTGTATACAACCATTATAGTCATGGGAATACCTTATATCTCTCTACCAATTATAAATTTCGTCTTTCTAAATCAGTGAAAGACTAACAATAGGGTTCAAGGGAGATATCACTAAACACAATCACGTGATTCAAAGGCGGATGTATAATTCAAGAAAAATTATCCAAGCAGTCACGGATGAGATCCTAGCGACATCTACATCTCAATCCACGTAAGAAAATTAAATGAAGAGCTAACCAATTGCATCATGGTTGATCAGACCTTAATACAATAATTCTGTTTAGACAATATGTTAGCAGGCATCGCCAATAAATATGTGTCTTGAATCCAGCTCGACAAAAGAGTAAGCTTGCAAAAAAACTAGGCTGTAATAGCCGCGTTGGTCAAGATAGTCAAAATACAAGTATGAAAAAATTTTGGAAGGAGGAGTAAATAATTCGAGTATTGAGAGAATTAAAACCTTATATGGTGTCATTGCTTATATAGGCATCCTACTGTCCTCTATCCATAAGGCCTTGGTCGACTAATGGGTTATGGAGCTCTAATTTCTATATTCTAGGTAAACCTATTAATGTCGGTTAATTACCTCGTCAATGGGTCACAAGGACCATGAAATTCTAGGTTTAAAGACATGCTACTCAACTTACAGAACTTACACTAGTATTAGTTTTGGATCTTAGGGTCATACAGGGCAGTCCCTGTCCTTTATAGCATCCTAAACTCGTAGTCATGTCTGAAATCACTTTACCGAGAATTATGCCTCGCCCGTATACTCAGGCTGTGGTAAACTCTTCGTTCCGTGATTCAGGTACGATATACTATCAGGTACTCTACCCTACATTGACACAAGGGTATCTAAGATCTAAAGAGGTTAACTAGGACATAGTTTTAGCAATGTTCCATAAACTACAATTCTTCGATGGGATTTTAATTCTATGGGTTGTGCCTCGCCAGTGTGCTGCTGGCTGCAGTGAACCCATATTCTCCACTCTCAAATAATTGACGACAGTGTGCTGCTGTCTAATTATCGTAGTCGTCTAATTACTCCAACTATATTCTTAAGGGTTTCAAGGAGCTGCTAGAGTTCAACTAATTGGCTATGATAGAAGGTGTAACATCTGCCTATAAGTCTCAATCATTAAGCTAAAAGGCTGGTCGAAAGGAAATATCTGAAGACCAATAAAATAAGAACATCCTAATCTAGATTTTATAACTATTTCAAATGGTTGAGGGGAAAACTTTGAACCAATCCTACATCGAGATTTGTATATAAAAAGCACAATCAGAAATTATAAACCAGTTACTTACAGCAAAATAGAATTTAAAACAGGCAATTCTAACTGATGATAAAAAAATTATATCTACAAAGAGCAAAAGAAAATTGAACAGGTTATCAAGATTATAGCCTTAATTCTAGGGAAAGCCTAACTAGCCAAGTGAGTAGTATATCCACATTAGATCACAATGTCATATCAAAGTATCAGTGTATCTATAAAGATCTGGTGAGCAATCTAAATTGCATGGCCTATCTAATAACCTTAACTACCCAATGGTAAATTTGAACAAGGGACTCCTAGTCCTAGTTGTTTTCCTAAATCAATTTAATCCTAGTTTGTGAATAAGCATTTCCTGAGCGCAGGCTCGCAATAGTACGACTAACATACCATCACGAGTTCACAATCTTTTGCGAAGACGGACCTGCATGGGCCACCATAAAAACTTGTCACGACCCGCACCCGCTTTTCGGATACGAGACGTGTCCAAACCAGCCTACGCCGCAGAGTCGGCGGTAGAACGTTGTCAAGCCCGCAAGAAATAGATGCTCAAAATACAACATTTGTTGCTCATTCACAATTCTAAATTTATTACAACATTTACAAGACTTATAATTAAAAAAAATACAATCTTTTACAATTAATGAATTTGCTACAATGCTTTCTATTTCTAGGTTGACCTCAGCATACCCAAGTCTTTCCAATGCAAGAGTGATCGCGGCTAAACCTAAAAAATATTGGTTTTCAGTCAGAAATGGAATAAGTACACAAACCGATGGTAATGCAAAACACAATAGAATTAACAAGACATGAAAATAGCAAATGAGAAATAAAATTGGAAGATAACTGATGACATAGCACGATAAAGAAGTAAACAAGGAAAAAAACTAATAAAAGACATCAATCTAGGTGGTGTGAAATATCTCTTTCGACATGTGAATGGCTAGGGGGTAAATACGGCTCACTGCACGTGTCGTGTGCAGCTGCTATCATTCACGAAAGACACAGAGGATAGTTCTGGGTAGTCCACATGTCTAATAAGATATTTCCTCTTCCGACTACTCCGTATGACGAGCGTGTCAACAAGAAGCAAGATATATGTATGAATATGAAATGTATTAACTACTATGAATCGAAAAGCAATCAGAAAGTGCACTTGCCTGAGGTCCTTAGCTGGAGAAACCAATACTATACCATACCACTCTATGAGCCACAATCAATCAACACATGCAGAAGTCTCCAGATGCTGAAATAAATAGTACCAACGTTCTCAGAATAGTTAAATTAGCTAGGATTGCCTATCCTTAAGTCCAATTCTGGACACAGGAGCAAAACGGTAATTTTGGGCAAAAACGATATCCGCCGTTGGACCCGCTTTGCATCAAAAAGCGTGCCAGAGTCAACGGTCTCTAAAGTCCTCAAACTATATGTCTACGGATCCGGTTTTTTGATACGAACCCAACCGTATGTCCAAAGTTGGTTTCCAGCGGGCCGTGCACAAAATCGCCCGTTAAGTGGGACCGTGGGGCCCACAAAACGATAATTTTATCAACGGTCTCAGAATCGGACCAAACATGGCATACAGGACCAGAAAAATAATACAATTTTGTTGGCGTAAGTTTCGTCTCGATCTGACGAGCGTGCACGAAATAATTGAGAAATTTGTAAAGTGCATGATACGGTGAATTTCGACGGATACGCATCAAATTCGTCGCGCACACGCGACAAATTTGAAGTCCGACAAAGCCCACACGACCACGAAGCCGTTACGCACCTTTCGATGCCTTCGATTCGCGAGCACGTCACCCGGAATGGCGGGACGCACGACGTATCGAACAAATTTCTAGTTTTGAAAACAGATTTTTGTTGAACTTTGAAAGTTGATTTCTTCGCACACAGTTGATAAAAATTGAAACTACAAATTAGGTTAGGAAGCCCTACATGTTGTCTAAAAAGTTGTTCAAATGGATTTCTAAATCGGTCGATGGATAGGCTGCAATTTGCCTAACAAAAAGGGGATTTCAGTTTGAAAACTGTTCTGTTTTGGATCAGTTTTTCGTCAAACTTCGGGTTTGGTTTACGAGGCACATAACGCAAAATAAATCGAAATATTTGAAGGGTGTCAGAGTAGGTTATATCGAGATCGTACCAGAGCTGGTGGATCGCAAAACGATCGAGCGATTGTCGAGGTATCATATCGCAAACTCAGCGTCTTCACACGCTACTTCTGTTATTGTTCGCTGTTCTAACACGCGCGCTCGGGCGTGCGTGGCCGACCTCCGGCCAGCGCGGTGGTGGCGCTGGCGGCGTGTTGGTGCACGCGGGGTTGCCCAGTGAAGGAGGGTCGGCAGGCGTGGGTTAGGGTTTCACTCTTTAATTCTATCGATCTCTCTCTGCTCTGTTCGCGTGTAGGTATTCGCGGGGGTGGGGACCTTCTGTTCGGCTGAGGGGTTTTATAAGTTCTGTTACTAACTAAATATTAGTAACCTAGGGGGTCGGTTAGGCCTATGGGTCGGGCTGCATTGTATTCTCTTAGAGGAGGGGGTCGGGTCCGGTCCTGTGAGGCCTTGGGCTCTGTTGGTCACCCTCTACATATGTGATACTGTCATCCATTCACCCTCTTTCCCGGCTATGTTAAAATAGTTTGCACCAGAGTGTTAGGCTGGAAAGCTTCAAAATGCTGATACTTAAGGAAGCCATGGCCTCTGACCATAGGCAATAATAAGCAAGAACACTCAGCCATGATCAATTAAAATTTATGACTATGTGGATGTCTTCGTAGAAAACCAAAGCTTCTCATGTAGATGTAGATAGTGTCCGAATCTTAGTTTTTTTCATTTCTAAAACATTCCTATCAAGATCTTTGTCCTACGACCAAAATTGAATTAATAAGTAAAGAACTAACTAGTTCATTTGATAGTACTATGAGAGAATAAGTAAAAGTACAGGCTTCGGTAATAATAGTCTATGAGCTAGTAATATATTTTCCTTTTGTTTTAGCAATTAATATATATGTATCTATATATATTCATATACATATATATACACACGTACATGTATAAATAATTCTATACGTGTATATATATACACACATACGCACGTATATATAATATTTTTGTATACACATACAAGTACACTTATTTATATATATAAATACACACATTAATATATGTTTATATATATATACAAATACACCCATATATTTTATATTTATATATATACATGCACATATATATATATATATATATATATATATATGGTGTAAAAAAATATATATATATATAAGGTGTAAAATCCTAGCAATCTAGAAATACGTCACAAAAGAATATTTATCCTATTATAAAATAATTAACAATATAATATCAATAACACATATATGTGCAACAGATGTATCACAAAATACTTAATATTCCACTAAGACAAAATACAAAACACTAATAATGCACAACTACATGGGCGTCTTTGGTCACACTACCCGACTACATAGGCTTGGATTCGGTTCGGGTCTAGTCGGGACAGGTTCGGTACAACCAGCTTTCCTAAAACTCAATAATATCATTAAATAATAAATAAATCTTCGGTAAGGGTTAAGTCGCAACTTGGCCTAGTTTTTCTAGTTAGGACATCACTATGGCTCGGCCTTCCCTACCAGGACTAATACACTAGTCAAAGCACGCCACTGCACTATCCGTGCCATGATTTCTAGTTAACTTGTACTCCAATATTAGTCATGATTAAAATCATCTATCGTAATAATAACTAATTAATTCTTTACAAAATTCTAAAATTACCGTTTAAATCAAATGAATAAAAATATTTCAAAATTTTAGGAAGGGGAGCTACACATGCTTTCTGCGCATCTGTTGAGGATTAAGAACTGCTGTACTTCTAGGGCGACGAGTAGACCGTAATTCTGGAGACGACAGAACCTGTGTGCTTTCAGGCGACAAGTGGACTTGGCTTTGAATGACGACGAGACTTCTGTTCATACAGAGCAACTTATGAAGCTGTGTTTCGGGATACCGGAGTCACTGTGATGTAGGTCACAAGTAGGCTTGTGCTTCAGGTTGGCGAGGTTACTGTGCTTTTAGAGTGACAGGATTTCTTGTATTGATTGCGATAGGAGTTCCCAACTCTCTCTTTGGGAAGTGACTTAAGCTTTTGATCCGGAATATACGACTGTGCCATAGGAATAGAGATGGTGTGAGCATATCACCATCCTTCATCTCATGCGGACACAGACAAGTGGCTGTGCCTCTAAACAGTGAAGGCGTTGGCTACGAACAGAATGGTATGACACCCTTGTGTGTCTGAGATTGGCACAGACAGGTAGCTGCACCTCTGGAGTGAAGACACTGGCTTTTAATGTAAAAGAAGGGGAGTGGGGCTAACCACCATCTTGCTTCTGAGGTTGGCACAGGAAGGTAGTTGTGCCTCTGGATTGAAGGCTTTGGTTTCTTTAAATTGTTTAACTGATATGCTTCTGATAGGCCGTGCCCACAAGAAAGTCAGAACACGCTTCGATAGAGGTTAATCCACCAGTGTGCGTGTCGAGATGAAGGAAGGTTATGCTTTGACAAAAACTGCATCCCTTGTAGATCTCTTTTGGCTCTGTCGAATCTGTACTACATCATTTGTAGAAGAACATAATTAGTCCCTTATATATAGTCCTAATGTATCTGTACAAGACTTTGGTAATGACAATAAAGGGACTTCTATTCATATCTCTGTTATGTCTTTTTTGTACTAAGCCTCAGTCTTTTGTATCTTCTATGCTTTGGTGAAGGAATGTCTTTAGCTGAGATTTTTCATGCTTCTACTAGACCCCCTTCAAAGTGTCCCAAACATCAGTCAAGCTCGGGATACTTTGAACAGAAGCATGAATGCTTGTCAGGACTATACGAGTTGGGTGATGGCTGGTGTCATGCATAGCTCTTATCATTAATTTTCCTGAGTCATCGTTTCAGAGCATGGGCTCCTGATGGCTTCTTGATATTGGAGCCTCTTGTGTCTTTACAGAGAGCACGAATCTCTTTAGCAGAGGAGGTTCAGATTCACATTTCTTTGTTCACTCGCAATACTGTCATCTGACATGGAGTGGAGCTTTAGCTTAACTTATAAGCCTCATCTGACCGATGTCTAGCTCGTGCTTGGACCACGCGAACAGTCTATATAAAGGACTATCCCTTTCCGGATAAGACTTAGCTGCTTTAACAATGGCCTTGCTTGCCCGATGTTCGGCTCCTAACGACCCTGGAGTTAGCTTGAGGCAACCGTCGATGGCAAATATTTTCATCCAAAGAAGCTGTAGTAGAACTACTACAGGATATCAATACTTCCCCAGTCCTGGATGTTGTGGGTGTCAATGGTGTCCCGAACCTTTGCTTCCTGAATTCGCATTGGTTGCCATGTCAACCGAGGAATGGCAAGGCCTGATGTGGTTGCTCTCTCCGACCAGCTAGGGAGATAAGGGAGTAATGTGCTGGTCTTCATCCCTGGCTCGGGCCAGTAGCAGCTTCGGGCGGTGTCTTCCTTTTGACCAAGAAGTGATTGGCTCTGTCACCGCCTTGTCCGTGCTATTCAGATCTTGTACGACAATTTTAGCTCTTTTGCTTCTGTGTATGTAACTACGAAGAGTCTGTAATAGGCCTTTGTAGCCATATGTTTTTATATATAAAAGCTTTCTTGTTTCTTTTGTTTTTGTCTTCAGAATAAGGAAGGAATCTTCATAATAGATTTTCCTGACCAGAGGTAATATGGAGGTGGTAGGCTTGATCTTTGTCGGGGTATAGAACAACAATCCAGAGGTAATATGGATGTGAACTATTTTCTAGACTGTCGGGATAATCATAGAACTTGATACGAGTAGAACGACTACTCAGAGAAATGTGGACACGGTAGTCGCATCTTTCAGGCATAGAGGAGCAATCCAGAGGTAATGTGGACGTGAAGAGCATCCTCTACTTAGGAGAATATATAGGATGGAGGGAGAGAGTTCCCATTACCAGAACTCATGGGCACCCTTTTCAGGGGATATGGGTGCCTATGCTGGTTTTATCTTTAGACATAATACTTCTTTAGGAACTTGCCATTGATGGGCATCATTTGCAAGTCACCATTAGGCTTAGCTAGCCGATAAGCACCATTGGAGTATACCGTTTCTATGACAAACGGTCCTTCCCACTTTGGCTCGAACTTCCCAGCCATCTTGTGGGTCATCACCATCGGTCTCCGTATTGCCA
Organism: Iris pallida; assembly: GCA_029216955.1. NCBI lineage: Eukaryota > Viridiplantae > Streptophyta > Magnoliopsida > Asparagales > Iridaceae > Iris > Iris pallida. The sequence goes on from JANAVB010031617.1 coordinate 25,932,615, forward strand.
AGACGAGGTCGCCCACCTTGTAGGATATTTCATGAACCTTTTTGTTAAAGGTCCCGGAGATACGAGCTTGGTAAAGCTCAATCCTTTGCTGCATGAGTAAGCACTTTTAATTCAGTGCTTCTAACTCTTGTAACTACCTGCGCTGATTGTCTTCGACGGATAACTGAATAGTGATCATTTTAGCAGACAACATCTTCTTAAAGACTTGACCCGTACTGGTATCAGAGTCCTAAGTTGAGGAGTCAGAAGATTGTGAGTGCCTCATGACTTCTTCCTCTGAATCTTCTTAGGTGGTCGTAGGTATAACGTACCCCGGCCCTCGACGAGTATGTTGGTAGTTGTTTTCAGCTTTTCCCTTTAGAGTGTGAATCTGTAAGGTAATACGCCGACCTTCGCCATAATTGGCCCCTTGTTGCTACTTATGTCGTAACCCATCTTCTGGATAAGGTTTTTGGCATCCGCTGTGTAGCGGTTGAACTGTATTTTGTCCCTGTCGAGGTCTGGGTCTACAAGAGTTATTTCTGCGGATGATCCAATCGATCGAATATGATGGGTTCCTTTTCTTTTTTCCTGACTGGAACAATGAAGTAGGCGCCCCGGACAGGGACAACACATCTCATATGGTTGGCAGTTGTCACTTGCGTCTGTAGTTTATACAGAGAATTATCCAGGAAATATTTTGTATTCCAGCATGCACCAGAGTAGTTTGATGACCACTTTCTTTTAATGAAGTAGTTTATTTTGTCACGGGGGATTGCATCATCGAAAGAGCGGGCCTCTGTGTTGGCGCAGACATAATCTTCTAGCTCTTCATCAGTGAGGACTAGAACTACCGTCGGAGGAGAAGATGGACGCCTACCTTTCAGCTTGACAATCAAGAGAATTGTGGTCGGATGCCCCTGCGTCTTCATGGTCGGCCTTGGAAACCTTTGAGGTAACCTTATTCGTATAGGCTCCTGACCATCTTCCATCATCACTGGAAGGGAAGATGGAGCTTTGCCTCGAAGCTTAACAACAAGAGCCGCTGACACCTTGGGAGGCCGTCCTTTCAGTTGAACCTTTAAAGGTTCTTTCGCCACCGTATCACTTTTTGAAGCTATTTTTGCCTCGCCGTCAGCATCATTGCTATTGTCGTCCCAGGGGACTGACTTGTACAGATCGACATTCATGCAATAGGCTTCAAGTCCTCGGGACGGGTCGATATCAGCGAACTCTGTTTTGATAGTCCCATCGCTGGCCACAAACTTCATACACTGATGTAGGGTGGAAGGGATAATTATGTACTCATGGATCTATGGTCGCCCTAGCAGCATGTTGTAGTTTATGTCTGCATCAATGGCATAGCAAGTCACTTCAGTATGAAGGTCGCCGATCTGACATTTCAGGCAGATTTTGCCCTAGGGCTCGCTCTTTACCGCGTTAAAGCCACTGATTGTTGTGTTCGAGATTGTCAACCGATGCATCAGAATCCCTAAAGTTTGAAGCATGCTTCTTGGGATACTGCTCAAAGAGGAACCTGGGTCGATGTGGAAGCGATCAAACTTAATGGCACCGACATACCCTGTATAGTACATGAGGAAGTTGTGCCGGTTATTCTTTAGCAGCATGTCTTGCTGGATAAAAGTGATACTGGAAATTACTTCGACCATACTGTAGCAAAGTGGGCAAGCTGTGGGATCCACTTTTGGTGGCTGAACCTGGGTAAGGAAGGACTCAGCATTTTGTAAAACTTCACTGAGCGCATCTCGGGTTTCTTTAGAGTGGCGGAGGAGCTCGAAAAGTGATAATCTAACCGGAGTATTAGTAGCTACACTAGAATATTGAAGTTGTAGGGCTTGATATGCCCTATTGCCGAATCTTTCTGAGAGGTTTGTCGAAATGAACCTCCTTCTGTTTCTGCTTTCCACCGTAGGAGCCCGGGATGGACCCGCCTCTGGTGCCTCAGGGTTTTGAGGTAGACCTGCTCGTGATATATCTTGGACATGGGGAGTATTTGGTGGAGACTCCTCCTAGTCTGGATCATGGCTCTCGTCTTGCCTCTGAGCCGAACGGATGGTCCCCAAAGCATCGTCGATCAACGTCGAGACCATGCGGCATGCCTTGCTTTTCTTTCCTTTAGCAGAAAGGGTCATAGATATCATCTTGTCAGGAACCAACTCAGGATGTATCCGCATGACTTTGCCTTGAGGCATGGAGAACGGGACGAGCCCTTGAACATTGTCCCGAGCTGGCGGATGGTTGACTACTTCCATCGTCACCTTTGGAATCGGGGCGACGCCATCTTGCACATCTGTGGCTGGAAAACTTCCGAACTAGAGAGTAACCATGTTGGCCGTGACGGTCTTCTCATCGTAATCCAACGATATGACGTTGGCGTTAATGAGGCACTGAATTTTCCCCTTCCATACATAGCAGTATTGTGTTGAGTAATGGATGTACTGGTGATGGGATGGTCCACCTTTTCTACCTCATCAGGACGCCTGGGTGCTGAGATGGATAGTTTGCCACGTTTTGTAAGCATCTCGAAGGGCTCCAGCGTATCCTTGTCATTGAAGGAGTAAGTCTCCCTCGACCTCTACGCTTCCGTGGACTTGGGGTTCACAGCTACTGAACCTTTAGAGAGGTTGACGGTCATAGCTTGTTTGCCTTTTTCGTCTTTATAGTTGTTGCTAGACAAACGTCTCCCTTTTCTTCGGGCACAGAAAAGTGTAGCACCAGGAGCTGCGCATACTGGGTTTTCCTTTGTGTGGCATTCGCCTCTGTAATAAAAGGCATCCACTCCATGCAGGGAGCTTAGTGCCACAATTTTATAGCGGATAGCATATTCTTGCTGTAGGAGTCCATAAGCATGGGCTCGGACATGTCGGGTGGTAGTCTGAGGGCTGACTGGCTGAAGCGCTCGATGTATGCGTGGACGGGCCCTTTCACCCTCTGGACAATTTTTATGAGGGTCGATATGGTGATATCCATGCCGCCTTCGTAGAATCGGTCCACGAACCGAGTCTTCAGGTCTTCAAATGATGAGATACAATCATCCGAAAGACTATAAAACCACTCATAGGCTACCCCCTGTAGGGATCCATAAATATGTTGGACAGGAGGGCGTCATCCTTTGGCAGGTGTCCCGTTACTGAGGCAAAGTACCTCAAGTATTGTCGGGGAGACCCTTTTCCTTCATAAGGTGTAAGCGTCTACGGATTGTATTTGGAAGGATAGACAATGTTGTCCCACTCGGCAGGGTATGGCTACTAGATCCCCATCTTCCAGAGCCTTGCTTGCTTCTCCTTGGCATCATGACAAACATACAGCTCGTTGATGGCCTGCTGTATTTCGGTCGGCATTACGGATCCTATAGCCGATGGAGTAGAAGAGGATGGTCCTGCCTGATTGGTAGTAGGCAGCCTGTTGGATTCGTTATTGGTTGGCGGATCACGCGCAGGTGTAGAGGCAGCGGGGGCCTTGCTACTCTTGATGTCGATTGTGATCGAGGACAAGGTCTTCATGCTGTCCGTCAGAGTATCTAACTTTGTCTCGAGGACTTCGATACATTTGATAGCTTAATTGTTGTCTTCCTCATTGCCATCGGCCATAAACACAGACCGAGTGTGAGGGTGACTCGAGAAAGCCATAGATCATTCACTTTCTGGCTTAGAAGCCTGAGCCTCACTGTCCTGAGGATATACCGTAGGATTGTGATCTTCTTCGGACTCAGTATGGTTGCTACCCCCAGTCTGGTGACTAGCGGAGCCAATGAAGACATCCGTGTCGTATTGTACCTTCTCAGATTGGAACACAGGGTTGCCGTGCATGGTAGGAGGATGGCTACCCCCAGTTTTTGACAAGGCACCCAATACAGATCGGGAACAAGTGCCTTAGAACACACGTGCATAGGGTACCTTAGCTTTACTGCTCTTTGACCTCTACTTCGGTTTAGCAACCGTTATGGATGGATTCTGGGTGGGCTTCTTGAAAGCTCTCGAACCCTGTACCCTATTAAGCCTCTGCGTATGGTTGGTGTAGAGGAGTCTCTGGAAGACAGAACGTATTCTCGGCGATTGCGCAGCTGTCTGCTGACAACAACAGTTGATGGTAATCTAGGTACAAGAGTACCTTGATTTAGGCACGTCCTGTGCCACAGATTCTTCTTCCTCTTGGGGGAGGGTTGGTTCTTCTGTCATAGAACTCCTATTGTATATGCAGGGAAGCTGTATATAAGTACGTTCATAGCGGGTCTGGCGAGCAAGCCTCTTATCGCTTCTGCGGGAATGCTGCTCGCATAGCTCCCTCTCTACGGGACATACCCCATGGCTTGGCTTATCCATAAGAGTAGCCCAGTGGAAGGGAGATTCGACTGGTTGAGGCATCGGAGCGCAAGAGCCAGTCTTATAAAGCTTTCCGTCGGCTGTGCGTGTAACTGTCAACATGGGCCTCTAGTCTGCTGTATTTCATATCAATCTGATATGATATCAATCATGATTTAATCCCAATCTTCTTTACAAGAGGCAGTTTAAATAAACCAATTAGGGAGGACCCATGCTTTCTGTGCCTCTGGTGAGGACTAAGTACTGTTGTGCTTTTGGGGCGACGAGTAGATCGTGCTTCTGGAGATGACGGAACCTCTTTGCTTTCAGACGACGAGTGGACTTGGCTTCGAATGACGATGAGACTTCTGTACATATAGAGCAACTTATGAAGCTGTGTTTCATGATACTGAAGTTACTGTGTTATAGGCGACAAGTAGTCTTGTGCTTCAGGTTGGCAAGGTTACTGTGCTTTTGGAGCGACAGACTGACTTGCATTGGTTGCGATAGGAGTTTCCAAGTCTCTTCTAGAGAAGTGACTTAAGCTTATGATCTGGAGCATACGACTGCGCCATGGGAATAATGGTGGTGTGAGCATATCATCATCCTACGCCTCATGCAGACGCAGGTAAGTAGTTGCGACTCTGAACAGTTAAGGCATTGGCTGCGAAGGAAAGGGTATGACACCCTTGTGCGTTTGAGATTGGCACAGGTAGGTAGCTGCGCCTCTGGAGTGAAGACACTGGTCTCTGAAGTAAAAGAAGGAGAGGGCAGGCAGGTAGTTGTGCCTCTAGCTTGAAGGCTTTGGCTTCTTCAAAGTGCTGGGTAACTGATATGGTTCTGAGAGGCTGCGCCTCTGGAGTGAGGACACTGCCCTGTTTCAATACAATCCCAGGTACGCCACTTTCCAATCGAAATCCTCCATCAATACCGGTTCATTTTTGATTTTGTAAATATCTCTAGAAACCCGACATAACCCTCTAGAAGGCCTCACAGTTAGAAGTCGATGGGGACGAACCATCAATTCAGAAAGTTGACACCAAGTGACTAAAAACTTGCCAAAACAGAACAACAAATAGTCCCCAAAACCCCCGATTGGAAGACGGATTTAGAACCAACCATTAGGATTTCGAAAACAAACTTTACACACTCCTAGACAACCTATAGTGCATTGAAACCTTTTTTACAGAAGTCGATTTCAACGATCGAGCGCCGAGAAATCGGCTTCCCAAATCGACGAAAATCAGTTTTCAAAACAACAAAAATTTAGAAAAATTTCCCGATATGGCGTACGCCCCGACAAACCGAGCGACGTGGTCGTGAACTGAAAGAATCGAACGGTGTGTATTGACTTCCTGGACGTGTGGACTTTGACGGAATTCAAATTGGTTGCATATGCGCGACGAATTTGATGCGTATCCGTCAAAATTCGCCATATCGACCTTTTTGCAAATTTTCCAATTATTTTGTGCACGTTCATCAAATCGAGACAAAATTTACAGCAGCGGGACCATATCATTTTTCTAGTCCTGTATGCCATGTTTGGTCTGATTCTGAGAAGGTCGACTGGAATGCCTATTTGGCGGGCCCGCGACCCGCTCCAACGGGCAAAATTGTGCACTGCCTGCCGGATCCAACTTTGGACATATGGTTGGGTTTATCTCCTCAAAACAGATCCATAGACATGTAGTTTGGCGACTTTAGAGACCATAGGTACTGGCACACTTTTCGGTGCAAAACGGGTCCAACGACGGACATTGTTTTGACCAAAAATTACGATTTTTCCCCTATTCCAAAATTGGACTTTTGGACAAGCGTTTCCTAGATATATCTTTTATTCCAAACACGTTCGTGGTATTTATTTCAGCATCCGAGGACGTATGCAAGATTTGGCTTATATCGCTTTACTATTCTGACGGTTCGAGCTATTGGACGTCGTCCTTTTTTCACACAACCTCAGGCAAGATACCTTGCCATGCTTACTGCTTATATTTAGTTGCATTTTCTTTAGTTATTGCATATCACTATTTATTTATTTTAAATTTTTCCAGCAATGCCATTATTACAGTTCATGATTTACTACCTGCTCAGTGATAATAGCTTTGCTTATTTTATTATCCTTTGACTGCATATGGACCTAGAGTTAATAGACTACCATCTGTAGTGTATTATATAAACCTTGACACAGTTGTACCATAAGGTATGTGTTAGATGAGTAGCATATAGAGGTACTTGCGTGTTGGCTGATCACCCGTACGCATGCGTTAGGTCTAACTGCTAATAGAGGCACGTTAGGAGACTTTGAAGTTAGTAGAGGTTCATGATCGTGGATGCGACTTAGGTGCATAGGGAGAGAAGAATATTTTCTTGTCTTATGGGCTTCTATTACATATTTTCTTGTAACCCGAAAGCTCCGATGGAGATACGGGTATGCTTACCCCCTCATGTTAGCCACTGACGTTCTTGAACGTTATGCGCTTGGGGTAAGATGATCCACTCAGGTTGGTCACTGTTATTTTTGAACGTCATCTGCTTAGGTCACTGGTGCCCAAATGGGGGCTATACCAGATCCTATTTACAGCCACGGCTCATATGACGAAAGGTTTGTTCTTAACTGCATAAACACATTAGAATGGTTAGGTTACCCTAGTCGATGTCATGTCACCCCCGTTTCATTAGTATCTTGGGACAATATCACATCACAGAATAGTGTTCTACCCCTTGTCCTTGTTAGGTTGTTGGGGTAGTCCACTATTTCGAGGATGAGATATTAGATCTTGTTACGACTGGGACTATTTTACTTTACTTGTGATTTATGACAGATTATATATATTCAGTTATGTGGCATATTCTTTATATATCTTTTTACGTCTCTCTGAGGACCTGGTTATCTCTCCAGGTGTGTGCTTTATGTCTTTTCGCAGGTGTCATAGCCAAGGCCGTAATATTCTCCATTCTTTCGAACATTATTGCTCTTGGTTCGTCTTGCCATTTTATCGATTATTCTCTTGTATATTTTTTTTCATTTAAATTAGTTGGTAGTGATTTTGTCTCCGTCCAACTACAAGTATAAATGACAAATTTCATATTTGATTTAAATTATTATTCTTTTATTTGGTGGATGAGATTTAGTTGTGGCTTACTGTATTTTACAGCTTATGTATACATACGATGGTTTCATACTTCGTATGTATGCAACTGGCATGTCGATGTACTTAGTCCTAGGTATTTTAGGACTGGACCGTTACATGTTTTTGTGGTGGCCCATGCAGGTCGAGTTTATCACTTCGGTTACGTTACTGTACCGATGTGAGCCTGTAAATATAGGATTAGAGTTTAGGATCTCATCCACATACTTGATCCCTCTATTGAATTCCAATTTTGAACTCACGACTGACTACCCTAATTTTCTTTTGCTTGATTCCTTTCTACCGTGAACCGTATCTTTTTTCTTCGTGCTTAATATAGAGGTTAGAAAGATAAATTGTACTAGTTATACGTGTATCTTGCTCAATCACCCTATTAGTTGACTCTTATAAGTTGGGTAGTATGCCTTACGGCCTATCACCCCGTGTTCTTATAACCCATTAATGAAGTATAACAGGGTGGCACTGAAAACATGCTAATGTAAGAAGATATGTTTACCTAGAATATAGAGTTTTAGTAGCCCATACTACCTCGGTCAACCAATATCTGATACAAGATACTGTAGGACGTCTGTATAAGCAGGAACACCAAACAAGACTTGGATCCTCGAAAAAAACCTCGAACAATTTATAACTGCTTTCATCATTACCTTCCATACTTATACATTGAACTACCATGAATGATGACGCTATTAATAGCCTAGTTTTGCAAGCTTATTCTTTATCGAGCTTTTTCAGGACATATGTATAATGGGGGCGCCCACAAGCATATTGTCTAATTATAATCAATGTATTATGGTCTGATCAACCATAGTGCACTTGGTTCGCTCTTCATTTGTTTATCCCATGTGGATTGAGATATCGAGATATCTAGGATTTCATCCGCTACTATATTGACAATTTCTTTTGAATTATACATTCGCCTTTGATTCACAAATTATATTCGATGACATCTTTCTTGAACTTCATATTGCTTTTTGTCTTTAATTGATTGGAAAGACGAACGCTCGTATTTGATAGATAGATACAGAGTATCCTCCATGGCCATGATAGTTGCATACACAAGTGTAGTTACCGTCGGCTAGCCATGTGACTACAACCTTGCCTCGGGTTACTTGTCCTCCCCTCGTCCCTAAACCTACTATCCTGATCTTCTAGTCATTGGAGTTCGAAAATGATAAGGATCTTTCCCTTGTTCAATTCAACAACCTAGGAGACTAACTATTTGCAAGAAAAAAAATTTCTGAGTCTCTAAATATTTTTCTTGAATCTTGTCTTAACTTGTAATCCCTATGCCTTAACACAACCTTTACTCGACCAAGCCCGCAGTTAGACATAAGAGGAATAGATAGAATCACAAGCATTTACCATGACTATAATAAACAACCATCCCGAGATTAAGGATCTAACATGTATTATTCTAGTTATACAAATTTATTTTTAAGACGTGATTTAGCATTAGAATAACACACTCACTAGCTTGGCCAATATCCATAGCATAATACCCTGTCATAATATGATTTAACAATTATCAACAGCAATGCATGAGCACTACAGAACCCTTATGACTATAGTCCTGTAGGCTTGACACAAATAGAAATTTTGACTTGGTCGTCAGAGGTCTTTATATGACGTGCCACAGAGTTCGTTGCCCTCATCGATAACACTCGTATACTATCGACGAGTGGATCATTCTATTCTATCGACTCATGTAACGTGGTATGCAATCATTACCATTATTGGAAATCAGGTTTTTATCCTCGAAATTGATTCATAACTACCACATCACGTTATCGATCACATCGTGACTTATTATTACCAAAGGTCAAGGTACGATGTCACGACTCAAATATTCCTAACCTCATTATTCCTAAAACTATGTCCTAGTTACTAGAGTGAATAGATTGTAAGCCTTCTAAATTTTGATTCACTAAGCTTAAGATGGAATAAAGTAAATAGGTTCTCAATAGGATGGCAAATTAGTGACTCATGAACTCCCACTTTCTATTTAGATCATTTAATGTCCCCTACCGTGACATCGATATTTGGAGCACGAGACCAGCTGTTACCTTCCAACAAATTCATATCCAAGACGTAGACGACTCCACCTTCAAGTTGACATATCATGTCCCTCTCAAACACATCTTCTTGTAATCTATTTTTATAATACGACTTTCAGGGCAAAAAAGACTATCAATAACCCTTACCATAACACCGATGTACTTTCCGACTGCAATTAGCGATCCAACCTTGACTCAAATCTTTTGGCCCAATATATGGTTGTGATCTATTCGAAGTCCTCTATGCACGTGCCACTAGTGTGCCACTTAATAGAGGCCCCTTGTGCTACTTAAACACAAAAGTCACAACAAGGCATATCTTCATGACTTATAGAACCTATTCTACCAACCCGACTGATAATTAGGCGAACCACTTGAATTTGAACCTATTCTACATTACCCTAACCTAACAGGGATGGTTTAAATTACTTCTACGAGATTTTTTCCAGCCACTATAGATTAAAATCTAAAGTTCATGCAATCAATGATTGAAGTCCAATTAGGGAACCTATTGAGACAGTTAAACCCATCATAGCACATCGCCATATTTGGACTATAAAACCAAACATGATGAAATAAGCCCTCACCCCTATTTTGTAGGCCCCACCTCTTGGCTCACTAATTCTTCTTCCATAGATTTCATAACTGCATCTCTTCGTAGCCAATGTTATGCATCTCTTGGTACCAACTTACTTCCGGATATACTCGACCAAGACCTCTCCTACTGTCTTGACCAAACATAGTCAATATATGGGCCATATTAAATAGATAATACCTAGACTTCCTATAGAGTCTGTGACTATGATTGAAAATACCTCATACTTCCATACACCTCCTTGAAATTTGACCTTCTTAGAAGCATACTACTGTGCTTGCCCCGATTAACGAACTTATATAAGTTGGGTAGAACATTGAACTTATTATACTCTACCTCTTAGAATGGGACTACAATCGTGACCGTTCTTCCGACTATTTGAAAATTACGAAGAGATCTTTATTTTGCATTTTATATTTCTTGCTCGTACGTTTAGATAACTATGGTAAATGATTGCAACCTTAATTCTTCAAGTCCATTATATCATAGAATCGTTTTTGTTTAAATCAAAAGTAAAATTTTCCAGACAAATAGATTGCAAGCCTCTCTAAGAAACATAAGAATCTTGGAATTAGCAAGTTGTTAGAAATGATTGGTTCCAATTAGACTAATAATTTAATGGTTCATAATGTCGACTCATATCCGTATCATTGATACCCTCGATCGTGATTTTGATAATTTAAGCACAAGAGTAGCCTTTTCCTTTCGACAAAGTTCACACTCACGAACTAGACTAGTCATGCTACTCATATGACATCCATGTCCCACACAAACGAACCTTCCAGTGCTCCATTTAAATTACACCACGTGTATGATACATTGTTTCCTCAAAACAAACCATAGACGCCCAATTTCGATATATTCGATTTTAGCCATGCAAATATCGACTCGTTCCCTTAACTAAAGAGAATACTCAAGATCTATACAAGACGTAGAATGCCTATGACGTATGCCTGGCAACAAGAAAGCGCATACCTCCTACACAACAGCAAACATCCGCAACACACATATTAGTCATTATAACTTAGAGTATTCAAAACACATGCCTAATCATATTCTATAGCATGGGTGCTTCAATTATCATAGGTTCTCATCACTTGGCCATAAGTTCTTCTTTTCCTAAGTTTTTCAAGCTCACTTTTTAGTTTTCTATGTCAGACGTAGAACGAATCCTTCTGAACCGACACACCTTAGTATATTCAAACGAGAGGTCGCTACCAGCATGTCAAAAGCATGACCCCAAGAGTGACAATGTTTGATTGTAGTAACTCCCTTATAGTAGTTAGTGACCTAGAATGCCATGATAATATCGAGGCTCCCTTAGGATCCAGGGTTATGGTGGTCATAAGTGTCCACTATTCTCATGTCTCTTTCTTGGAAATCGTCCTCCTCATAAGCCTTGTAACTTCGATTTTTACGGTTAGAAAACTTATATAAGTTGGGTAGGGCCTTGAACCAAGAATACATTATCTTGTAGAATATGACGCCAACTAGGTTCCCTCGATAATCACCTCATCCATCGTTTCGAAAACTGAGTTACGAATTGACGTACCTGCCCTCCCATGTATTAAATCACATTTGTTATATACTAAGTTTTATTTTAATTTCGAGGAAAAAATTCTTATAAGTTGGGCAGGATGTAAACCCCATAAATTTATTTAGAACTTTTTTATTTTATTGGTATAGATAAATGGATAACTATTTATTGTTTCTTAATTATTTGAGAAATATCTTTGCAACATATATTTTATACAGAATATAAGTTTTGTATGTTAATATATAGGTAAGATTATTTTCTTAGGATCCAAGTCTAATTTATTGCTAAAAAAAAGTTTAGATATTTTCATTTTATTTATTTTAAAAAAATAAGGGGTTTTAGAAATTTAGGATTTTATTTAGGGATAATATAAGTATAAATAAATACATAGTATTTAATTTAAGATTTTATAATATTCCATAAATAAACCCATTGTTATAAAAAAACACGAATGAACAGTACAATAGCACTTTTCACCAAACCCGTCCCCGAGCCAGAGCAATGCTCTGTTCGTGAAAGAAAAAAAATTTGGGATTACCAAATCTTGATTAGTTTTAAACCAAATAAACCCAAATCTTTTCCATCGTGATCTCCATCAGATTTTTCTACATCTAGACCTAATCCTAACCCAAAATCCAATCATAATCCCATAGGAAATCAGATTAAAATTTGTGCAGATATGTACTAAATCGATCGAACATTCTCCACCATTGTATACTAATTCGAAGTTGAATTGCGACCTACAACCAGGTTCGCCAACACCTCCCATACCTGACGACCTCCTGGCACTGCCGTCGTGAGTCGTTGACCGCCGATCGGCCAGCTAGACACTGCACGCGACAGAGAACAAGACACTGCCATGTTTCAATACAAACCCAGGTACGCTACTTTCCAATCAAAATCCTCCTTCAATACTGGTTCGGTTTCGATTTCGTAAATATCTCAAGAAACCCTACATAACCCTCTAGAACGCTTCACAGTTAGAAGTCGATGGGGATGAACCATCGATTCAGAAAGTTGACACAAAGTGACAAAAAACTTGCTAAAACAGAACATAAAACAGTCCCTAAAACCTTCGATTGGAAGATGGATTTCGAACCAACCATTAGGATTTTTCAAAAACCAACTGAACACAGTCCTAGACAACCTATAGTGCGTAAAAACCATTTTTACAGAAGTAAATTTCATCGATCGAGCACCGAGAAATAGTCTTTCTAAATCGACGAAAATCAGTTTTCAAAACAACAAAATTTTAGAAAAAAATTTCGATACGGCATACGCCCCGACAAACTGAATGATATGGTCACGAATCGAAAGTATTGAAAGGTGCGTATCGACTTCGTAGACGTGTAGGCTTTGACGAAATTCAAAACGGTTGCGTGTACGCGACGAATTTGATGTGTATCCGTCAAAATTTGCCATATCGGCCTTTTTGTAAATTTCTCAATTACTTTGTACACGTTCGTCAAATAAGACAAAACTTATGCCAGCAGGACCGTATCATTTTTCTGATCCTGTATGCCAAGTTTGGTCTGATTCTGAAAAGGTCGACTGGAATGCCTACTGGGCGAGCCCGCGACCCGCTCCAACGGGTAAAATTGAGCACGGCCTGCCAGAATCCAACTTTGGACATATGGTTGGGTTTGTCTCCTCAAATCGGATCCGTAGACATGTAGTTTGACGACTTTAGAGACCGTAGGTACTGGCACATTTTTTGGTTCAAAACGGTTCCAACGACGTACATCGTTTTGACCCAAAATTATGATTTTGCCCCTATTTCGGAATTAGACTTTTGGACAAACATTTCCTTGATGTATCTTTTATTCCAAGTACGTTCGTTGTGTTTATTTTAGCATTCGAAGACGTATACGAGATTTGGCGTACATCGCTTCACTATTATAACGGTTTGAGCTATTGGACATCGTCCTTTTTGCACACAACCTCAGGCAAGTTACATTGCCATGTTTACTACTTATATTTAGTTGCATTTTCTTTAGTTATTTACATATCACTAATTAATTATTTCTATTTTTCTAGCTGTACAATTATTACAATTCATGATTTACTACCTGCTCAGTGATATTAGCTTTGCTTATTTTATTATCCTTTGACTGCATATGGACTTAGAGTTAAGGGACTACCATCTGTAGTGTATTACATAAACCTTGACACATATGTGTGAGATGACTAGCATGTAGAGGTACTTACGTGTTGGCTGATCACCCGTACACATGCGTTAGGACTAACTACTAATAGAGGCATGTTAGGAGACTTAACAGTTAGTAGAGGTACATGATCGTAGATGCAACTTAGATATGTGTATAGGAAGGGGAGAACATTTTCTTATCGTATGGGCTTCTATTATCCATTCCCTTGTAACCCGGAAGCTCCACTGGGGACACGGGTATGCTTACCCTCTCATGTTGGCCATTGATGTTCTTGAACGTTATGCGCTTGGGGTAATATGTTCCAATCAGGTTGGCCGCTGTCGTTTTTGAACGTCATGCGCTTATGTCATTAGTGCCCAAGTGGAGACTATACCAGATCCTATTTACAGCCAGGGCTCATGCGACGAAAGGTTTGTTCTTAACTGCATAAACACATTAGAATGGTTAGGTAATCCTAGTCGATGTCATGTTACCCCCGTTCTATTACTAGCTTGGGACAATACCGCATCGTAGAATAGTGTTCTACACCTTGTCCTTGTTTGGTTGTAGGGATAGTCCACTATTTCGATGATAAGATATTAGATCTTGTTATGATTGGGACTATTTTACTTAACTTATGATTTATGATAAATTATATATATTCGGTTATGTGGCATGTTCTTTATGTATCTTGTTACGCCCCTCTCTGAGGACCTGATTATCTCTCCAGGTCTGTACTTTGTGTCTTTTCGCAGGTGTCCTGGCCAAGGCCATGATCTTCTCCATTCTTTCGAAGATGATTGCTCTTGGTTCGTCTTGCCATTTTATCGATCATTCTCTTGTATACTTTCTTTCATTTAAATTAGTTGGCAGTGGATTTGTCCCCGCCCAAATACATGTATAAATAACAAATTTCATAGTTGATTTATATTATTATTCTTTTATTTGGTGGATGATATTTACTTGTGGCTTACTGCATTTTACAGCTTATGTATACATAAGATGGTTCCATATATTGGAGTATACTTCGTTTGTATGCAACTGACATGTCAACGTACTTAGTCCTAGGTACTTTGGGACTGGGGCGTTACAAGCATACCCGAGAAATATTCCATCGTTTGCCTTTGAATCAAACATACCCAAGTTGTCCTTGGTGTTCAGGATAAAACAACGACAACCAAAAACCTGGAAATAATAAATATTTGGAATCCTTCTAAACCATAATTCATAAGTGGTTTTCTTTAAGATAGGTCAAATTAATACCCTATTTAAAATATGACAGGCTATACTAATAGCTTCAGGGCCAAAAATATTTGGAAGATTATACTGATTCAGCATGACTCTAGTCGTATCGCAAAAAAGTATGGTTCTTCCGCTCCATAATACTATTCTATTGAGGAGTTCTAGGACAAGAAAACTCGTGATAACATCCACTATCATCACAAAACTTTTTGAAATCAATATTTACGAATTGGCCACCATGATCACTTCGGATTCGAGTAATCATGAAGCCTTTTTCATTTTATACCTTTTTTGCAAAATATTTGAAATTCAAAAATGGCATCACTTTTGTTTGGTAAAAAGTACTGTAACCACCACTTTTCTAAAATGAGGGTAACTTTGAACTTTTGTAAAATTGATTATTTAATAATAGGTTTAAATCATGTTATTAATTTATTGGTAAATTTTAATTATTTTAATATTATTAAATTAGTGTTTTGTGATTTTGTTCTTTGACTAGTATAACCTTAGAGCTGCTTTGACTAGAGACTAACCATGACCATGGAGGCCTAACCCATATGATTTGATTAACTAATTACTACTTTTTAGGCTAAGGGTATTTTGGTCATTTTGTGACTTTTGAATTATTTCAGATTTTGATAGATTGGTAAATTTTAGATTATTTTAATAATATTTAAATTGATGTATTATAATTTTGGTCATTTTTTATGTTTTAATATTTTTGGGAATTTTTATATTTTAATATTGATTTTACGGGATTTGTTTAGTCGGGTTTGAGTTTCGTTTCGTTTCGACTTGTGTTAGTGACCGGGTAGCCTAGACTCTAGACGGGACCCCAAGAATAGTTAGTCATGGCCCACAAACCCTATTAATTAAGTTAGTAAGTTTAGACTAATCCCACTTGCTTAGAATGGTTAAATTAGAGACTTAAACTTCACCTTTTTAACCACAAACCTTGTCATGACTTAAGTTGACCCAAAGGAGACTTGTAGGGACATCTTGGACATTTCACATAGGCCCATTAGGGCATATATGGCCAACCACCAATAGGGGGAGAGGTGTCCCTCTTTTTCATTTCACACTTGCCTCTTTTTTTCCTCAAATTTGTTCTTCCCCAAACTTGAGAGCTTCCCTCTTGATTTTGATCTCCATATCCCTCCATTCTTCTTCCATCATTTCTTCTTATTCAACCAAGGAGGAGGTGCTAGCAAGGATTGGGAGCAAGGAGCAAGGAAGGGTGTCCATTTTGGAGGAGCTTTCGTGTCATAACCGTCCTTTGAGTGTATCATTGGGATCCCACTTCCAATAGGTATAACCATCTCTCTATTTCAATTTCCCTTGCATTTCTTGTTAGATTTGAATCTAGAGGATCCATCCCCATGCATATACAACCATTAGATTTTAATTTGAGGCTCTTTGGAGTCCTCTTTATGAAGTTTGAATAGGATTGGTGTCCTACTTGTGGAGTTTCCAATATAGGACACACCATGTGTTTGTGTATGTAAATAGTCTATTTTGTAGTTAAATTTCAGTTTTAGGATGGTTAGAATGAGTTTCATTTGGATAGCTATGTTGGTATCCAAGTTTCTTGTCCACATGTGTTTCTTTTGTCCAAAACAATCCAAATTCGTCATAATTTTTATCCACATTTTTAGTAGCCAAAGCAACTTAGAAATGCCATAACTCCTAGCTCAAGACTCCGATTAATCTTTCATTTTTTTAAAAAGAACCGTATCAAAGTTAGCTTTGAAAATGTTTATTTTAATAAGCCAAAATTATTCTAGAACTTTCTGTAAAATTATTTGAGTGTCAGCTGTACGAAAGACAAACGCGTTTCGATGTTTTCGCGATTTTGGGAGCTTCCGGACAAGAAAATGCGATCCGTTTGAAGTTTCAGAAATCTAATACGAAGGGCTACAACCTACATTATACCTAGAATTTGGTGAAGGCCCAATTGGTATAGTATTGATTTTAAGTAGAAGAGTGACTATACGACATAGACATTTTGTGTAACCTATGAGCCTATGTAGTATGGATATTAAGTGAATGTAAGTATCATTGCTTATCGAGTATATGTATGATATATATATATATATATATATATATATATATATATATATATATATATATATATATATATATATTATTGTTAGGTAATATATGTTAGTATAGTGTGTGTGTTTGAATAAGATAAGGATATGTGTGGTTAGTAAAGAGATGTTTGGTTAGTAGAGAGAAGTAAGATTGATAGAAGATATGTGCTAGTGTGTGTTTGATGTTGTATAGATGGTAGTGTAGTGTGTGTGTTGTGAAGGTGAGAGAGTTGGGAGGATCATGCCATCCTATTTGACTTGAGTCTAGTGTGTTTTGTTGAGTGATTTGTGGTTTGGTTTAGTGGTAGTGTGTTGTATATAGATGTGTGTGGGTGTGTGAGAAGAGAGTGGGTGGATTTGGTGTATGTGTTTGTGTGTGTGTTAGTATTGGAGTGGAGAAAGATTTAGATGTATGTATGGATGTGTTAGTACGTTATTGGTTATGTTAAAATCTATATAGATGTTAGAGGCATCTTAGAAGTTAGATAGTGATATCTTGTATAAGTTAGATAGTTACTGGTGTTAGTTTATATTATTGTTAGTTAGAAATGACATATGTTAGTTGGTTAGAGTTAGAGATGGATATATATTCATATATGTTATTGTTAGATATTAGTTAGTGGATGTTAGTTGTGTTAGGTTTCTAAGTTAGAATTGATGGTTAGAAGTTATATGTTAGAGTTGGTTAGTATCTTGTATTAGAGATATAAGTTAGAATATAGAGTGATATATTGAGATACCATAGTGGTATCTTAGGATATTTTGGATATTTATCTATTACCTTAAGGTAATGTATTTATCTAAAAGGTAAATGGGACTTACCTACAAAGTAGAGGGAATTTATTTATACTATGGTATTAGATACTAAGGTATTGTCTATCTAATATTTTAGGGTGGATGGTTAGAGGCTAGATATTTAAGGTATTAGTATTAGAGGTTAAGGTATTAGTTTCCAACCAAGGTAATGGTTTACCTTACCTTAAGGTAATGGATTTACCTTATTACTAAGGTAAGGTATTGGAATTACCTAGGTAACTAAGGTTAGATATCTAAGTTATTGGTTAGCTAGTAGCTTAGGATATATTTAGATATCTAAGATTGGTATCTTGATAGTTAAGTTAGTTATACATAGACTAAGGTATTGGTATTAGGATATCAATAGGACTAAGGTATATGGCATCTTGGGGTAAGATATCGGTGGTATCTTACTAGTATCTAATATCTACGTTAGTGTCTTAGGATGTATATGAGTGGGTATCCTAAGATACAAATCATTATCTTAGAGCGTAAATTAGTAGGCTAAGGTAATGTCCAAGTTATTGACAAGGTAATGGGGATTACATACAGTCTAAAGGTAAGATATTGGTAGGATATTGAGATAGGCGGTTAGATACTAGTTTAAAGTATTAGTAGGATGTATCAGCCTAGGTTAGTGAGTTATCTACTAACCTAAGATAATATATTACTAAGGTAAGGATATTTCCTAGTATCTAAGGTATTGGGTTATCTTGGTAGGTAAAGGTTAGGAATAAGATACTTGACTTAGATTTTTCCCTGTTTGACGAAGATTGATTGTTTTGACTCAAAGTCAACTGCAATTCAACATTGGACCTAGATTGGACTAAGAGTTGACCAGAGTTGACCAGTTGACCAAAAGTTAACTGTGAGTCAACTATTTGCCAGTTTGACCTAGATTAGATTAGAAGTTGATCAAAGATGACCTGTTGACCAAAAGTCAACTATAGGTCAACCTTCGACCTAGTATGACTTAGTATGACTTAGATTTACTTAGATTGACTTAGCATGACCTAATTTGATATAATTTGACTTTGTTAGACCTAATATGACTTAGTATGACTTAGTTTGGTTTAGTTTAATTTAGTTTGACTGAGTTGACTTGGTGTGACTTAGTTTGACTGAGTTTAACCTCGATTTGCGTAGCATATACTAGAAATCATGTCATACACTATTAAACCCTAATTAACTCATGATATCTCATCTTTAGGTCTGTGACATCACTTTGAGCATCTATTCTCATTGACAGCTCAGGACCGCAGGCGAGTTCATTCTCTGATAGTTTCATTATGTTGATATATCCTGTGATGCATGTTATACAAGTGTTCTATCTTGATTCTGACACGATGGACTCACAAATTGGTATTTTGTGGATTCCTTGACAGGAGATACGTGGTTTTATGCCTATCTTGAATAATATAATCATGACTAATGCATCCATCGTGACTAATGCAATACGTGTCGAAGAACCTGGATTCCATGTGTACTAGTTGGGCGGAGGATTACCTAGGAGACATGTGAACATACCCATTCTATCCCATTGGTCTTACGTGAATAATAGGGCCACACACGTACGTGTATGGTTGTCGGATGTCCCTTTTTAGCTGTTCACATGTCAAACTTGGTATTTCAACTCACTGGTCTTAACACAGTTGTCTGAGTTATCTACAACATATCTTATATGACAGGTTTACTCATTTTTGCATATCTAACTGTTCTCATATGATCTTGTACACTTGTCTTTTTATTATACATTACCTCTGTAACTTTATCATGAAGAATTTTTTTATTATTTCATACTCATAGCGCTTGTGAATTATTTTAAACGGTTAGAGGTGATATGCACATTCCAATCCTGACTGGATATGTTGATAAAATATTACAGATGATATAGATGGTGTCCCCACTTTCTATGAGGCCTACGAGGGAGGCACACAGGAGCCAGAGGAGGATCTAGTCCAGTAGAGTGTGCTTAGTTATAGCTTAGTAACTTATAGCTTTCAGTTTGTATCGGATTATTCCGATTGTTAGTTGAGACTTATTTATATTTAGGACTTGTATTTATTTGTGTTGGACATCTATTTTGTGTGGCGTGATAACTCTATTTATATTCAGTTTTTTTTAATCTGATTTCATATCGTGCTCTATATTCCCTTGACTTGTGATTGAGATATAGAGTTGAGATGTTATATTATACCTCCATGCGTAAATGACAGGTTTATATAATTTGTTGTTAGATGTTATAGAGGATCTATACAGCATTCTACCGTCGACACTACGGCGTAGGCTAGACGTACCCACGTTCTAGTGCCCCTAAACAGGGTACGGATCGTGACACATTTTAGTGGTGGCCCATGCATGTCAGAGTCGCAACTACGACAATTTTGTAGTGGTGCTCGACTTAGAGTGCTACTACGAGCCTGCAGTTAGGATATAGGATTAGGCAGTATAAAGAGTTACTCAATCACAGTTAGGACTACTTAAGAAGATTCCTGGGATGACCCTTGATAATCTCATTATAAACTATCTCGAAATTCGATTCCGATAGTTTCTGTCTACTTTCTTGTTTATCGTCGAATTTGATTCTTGGTATTCATTATTGATTTAATTTTCTACCAAGATAAGACTATGGGCTAGGTTGCCTCAGTCATGGAATCTATAGTCTTTTACAGCCATATTAGTTGGTTTGACGATGTGATAGAGTTTGATTTTGGATGTATTTCTCGGGTGTGGAAATTTAAAATATTCGCAGCCAAGCTAGCGGCAATGTGGAAATTTTAAATATCATGATTCTAGAGGTATGTACCTTAGTTACAGTCTCTATGTATTATCGCTGTTGTACTTACTGGCGTAACGAGAATTCTGGTAACATAGTTCTGGATAGACGGGTATGATTATCAGATTTTAGAATAGATACCATATAGATGGTGCCCTAGTATGATAGAATGGAATATCAGTATGTTACTTGAGTATTATAGATTAGATAGAGGGAGCTAGGCCACCTGTAGCGCAGCACCGTACCCTGCACTATCAAGAGGATATACCACAGAGGGGCAGGGCTTTTGCGTTGACAGTCAAGTAGACCGACACTACGGGTGGTTGGTTAGCAGGTCTATCTTTTCTTTTCTTCTTTCCATCTTGTTGTGTGATTCCATTAGTACCTGTCAGGATATTTTATGCCGTGATAGATAGTATAGTGACCCTAATCAAGACTGTGATATCACGAACAGTAGGACCACAATTCGTATGTTTTAGATATAGTTTTCTTGACCTTGATTGTTCGGGGTTTAACCTAGAAGGAGTACGACCATCTTAATTTCGAGGACAATATTTTCTAAGGAGGGTAGATTTGTAACCACCACTTTTCTGAAATGAGGGTAATTTTGAACTTTTGTAAAATTGATTATTTAATAATTGGTTTAAATCATGTTATTAATTTATTGGTAAATTTTAATTATTTTAATATTATTAAATTAGTATTTTAAGATTTTATTTTTTGGCTAGTATAACCTTAGAGCTGCTTAGCCTAGAGACTAACCATGACCATGAAGGCCTAACCCATGTGATCAGATTAGCTAATTACTACTTTTAGACTAAGGATATTTTGGTCATTTTGTGACTTTTGAATTATTTAGGATTTTGATAAATTGGTGAAATTTAGATTATTTTAATAATATTTAAATTGATATATTGTGATTTTGGTTATTTTTTATATTTTAATATTTTGGGAATTTTTATATTTTAATATTGATTTTACGGGATTTGTTTAGTCTGGTTTGAGTTTCGTTTTGTTCCGACTTGTGTTAGTGACCCGGGTAGCTTAAACTCTATACGGGACCCCAAGATTAGTTATTTATGGCCCACCACTACCAAAATTTCTCGATTTAGCGACGGCCTGATCCGTCGCCAGTCCGACGGAAATTCCTATTAGCGACCGATAACTGACGGATTTTGGCCAAAACAATCCGTCGGCAACCAGCTCGTCGCCAATAACTGTCCGTCGCTACGTAGTCGTCATGCGACGGAATAGCGACGTTTTGTCGACTTAACAATACGAAGCATTAGCGACGACTTTTCGACGGACTAGCGTCCATTTCATGTATTAAGTACTGAACTGTGTAGACAATAGCGACGTAAACTTCCGTCGGTAACCCGTCGTAATAGCGTATCAGAGTGTATCATGCCGTCGCTAATCCGTCGACGCCTTCGATAACAAAGGACGGATTAGCGACGGTTTGCTGACAGAAAATTCGTCGATCAGGTTCTGGAAATTCTTGTCATTTCCAGCAACATGGCGACAGAATAGTCGTCGCTATTCCGTCGATATATGTCGACGAAATATGGACGGATTATCCGTCGAGCATGTTCTGGAAATTCTTGGTATTTCTAGAACAAGGGCGACGGATAGGTCATCGCTATTTCGACGAACTATATACCATGCCGACGAATATTCCGTCGACCATACGTCGCTAACTGGAAACATTTTTAAATCTCCAGTTAGCGACGGATTTGCCGTCGAAAAGTAGTCGGAAACTGGTAATATCCGTCGCGCAACGGTCATAAGTCCGTCGCTAACTGAGAATATTTTGAAAAAAAAATTACAGCGCTTTCCCTGTTCGCAAAAATATGCATAAACCAAACCAATATATAATACACACCAATTATCCAACAATCACATAGACCAAATATATAATGCACATCAATTATCCAAGAATCACATAGACCAAATATGTACATACGAATTTAATGCACACCATTTATCCAAGAATCATGTAGACCAAACCAAATTAATATAAAATAGACATCAATTATCCGGAAGAGTAACCTAATATCTGTCGTTATAATCCGATCATAGCACAAATATTCCAAAATTTTCACAAATATTCCAAAACATATAGGAAAATCGACTTTGGCCTCAACAAAGACCACAAGTCAGACGATGAATCCTCACAGCCAGGGATCATAGTTGCGTTGAGGCATATACCATTCTATCAGCCACTTTACATACGAAGGCTCAATCTGGTTGAGGTCTTCTGTAGGGACAGGAGGGTCGGTCCCGATGCTACTACTCTCTGACGGTGGCTCCTCCTTAACTTCAAGCTTTGGAGCAATCTCTTCCCTGATGGTCATCGGTTCTTCCTTGACCTCGACCTTCGGTAACACCTTCTACTTAACAGCTACCGGCTCTTGTTTGACGACGGAGACTTCCTCCGTGTCGACCTCCAAGGGTTTCTTCTCTCGACCCCTTCCTCGACTAGCAGCACCACCTCGACGAGTCCTAGGAGCCATCTTTCTGACAACAGAAATTTTCATATAGGGTAAAGAAATTTACTCAAATTATAAAAGATGTGACATTGGTTTTTTGCGTTCATCATCATTAGAGGGAGCAGCACTGAAAAAGTTGTGACGTTGGTAGCATGAGAGAGTAAAAATCTGTATCACAAGACTAACAGAATTACTATGTAATCATGTACTCACCAATAACCGGATGTAACTGGAGTCGTTGAGCCTATCGTGTAGTAATTGATGGATCCGCTGGTATAGGCCGGATGTACTTAGTATCTAGTGTATCAGATTAGTATCGGTCTATCGGTTTGGTATAGGACGTATCATATTGGTATTGGCCTTAACAAATTGATATCGTCCAATATCCGATATGTACATGTATCGACCGAATAGCTAGGATTCATATTGGCCTTATCGATTTGGTATCGGTCATATCCGATAGGTATCGGTCGTGTTGGATTAGTATAGACCATTTCGGATTAGTATCGTAGAAGGTTTAGTAACAACTGTACTTGGATTTCTTTCTTCTCGAACTAGAATACCATTGCAAGAGAATCACCATATCGTGATTGGCCAGTTACAGTAACATACATGCTTCTTTTTCTATCAGAAAAAGCGAGATTGAAAAGGAAGTATGTATGTTCTGTAACTGGCCAGTTACGCTCTCGTGACTCTCTTGCAATGGTAATCTAGCTCTAGAAGAGAGAAATCCAAGTACAGTTGTTACTAAACCTTCCACGATAGTAATCCAAAATGGTCTATACTAATCCAACACGGCCGATACCTATCGGATATGACCGATACCAAATCGATAAGGCCAATATGAATCCTAGCTATACGGCCGATACATATCGGATAGGACGATACCAATTCGCTAAGACCAATACTAACCGATACGGCCCATAACAAAATGATAGATCGATACAAATCCGATACGGTCAATACTTATAAGTACCTACGGTCCAGGAGGTTGATCCGCAAGTACATCCATGCACGATCAACGAAGTAACGATCCATTTCAATTTGGATGTGAAAATCTGTATCGTAAGACAAACTAAAGATAATCAGTTATATTTCACATGCTTAATTGCCAAGTATGAGAACGAATGGCTCAGAACACAATCCAAAATTCATTCTAGCATACATTAGTGTGAATCATCTATGTTCTGTACATATGGTGTAGTATATGTTCTTATCGTATCTAGTATCTGAAGGACGTAACAGAATCAAGATGAACTCACTAATGTAATACTAAGACATCATCTACTACTATATAAGATATAGTGATAGGTTGTCGTATCATCATTGCCGAGGGATGAGGGTCGGAGGACAGTCAACTTTATCGACGGCTACATAGTTTCTGCCTCGCCAGTCGAATGGCTTAATTGCCAAGTATGGGAACGAATGGCTCAGAACACAACCCAAGATTCATTCTAGCATACATTAGTGATTTCATCTTGATTCTGTTACGTTCTTCATATACTAGATACGATAAGAACATATACTACACCATATGTACAGAACATAGATGATTCACACTAATGTATGCTAGAATGAATCTTGGCTTGTGTTCTGAGCCATCCGTTCTGATCAAGCATCTTCCTTCTTCTCTTCTCCACCATGGCTCTGAACCCATCTACTTCTTCCTACTTTCCTTCTTTTTATTTGAGTCTCTCAGCCACATATGATATCCAGCTCAAGTGTAGAGTCGGAGAAGAAGAAGTGGGCGGGAAGAGGAGGGAGAAGCAGTACAGCCGGCGGCATGACCCGGAGGAAGTACAGAGGTTTTCTTCAACATACATAGGAAAACTATAAGGATATATCTTTTCACAACATATCACCTTGTCAAAGACCCTTAATGTGACAACCATGTTATCGCGGTGTCGGAAGACTAACATGTCATAATTTTCTAAGCCGTGTGTTTTGACATAATCCTCCAAACTCTTTCCTGCTATGTAATAATGCAAGATTACTACATAGGAGGAAAGAGTTGGGAAGATTATGTCAAAACACACGGCTTAAAAACTTATGACATGTTAGTCTTCCGACTCCGCGGTAACATGATATTCATATGAAGGGCATTTGACAAGATGATATATTGTGAAAAGATATATCCTTATAGTTCTCCTACGGCTGTTGAAGAAAACCTCTGTACTTCCTCCGGGTCATGCCGCCGGCTGTGCTGCTTCCCCCTCCTCTTTCTTCCACTTCTTCTCCTCCGACTCTACACTTGAGCTGGATATCATATGTGGCTGAGAGAGTCAAATAAAAAGAAGGGAAGTAGGGAGGAGCAGATGGGTTCAGAGCCATGGTGGAGGAGAGGAGAAGGAAGATGCTTGATCAGAACGGATGGCTCAGAACACAAGCCAAGATTCATTCTAGCATACATTAGTGTGAATCATCTATGTTCTGTACATATGGTGTAGTATATGTTCTTATCGTATCTAGTATCTGAAGAACGTAACAGAATCAAGATGAACTCACTAATGTAATACTAAGACATCATCTACTACTATATAAGATATAGTGATAGGTTGTCGTATCATCATTGCCGAGGGATGAGGGTCGGAGGACAGTCAACTTTATCTACGGCTACATAGTTTCTGCCTCGCCAGCCGAATGGCTGTAGGGACTATGTCCTGATCACCATGTCGTACCGTAGACTAATACAAATGGAGCTTGAAATATCCGTCGCTAATCGGTCACTAGTCCGTCGGTAACTGAGATTTTTTTTGAAAAAAAATTGCAGTACTTTCCCTGTTCACAAAAATATGCATAAACCAAACCAATATATAATACACACCAATTATCCAACAATCACGTAGACCAAATATGCACATACGAATTTAATGCACACCAATTATCCAAGAATCATATAGACCAAACCAAATTAATATAAAATAGACATCAATTATCCTGAAGAGTAACCTAATATCCGTCATTATAATTCGATTTATCTTCAAGTATGAGAACGGATGGCTCAGAACATAACCGAAGATTCATTCTAGCACACATTAGTGTGAATCATCTATGTTCTGTACATATGGTGTAGTATATGTTCTTATCGTATCTAGTATCTGATGAATGTAACAGAATTAATATGAACTCACATAATGTAATACTAAGACATCATCTACTACTATATAAGATATAGTGATAGGTTGTCGTATCATCATTACCGAGGGATGAGGGTCGGAGGACAGTCAACTTTATCTACGGCTACATAGTTTCTGTCCTGCCAGTCGAATGGCTGCAGGGACTATGTCCTGATCACCATGTCGTACCGTAGATTAATGCAAATGGAGCTGGAGCCAAAATACAGAAACCAAAATACAGAATCAAATCCCTGGGTTCGTCGAAAATACAAAACACAGTTCTAATTCATATATATTTTAAGTGTGAGAACGGATGGCTCAGAACACAACCCAACCGGAGAGGATACTCTGAGAGATCCATCTGAGTAGGACGTATACTCTGAGAGATCACCTTTACAAGAATGATATCAGTAGTGGGATTGAGTGCTGGAGGGGATATTATCAAAGTATACGTCCTACTCAGATGGGTCTCTCACCGTTACTATTTTTTTCTGATAGCATGGTGGATGTGCTCCGTCAACAGATTCTTGCTCCGAGCCAAAACTTTGTCCCGGAGCTCAAGTGGACATCCTTGGTGTAGAGCTCGAGTGAGAGGTTCCTGACAGCATGGTGGTCTCCTTTGTCAAAGTATCCGTGCTCGTCCTACAACCAATATGGGATGAGCACGTATACTTTGACAAAGGAGACCACCATGCTGTCAGGAAGCTCTCACTCGAGCTCTATACCAAGGATGTCCACTTGAGCTCCGGGGCAAAGTTTTGGCTCGGAGCAAGAATCTGTTGAGGGAGCACATCCACATGCCGTCAGAAAAAAATAATAACGGTGAGAGACCCATCTGAGTAGGACGTATACTCTGATAATATCTCCTCCAGCACTCAATCCCACTACTGATATCATTCTTGTAAATGTGATCCCTCAGAGTATACGTCATACTCAGATGGATCTCTCAGAGTATTCTCTCTTGTTGGTTGTCGTATCATCATTGCCGAGGGATGAGGGTCGGAGGACAGTCAACTTTATCTACGGATACATAGTTTCTGCCTCGCCAGTTGAATGGCTGCAGGGACTATGTCCTGATCACCATGTCATAGTCCAATACAATCCAGAGATTGACACAGTTCTAGTTCAAATATGTTGTCCAATACAAATAGTCTAATACAAAAATAATCCAATACAAATAGTCCAATACAAATAAGTACTAATAGCTAATGAGAACCACGCTGCTCACGCAAACGCTTAGTGATACGATCACGCAACCACCTCGAAAAAGCAAGATTTTTGGCGTGAGGAGAGATGTCGTCCCTTGCAAGGACTACATGAAGAGAACTCCCGGTCTCACTAGCTACCGGTGCTGGATGAATAGAACTCCCGGTCTCACTAGCAGCAGGTGCCACTTCCTCCTTAACTGTAGGAGGAGCCACCTCAGCATTCACTATTTTCCTCATACGACGTGCCACTCCTTGGGCCATGGATGCCATCAGATAAGATCGATAGTCACAAATAATATAATTATAACATAAGCAAGCTAACTAAAGGAACCATCATATAATTTGAGTACATTTTCGAAAGCCGATAAAGTATAAAAAATTTGATTTTTTGCCAAGTGTGAGAATGGATGGCTCAGAACACAACCCATGATTCATTCAAGCATACATTAGTGTGAATCATCTATGTTCTGTACATATGGTGTAGTATATGTTCTTATCGTATCTAGTATCTGAAGAATGTAACAGAATCAAGATGAACTCACATAATGTAATACTAAGACATCATCTACTACTATATAAGATATAGTGATAGGTTGTCGTATCATCATTGCCGAGGGATGAGGGTCGGAAGACAGTCAACTTTATCTACGGCTGCATAGTTTCTGCCTCGCCAGTCGAATGGCTACAGGGACTATGTCCTGATCACCATGTCGTACCGTAGATTAATGCAAATAGAGCTGGAACTGGAGACAAAATACAGTACTACTTCACCATGTCGTACCATTTTACTCTCTCTCTCCCCCCTTCGGCGCTCTCACTCTCTCCGGTGCTCCCATACTGCTAATTCTTATGTATTTTAAGTGTGAGAACGAATGGCTCAGAACACAACCCAAAATTCATTCTAGCATACATTAGTATGAATCATCTATATTCTGTATACATATCGTGTAGTATATGTTCTTATCGTATCTAGTATCTGAAGGACGTAACAGAATCAAGATGAACTCACATAATGTAATACTAAGACATCATCTACTACTATATAAGATATAGTAATAGGTTGTCGTATCATCATTGCTGAGGGATGAGGGTCGGAGGACAGTCAACTTTATCTACGGCTACATAGTTTCTGCCTCGCCAGTCGATTGGCTGCAGGGACTATGTCCTGATCACCATGTCGTACCGTAGATTAATGCAAATGGAGCTGGAAATATTCGTCGCTAACCGGTAACTAGTCCATTGCTAACTGAGATTGTCATATACACATATGTATATCACAGCTAGATGTATAGATATATACATCTATACAGAAGCACACAACTGATTGAACTCGTACTGTCCTTGAGACAGTGAACATATACACCATGAATCCAAACCCTATATTCACATTTACTAATCCAAACACCACCAAACTAATGGATAACATCCAATATGGATAACATACTATTTAGCCAATATATAAACTCAGATGAATTTGAGAAGCAAAGCCACCCGCCGCCCCCGACAAAAGCCCGCCGCCCCAAGCCCGCCGCCCGCGGTTGTATATATATGAAGAGTGCTTATGGCTGTGCGTCGGTTACAAATAGCCCCGACGCCCCCGCCCAAAGCCAGCCGCCCAACCCCCGACGTCGCCGCCCCAAGCCCACCGCCCAGCCCCCGACCCAAGCTAGCCGCCCAGCCCCCGACGCCCTAGCCCCAAGCCCGCCTCCCAAACCCCGACGCCCCTGTCCCAAGCCCACCACCCAGCCCCCGAACCAAGCCAGCCGCCCAGCCCCCGACGCCCCCGCCCCAAGCCAGCCGCCCAGCCCCCGACACCGCCGCCCCAAGCCCACCGCCCAGCCCCCGACCCAAGCCAGCCGCCCAGCCCCCGACGCCCCTGCCCCAAGCCCGCCTCCCAGACCCCGACGCCCCCGCCCCAAGACCACCGCCCAGCCCCCGACCCAAGCCAGCCGCCCAGGCCCCGACGCCCCAGCCTCAAGCCCGCCGTCCAGCCTCCGACGCCTCCGCCCCAAGCCCACCGCCCAGACCCCGACCCAAGCCAGCCGCCCAGCCCCCGACGCCCCAGCCCCAAGCCCGCCGCCTAACCTCCGACGCCCCCGCCCCAAGCCTACCACCCAGTCCAGGACGCCCCAGCCCCAAGCGTGCCGCCCAGCCCCTATACGACACCACGAGAGAGAGAGAGAGAGAGGGGGTTACCTTTGGAAGAGAGAGAGGAGAGGACGCCGACGCCGACACCGACGTCGATCACCGAAGTCGACATCGGCGAGAGAGAGAGAGAGAGAGAGAGGAAAGAGAGTGAATTTGGGGGGAATACGAAAAGTTCTCCCTACCGTTTCATTTAAAGTCTGGTACGTATATATAGCGACGGACTAGCGACGCATAAAAACCCGTCACCCAGTAGTCGCCCTGTTTGATACTTGCCGACTGAATATTCGTCGCTACGTTGTCAAAGAAATTTCTCGCCAATTCTCTACACAATTCCCGCCAAATAATCGACTACGTAGCGACGACTGAAGATCCGTCGCTATAACTCCGACAGCCTAGCGACGGATGTGCGACCTTTTCTCCCCCTAAAATTAAAATAAAAATAGCAAAGGCGTGTGGTCGATAATCAGTCGATGAGCGACCACGAAGCCGTCGCTAAAGTCGACTGAAAATTTCTATCGCTAAATATCCGTCTCTAATTTACTGTATTTTGGTAGTGCACAAACCCTACTAATTAAGTTAGTAAGTAGACTAATGCCACTTGCTTAGAATGATTAAATTAGAGACTTAAACTTGACCTTTTTGACCACAAACCTTGTCATGACTTGAGTTAACCCAAAGAAGACTTGTAGGGGCATCTTGGATATTTTACATAGGCCCATTAGGGCATGTATGGCCGGCCACCTATAGGAGGAGAGGTGTCCCTCCCTTTCATTTCATACATGCCTCTTTTTTTCCTAAATTTGTTCTTCCCCAAACTTGAGATATTCTCTCTTGATTTTGATCTCCAAATCCCTCCATTCTTCTTCCAATCTTCCTTCATTTCTTCTTATTCAACCAAGGAGGAGTTGCTAACAAGGATTGGGAGCAAGAAGCAAGGAATAGTATTCATTTTGGAGGAGCTTTCGTGTCGGAACCGTGTCCTTTGAGTGTATCATTGAGATCCCACTTCCAATAGGTATAACCATCTCTCTATTTCAATTTTTCTTACATTTTAGTTAGATTTGAATCCATTGGATCAACCCCCATGCATGTACAACCATTAGAATTTAATTTGAGGCTCATTGGAGTCCTCTTTATGAAGTTTGAACAGGTTTGGTGTCCTACTTGTGGAGTTTCCAATATAGGACACCCCATGTGTGTGTGTGTATGCAAATAGGCTATTTTATGGTTTAATTTCAGTTTTAGGATAGTTAGAATGAGTTTTATTTGGATAGCTATGTTGGTATCTAAGTATCTTGGCCTACATGTGTTTCTTTTGTCCAAAACAATCCAAATTCGTCATAATTTTTATCCATATTTTTAGTAGCCAAAGCAATTTAGAAATGCCATAACTCCTAGCTCAACACTCTGATTAATCTTTCATTTTCTTAAAAGAACCGTATCGAAGTTAACTTTCCAAATATATATATATTTTAATAAGCCAATATTCTTCCACAACTTTCTGTAAAATTATTTAAGTGTCAGCTATACGAAAGACGAACGCGTTTCGGTATTTTCGCGATTTTGGGAGCTTTCGGACACGAAAATATGATCCGTTTGAAGTTTTAGAAAGCTAATACGAAGGGCTACAACATACTTTAATCCTAAAATTTAGTGAAGGCCCAATTTGTAGAGTATTGATTTTAAGTAGAAGAGTGACTATACGACATAGGTATTTTGTGTAACCTATGAGCCTATGTAGTATGGATATTAAGTGAATGTAGGTATCATAGGTTGTCGAGTATATGCATGATATAGTACATATATATATTATTGTTAGGTAATATATGTTAGTATTGTGTGTGTTTGAATGAGATAAGGATATGTGTGGTTAGTAGAGAGAAGTAAGATTGGTAGAGGATATGTGCTAATGTGTGTTTGATGTTGTATAAATGGTAGTGTAGTATGTGGGTTGTAAAGGTGAGAGAGTTGGGAGGATCATGCCATCCTATTTGACTTGAGGCTAGTATGATTTGTTGAGTGATTTGTGTTTTGGTTGAGTGGTAGTGTGTTGTATATAGATATGTGTGGGTGTGTTAGAAGAGAGTGGGTGGATTTGGTGTATGTGTTTGTGTGTGTGTTAGTATTAGAGTGGAGAGGCATTTAGATGTTGTATGTATGGATATGTTAGTATGGTAGTGGTTATATTAGAATCTATGTAGAGGTTAGAGGTATCTTAGAAGTTAGATAGTGATATCTTGTATAAGTTAGATAGTTAATGATGTTAGTTTATATTATTGTTAGTTAGAAATGACATACGTTAGTTGGTTAGAGTTAGAGATGGATATATATTCATATATGTTATGGTTAGATATTAGTTAGTGGATGTTAGTTGTGTTAGGTTTCTAAGTTAGAATAGATGGTTAGAAGTTATATATCAGAGTTGGTTAGTATCTTGTATTAGAGATATAAGTTAGAATATAGAGTGATATATTGAGATACCATAGTGGTATCTTAGGATATTTTGGGTATTTGTCTATTACCTTAAGGTAATGTATTTACCTAAAAGGTAAAGGGGACTTACCTACATGGTAGAGGGGGTTTACTTTATACTAAGTTCTTAGATACTAAGGTATTGTCTATCTAATATTTTAGGGTGGATGGTTAAAGGCTAGATATTTATGGTATTAGTATTAGAGATTAAGGTATTAGTTTCCAACCAAGGTAATGGTTTACCTTACCTTAAGGTAATGGATTTACCTTATTACTAAGGTAAGGTATTGGGTTTACCTAGGTAACTAAGGTTAGATATCTAAGTTATTGGTTATCTAGTAGCTTAGGATAAATTTAGACCTCTAAGATTGGTATCTTGATAGTTAAGGTATTTATACATTGACTAAGGTATTGGTATTAGGATATCAATAGGACTAAGGTATATGGTATCTTGGGGTAAGATATAGGTTGGTATCTTACTAGTATCTAATATCAATGTTAGTGTCTTAGGATGTAGATAAGTGGGTATCCTAAGATACAAATCATTATCTTAGAGGGTATATTAGTAGGCTAGGGTATTGTCTAAGGTATTGACAAGGTAATTGGGATTACCTACAGTCTAAGGGTAAGGTATTGGTAGGATATTGAGATAGACGGTTTGATACTAGTTTAAAGTATTAGTAGAATCTATTAGCCTAGGTTAGTGAGTTATCTACTAACCTAAGGTAATATATTACTAAGGTAAGGGTATTGCCTAGCATCTAAGGTATTGGGTTATCATTGTAGGTAAAGGTTAGGAATAAGATACTTGACTTAGATTTTTCCCGGTTTGACTAAGGTTGTTTGTTTTGACTCAAAGTCAACTACAATTTAACATTGGACCTAGATTGGACTAGGAGTTGACTAGAGTTTACCAGTTGACCAAAAGTCAACTGTGAGTCAACCATTAGCCAGTTTGACATAGATTGGATTAGAAGTCGGTCAAAGATGACTTGTTGACCAAAAGTCAACTGTAGGTCAACCTTTGACCCAATATGACTTAGTATGACTTACATTTATTTAGATTTAGTTAGCATGACCCAGTTTGATATAATTTGACTTTGTTAGACCTAGTATGACTTAGTTTGTTTTAGTTTGACTTAGTTAACATGGTGTGACTTAGTTTGACTGAGTTTAACCTAAATTTGCATAGCATATACTAGAAATCATGTCATACACTGTTAAACCCTAATTAACTCATGATATCTCATCTTTAGGTCTGTGACATCACTCTGAGCATCTATTCTCACTGACAGCTTAGGACCGCAGGTGAGTACATTCTCTGATAGTTTTATTATGTTTATATATCATGTGACGTATGTTATACTAGCATTCTATCTTGGTTCTGACACGATGGACTCACGGATTGGTACTTTATGGATTCTTTGACTGGAGATACGTGGTTTCATGCCCATCTTGAATAATATAATCATGACTAATGCATCCATCGTGACTAATGAAATGCGTATTGAAGAACATGGATTCCATGTGTACTAGTCGAGCGGGGTAATACCTAGAAGATATGTGAACATACCCATTCTATCCCATTGGTCTTACGTGAATAATAGCGGCCACACACGTAGGTGTACGGTTGTCGAATATCCCTTTTTAGCTATTCACATGTCAAACTTGGTATTTCAAATCACTGGGTCTTAACACAGTTGTCTGAGTTTTCTACAACATATCTTGTATGACAGGTTTACTCATTTTTACATATTTGACAGTTTTTATATGATCTTGTACACTTGTATTTTCAGGACTTATATTTATTTGTGTTGGACATCTATTTTGTGTGGTGTGATAACTCTATTTATATTCAGTTTCTTCCTTTTATCTGATTTCATATCGTGCTCTATCTTCCCTAGACTTGTGATTGAGATATAGAGTTGAGATGTTGTATTATACCTCCGTGCGGAGATGACAGGTTTATATATTTTGTTGTTAGATGTTAGATGTTATAGAGGACCTATACAGCGTTCTACCGCCGACACTGCAGCGTAGGCAGGACGTACCCACGTTCTCGTGCCCCTAAATAGGGTGTGGGTCGTGACACATTTTTGTGGTAGCCCATGCAGGTCAGAGTCACAACTAGGGCAAATTCGTAGTGGTGCTCGACTTAGAGTGCTACTACGAGCCTGCTGTTAGGATATAGGATTAGGCAGTATAAAGAGTTACTCAATCACAGTTAGGACTACTTGAGAAGATTCCTGGGATGACCCTTGAGAATATCATTATAAACTATCTCGAAATTTGATTTCGACAGTTTCTGTCTACTTTCTTGTTTACCGTTGAATTTGATTCTTGGTTTCATTATTAACTTGATTTTCTACCAAGATAAGATTATGGACTAGGTTGCCTCAGTCATGGAATCTAGAGTCTTCTACAGCCATATTAGCTGGTTTGGTTATGAGATAGAGTCTAATTTTGGATGTATTTCTCGGGTGTGGAAATTTAAAATTTTTGCAGCCAAGCCAGCGGCAATGTAAAAATTTTAAATACCATGATTGTAGAGGTATGTACCTTAGTTGCGGACTCTATACATTATCGATGTTGTACTTACTAGCGTAACGAGAATTCTGATAACATAGTTCTGGATAGACGGGTATGATTATCATATTTTAGAATAGATACCATATAGATGGTGCCCTAGTATGATAGAATGGAATATCAGTGTGGATGTTACATGAGTATCATGGATTAGGTAGAGGGAGTTAGGCCACATGTAGCACAGCATCGTACCCTGCACCATCAGAGAAATATACCCCAGAGGGGCAGGGCTTTTGCATTGACAGTCTAGTAGACCGACGCTACGGGTGACGGGTTAGCATGTCTGTCTTTCCTATTCTTCTTTCCATCTTATTGTGTGATTCCATTAGTACCTGTCAGGATATTTTGCGCCGTGATAGATAGTATATTGACCCTGATCAAGACCGTGATATAGTTTTCTTGACCTTGATTGTTAGGGGGTTTAACCTAGAAGGAGTACGACCATCTTAATTTCGAGGACAAAATTTTCTAAGGAAGGTAGATTTGTAACCACCACTTTTCTAAAATAAGGGTAATTTTGAACTTTTATAAAATTGATTATTTAATATTAGGTTTAAATCATGTTATTGATTTATTGGTAAATTTTAGTTATTTTAATATTATTAAATTAGTGTTTTGTGATTTTGTTTTTTGGCTAGTATAACCTTAGAGATGCTTAGCCTAGAGACTAACCATGACCATGGAGGCCTAATCCATGTGATTAGATTAGCTAATTACTAATTTTTAGGCTAAGGGTATTTTGGTCATTTTGTGACTTTTGAATTATTTAGGATTTTAATAAATTGATGAATTTTAGATTATTTTAATAATATTTAAATTGATGTATTATGATTTTGGTCATTTTTCATATTTTAATATTTTGGGAATTTTTATATTTTAATATTGATTTTATGGGATTTGTTTAGTCGGGTTTGAGTTTCGTTTCGTTTCGACTTGTGTTAGTGACCCGGGTAGCTTAGACTCTAGATGGGACCCCAAGATTAGTTAGTCATGGCCCACAAACCCTACTAATTAAGTTAGTAAGTTTAGACTAATCCTACTTGCCTAGAATGGTTAAATTAGAGACTTAAACTTGACCTTTTTAACCACAAACCTTGTCATGACTTAAGTTAACCCAAAGGAGACTTGTAGGGGCATCTTGGACATTTCACATAGGCCCATTAGGACATGAATGGCTAGCCACCTATAGGGGGAGAGGTGTCCCCCTCTTTCATTTCACACTTGCCTCTTTTTTTCCCTAAATTTGTACTTCCCCAAACTTGAGAGCTTCCCTCTTAATTTTGTTCTCCAAATCCCTCCATTCTTCTTCCAATCTTCCATCATTTCTTCTTATTCAACCAAGGAGAAGGTGATAGCAAGGATTGGGAGCAAGGAGCAAGGAAGAGTGTCCATTTTGGAGGAGCTTTCATGTCGGAACTGTGTCCTATGAGTGTATCATTGGGATCCCACTTCCAATAGGTATAACCATCTCTCTATTTCAATTTCCCTTGCATTTTAGTTAGATATGAACCCATATGATTAACTCCCATGCATGTACAACCATTAGATTTTAATTAGAGGCTCTTTGGAGTCCTCTTTATGAAGTTTGAATAAGTTTGGTGTCCTACTTGTGGAGTTTCTAATATAGGACACCTCATGTATTTGTGTATGCAAATAGGCTGTTTTGTGGTTTAATTTTAGTTTTAGGATGGTTAGAATGAGTTTTATTTGGATAGCTATGTTGGTATCCAAGTATCTTGGCCAACATGCGTTTCTTTTGTCCAAAACAACTCAAATTCGTCATAATTTTTATCCACGTTTTTAGTAGACAGAGAAACTTGGAAATGCCATAACTTCTAGCTCAAGGCTCTGATTAATCTTCAAATTTTTTAAAAGAACTGTATTGAAGTTAGCTTTCCAAATATATATTTTAATAAGCCAAAATCGCTCTAGAACTTTTTATAAAATTATTTGAGTGTCAGCTATACGAAAGACGAACGTGTTTCGGTATTTTTGCGATTTTGGGAGATTCCGGACACGAAAATGCGATCCGTTTGAAGTTTCAGAAAGCTAACACGAAGGTCTACAACATACTTAAATCCTAAAATTTAGTGAAGGCCCAATTGGTACAGTATTGATTTTAAGTAGAAGAGTGACAATACGACATAGGCATTTTTTGTAACCTATGAGCCTATGTAGTATGGATATTAAGTGAATGTAGGTATCATAGGTTGTCGAGTATATGTATGATATAGTACAAATATATATATTATTGTTAGGTAATATATATTAGTATAGTGTGTGTGTTTGAATGAGATAAGGATATCTGTGGTTAGTAGAGAGAAGTAAGATTGGTAGAGGATATGTGCTAGTGTGTGTTTGATGTTTTAAAGATGGTAGTGTAGTGTGTGTTGTAAAGGTAAGAGAGTTGGGAGGATCATACCATCCTATTTGACTTGAGGCTAGTGTAATTTGTTGAGTGATTTGTGTTTTGGTTGAGTGGTAGTGTGTTGTATATAGATGTGTGTGGGTGTGTTAGAAGAGAGTCGGTGGATTTGGTGTATGTATTTATGTGTGTGTTAGTATTAGAGTGGAGAGAGATTTAGATGTTGTATGTATGGATATGTCAGTATAATACTGGTTATGTTAGAATCTATGTAGAGGTTAGAGGTATCTTAGAAGTTAGATAGTGATATCTTGTATAAGTTAGATAGTTACTGGTGTTAGTCTATATTATTGTTAGTTAAAAATGACATATGTTAGTTGGTTAGAGTTAGAGATGGATATATATTCATATATGTTATGGTTAGATATTAGTTAGTGGATGTTAGTTGTGTTAGGTTTCTAAGTTAGAATAGATGGTTATAAGTTATATGTCAGAGTTGGTTAGTATCTTGTATTAGAGATATAAGTTAGAATATAGAGTGATATATTGAGATACCATAGTGGTATCTTAGGATATTTTGGGTATTTGTCTATTACCTTAAGGTAATGTATTTACCTAAAAGGTAAAGGGGACTTACCTACATGGTAGAGGGGGTTTACTTTATACTAAGTTATTAGATACTAAGGTATTGTCTATCTAATATTTTAGGGTGGATGGTTAGAGGCTAGATATTTATGGTATTATTTTTAGAGGTTAAGATATTAGTTTTCAACCAAGGTAATGGTTTACCTTACCTTAAGGTAATGGATTTACCTTATTACTAAGGTAAGGTATTGGGTTTACCTAGGTAACTAAGGTTAGATATCTAAGTTATTGGTTAGCTAGTAGCTTAGGATAGATTTAGATCTCTAAGATTGGTATCTTGATAGTTAAGGTATTTATACATAGACTAAGGTATTGGTATTAGGATATCAATATGACTAAGGTATATGGCATCTTGGGGTAAGATATATGTTGGTATCTTACTAGTATCTAATATCAACGTTAGTGTCTTAGGATGTAGATGAGTGGGTATCCTAAGATACAAATCATTATCATAGAGGATAAGTTAATAGGCTAGGATAATGTCTAAGGTATTAACAAGGTAATTGGGATTACCTACAGTCTAAGGGTAAGGTATTGGTAGGATATTGAGATAGACAGTTTGATACTAGTTTAAAGTATTAGTAGGATCTATTAGCCTAGGTTAGTGAGTTATCTACTAACCTAAGGTAATATATTACTAAGGTAAGGGTATTACCTAGTATCTAAGGTATTGGGTTATCTTAGTATGTAAAGGTTAAGAATAGGATACTTGACTTAGATTTTTCCCTGTTTGACTTAGGTTGATTATTTTGACTCAAAGTCAACTGTAATTCAACATTGGACCTAGATTGGACTAGGAGTTGACTAGAGTTGACCAGTTGACCAAAAGTCAACTGTGAGTTAACCATTAGCCAGTTTGACCTAGATTGGATTAGAAGTTGATCAAAGATGACTTGTTGACCAAAAGTCAACTATTGGTCAACCTTTGACCTAGTATGACTTAGATTTACTTAGATTGACTTAGCATGACCTAGTTTGATATAATTTGACTTTGTTAGACCTAGTATGACTTAGTTTAATTTAGTTTGATTTAGTTTGACTTAGTTAACTTGGTGTGACTTAGTTTGACTGAGTTTAACCTTGATTTGTATAGCATATACTAGAAATCATGTCATACACTGTTAAACCCTAATTAACTCATGATATCTCATCTTTAGTTCTGTGACATCACTCTGATCATCTATTCTCACTGACAGCTCATGACCGCTGGAGAGTACATTCTCTGATAGTTTTATTATGTTGATATATCCTATGATACATGTTATACTAGTGTTCTATCTTGATTCTAACACGATGGACTCACGGAATGTTATTTTATGGACTCCTTGACTGGAGATACGTGGTTTTATGCATATCTTGAATAATGTAATCATGACTAATGCATCCATCGTGACTAATGAAATGTGTATCATAGAACCTGGATTCCATGTGTACTAGTCGGGCGGGGGAATACCTAGGAGACATATGAACATACCCATTCTATTCCATTGGTCTTACGTGAATAATAGCGACCACACACATACGTGTATGGTTGTCGGATATCCCTTTTTAGCCGTTCACATGTCAAACTTGGTATTTCAAATCACTGGTCTTAACACAGTTGTCTGAGTTGTCTACAACATATCTTGCATGACAGGTTTACTAATTTTTACATATCTGACAGTTTTTATATGATCTTGTACCCTTGTCTTTTCATTATACATTACCTATATAACTTAATAATCAAGAATTTTATTATTATTTCATACTCATAGCGTTTGTCAATTATTTTGAACTGTTAGAGGTGATGTGCTCGTTCCAATCCTGACTGGATATGTTGACAAAATATTACAGATGATATAGATGATTGTCCCCACTTTCTATGAGGCCTGCGAAGGTGGCACACAGGAGCCAGAGGAGGATCTAGTCCAGTAGAGTGTGCTTAGTTATAGCTTAGTACTTTATATCTTTCAGTTTATATCGGATATTCTGATTGTTAGTTGAGACTTATTTATATTCAGGACTTGTATTTATTTGTGTTGGACATCTATTTTGTGTGGTGTGATAAATCTATTTATATTCAGTTTTTTCCTTTTATCTGATTTCATATTGTGCTCTATCTTCCCTAGACTTGTGATTGAGATATAGAGTTGAGATGTTATATTATACCTCCGTGCGGAGATGACAAGTTTTTATATCTTGTTATTAGATGTTAGATGTTATAGAGGACCTATATAGTGTTCTACCGTCGACACTGCGGTATAGGCTGGACGTACCAACATTTTCGTGCTCCTAAACAGGGTGCTGGTCGTGACACCTACACCCAAGTATAATGAGAGAAATCATCGACTATAACAAATGCATAGAGTTTACCGTCAAGACTAGTGACTCTACTAGGACCAAAAACATATGAATTAATTACAAAGGTCTTGAATTACTTACAACGTTGATGGATTTAAAAGATGACCAAGTTGCTTTGTTCTTTTCATAGTCTGAACATACCATATCTCTCTTGAAAGTAATTTTTGGGAGTCCTTTTACTTGATTTTTAGTGCAAAGTCTTGAGATAGTGTCCATATTTGTATGTTGTAGCCTCATGTGCCATAGCCAGCTTTTATACTGATTGGATACTACGTACCTACATGTATTGTTAGTACAGTCTAGAAAGAAATGATAAATATTATTATTTGCCATGAAAAAAGGTTATGCAAATGTTTTGAATTTTAAATATAAAAAGAGAGTACTATCGATTCCTAAACAAGAGATCTAAGTACAAAATTTTTGGAAAAGGGTGGTAGTAGAGATCGAGCACTACAGTTACTACTTTACTCTGTTGACGATCTGACGACGAGTTGAACTTGCTTTGTCTTTCTGGTGTTGGTGATTGAAACTCTAGGGTTACCAATCAAGATGATGCCGAAGTTGAAGATTTCGAAGCCTCTTTATCAATAAAGAACTCCTTATATTTATAGGGGGGCATATATGCGATATGCATTAGGATTTGATATATGAAAGAAATAGCTGTCATTGTACGGTTAGAGCTACCGCTGAGCTAACACGTGGCAGACGTTGAGATTCTTCTTTATCGACATCTCGGGTGGTTATTAATATAACCGAAGAAAAATAAATGTTGTACGTGTCTATTGCTCGAAGCATTATGTTCAGATGAAGCCGAGTAGATCTTGGATTCCATCACAGAGTCGAATTTTGTATTATCTTAGGAGGCCGTTATTTTAAATAAATCGATTGGATATGGCCTTCATCCGTAAGAACAAACTTTGTCCTTATCCATGATTTTAAACCAACCGATACGATATTGCTCTTATCAACATAATCAACCTGTTTTATCCTTAAGAGCGACGGTTTAAACAAACCGATTTGGTAGGACCATGCTATCTATGCTTCAGGGCTGCTGCACTTCTAGGTGACGAGTAGACCATTCTTCTGAAGATGACCGGGCCTCTGTGCTCTCAGGCGACGAGTAAGCTATGTTTCAATACGACGGAGCCTCTATGCTTCTAGGCGACGAGTAGACTTGTGTTTCGAAGACGACGAGGCCTCTGTGCTTTTGGGTGACGAGTAGACTTGTGTTTCGAATATGACGGAGCCTTCGTGCTTTTGGGAGACGAGCAGGCTATGTTTCAAAGACAATGGAGCCTTCGTGCTTTTGGGAGACGAGCAGGCTATGTTTCAAAGACAATGGAGCCTCTGAACTTTTGGACGACGAGTAGAATGTGTCTTGGAGCCACTACACTTTTAGGGCGACGAGTAGGCTTTGCTTCAGGCATTGGTCACCAAAGTATCAGATGAAGGGGTCGTTGAATGGGTCGAGCTTCTGGGTTGAAGCGAAGGCTCGACACTTTTGAGGCGAGGGCATCATATGGATAAATCGGCTATCTGTGCTTCTGGGTCAAAAAGGGGGCACAAGTACCTGGCTGTCCATTTGAGTCAAAGGAGCTAGTTCTTGTCGAAGACTTTTTAAGATCATTTAATTAATGTTTTTGATGGCTGAGACGGTCGTCCTCCTCTTTAATTGTTGCCATTACTTAGGGGAATTCGAGAAGTTAGTGGCCTAGGACTCAATGGAATGAATCTATTTTAATGGGGTTCATTTTGCTGAATTCAAGGTCCATCCCACTAATCTGAACATCTTTGACTGACAGCCATGTGGCATGTTAGTTGGACCACACTTACCATATATAAAGGGAAGTTTTTCTGAAGCATCGTCTTCCTTTCCAAACGTTATGAATGATCTTTACTTAGCTTCGAACGACCATTAGCTTGCACAAGTCTGCTGATGATTGTGGATCCTTTCGTTTAAAGAGGCAATATCTTTGCAGAAGAATATCTAACTGGTCTTAAGAAGTACTCAAATGTCCACCATAAGGAGTGTAGTGCCCCGTCCCGTTCAGTCAATCAGAGGAATCGAAACGTCGACGGCGTTCGGCCTTAGCCTTGTAACGGCTGCATGAAGACATCGCTCGGTCAAGGCGACCGCTCGCTCAGGTGGGGTAGTTTCGGTGAACTTGCCTTATCTTAGCCTTTACATAATAAATCGCATGTTTTTAACTTGCACAAGTATGCTTAATAATAAAAGAGATGAATCCACATAGCTAAAGGGAATAATCCCGACGGGTCGAATTGAGTTAGAATATAGAAAGGTCCAACGGTCGGCTTAGAGTTGGTGCACGGCGTGCTTTGAAAATGACACTCGATCCTTCGTCCTGTGGCTTGGGAGAAGGAAAGTTGGTTGAGTAGGCGAAGTATGAACGTAGCCTAAGTCATAGGCGTCGCCCGCATGAATGCTTCATAAAGCATGCACGGTCCCGTCGTCCAAGGCTTGGCATAGCGTTGGCATGCCCATGAGTTAAGTTGCGTTGAGCGACTTGTGACCTAAGTCTAGGCACCTGAGTTACTTGGTTGTTCAAGTTGGATGCATGCACGGCATGATCCATTAAGGCAAAGCTTGACGCAGCCTTGCTCATTAAGTTGTTGTCAAGTTAAGTTAGGCAAAGTTATGCTGGTCGACCTAAGACATTACAAGAACTGTCTCGCACCTTCGCGGCTTGTCAAGTTATGTAGTCCCACGATCTCAAGGCCCGTCGACTTGGGCAGGAGTGTCACGCAGAGCACGATTGGCTTAAGGCACGATGCAAGGGCTTAGTGTTTAAGGCAAGGATCACAATTGATTCAAAGTGAGTTTGAGAAAGGACTATCAAATAGGCATTCATGAGTTGAACCAAATGATAGGGTAACAAGGAAGGAAATGCTCGCGACCGTGGGTCATCGAGGGGTCTCAAGGAAAGAAATGCTCGCGACCATGGTTCGTCGAGGGGTCTCAAGGATAAAAGTCTTGGTTTTTGTAGAGGAATGACTGTGTGAGACGTCAGTTTGTGTCGAATCTTGCATGGTCATTTGACAACTTGTCGACAAGGGCGATGAACCCTCGAGCGGTAACCCTGGGCCTTGGGGCTGACTCGGCCTAGGAGGGAACAGGGTATAGTCGTGTGTAAGGTTTTGGCACAGGTTCAGCGGAGACTTGCGACGGGGCTAGATACTTGCGTCGAAATGATCACGATTAACAAAACTATACGTCAAGGTATAGCTTGTGATGCTAGTGGCCAAGTTCATATAGATGTCGACAAATGGCGGCTATCCGCATGTATGCCTTTGGATTGAGTTGAGTTGAAGGTGTGTATAGTTAGAACACAAAGTTTTGGCCTAAGATTGGGTTTCAACATAGGCGTCGTACTTTGGCACGAGATGTGGCATCAAGTCTTGAGTTGTCGGCATATAAGTTGCTTAAGTTGGTT
The DNA here is from genome assembly GCA_029216955.1 of Iris pallida. Lineage (NCBI taxonomy): Eukaryota > Viridiplantae > Streptophyta > Magnoliopsida > Asparagales > Iridaceae > Iris > Iris pallida. The sequence continues at coordinate 25,976,128 of JANAVB010031617.1, forward strand.
GAGTTGTTTGAGTTTAAGTCAAAAAACCGTCGCAAGGCAAAGTTGTTTGAGTGACACAAAGATTCACAAGTCTTGATTTGGGTCAGTTGGTGATCAAAGTAGTAAGGGCCACGAGGCGGCGATATGGTTGAGTCGCACATAAGTTGCGAGGCACGGCACAAAGGATTCGAAGCTCGGTCACACGGAAATGGAGCCTCATCGCGTAGTTGCGTCACTGATTATGGTCGTAAGGCAAACACGACTCGATAGGTTAACATTGAATGTTGCAAGCACGGGATGGTCTAAAGACACAAAATAGCCAAGGCGTCGGTCCTAAAATAATCCTAAGGCAAGAGTTGAAAGACAATCAAAAAGGGGGACTATGTTGCACAAAGTAAAGTAAACGTGTTGGTTTTGTATGGGTGGACGAGGAGCTCATTCCACCAGTACAGTTGAGTACTGACACCCACATAGTTTACATGTGCAGGCACAGGTAGAAGCTCGTGGCGCGGAGCTCGCTTGGATGCATCGAGGCACGGAGTTCCTTGTCAATTCAAAGCGTGCGGCCTCATGGAGAAAAGACTTGTATTGAGAGAGGAGAGAGAGATATGAGTGACTTGTAATGTGAGCTTGAGTGAACTTGAGAGAATTGTAATCTTTGCCTTGCGCCCATTGTAACCTTTGTTTCAATATCAATAAAAGAGTGTTTTGTAAAGACTTGTGTTTGCTTTCTAAAGTTCTGCTGCTATTATTCAATGTCTCTACTTGGGACTTCTGTGCGACGACCCCGGCGCAGCCGCTGAACTCGACCGTTATGGAACCCGCCTTGCATGAGCACAATCTAGGCTCGTGCGGCATCACACCTTAGCGAGGACGATCGCTCCTACGGGAGCGGGGCGTGACATAATAGTATCAAAGCACGGCTTTACGTCCTTGGACCATCGATTGAATTCTTTAACTCATTGTTTCCGCAAACTCTGTTGCTTCCGCAAGTTGTTATCTTTGGTGCGCTCTCTCTCAATTGTCCCACGGGATGTCCATACAATAAGTCTAACTATTTTGTAATACATAGGAAAATAGTTTTTGACAAGAAACAAAAAGATGGTTCGCGTAAGCGCGATTGGCTAAGTCGGGCTGGGCATATACACCAAAGTTGTGTCGCCCTTAGAAAAGTCTAGTGCGGGATTAAAATTGTATCGGACGAGAATGAGTTGAACTTGATTGAGTAAGTGAGATGACTATCGATAAGGGTGCTATCGAGCGACGATAACGTCGATGTGATATAGATGAGCGTGCTTGGAATTTGAGGAATGGTTCGAACGGGATTTGAAGAAGTGGATTTTGATTCGAATGATAAGTTGAGGATTTGTTGAATGACTTCATCCTTAAGTGGTGTATGCGATAGCCTCAGGGATGTCGATCGATTGATTGAGGAAATTGATGTTGTGAATGATTCGAGGGATAGTGATCGAACTTGAATTGAATGTCGAGGAGATTATCCAGTCGGACGATGGCATCATTCGCACGACTCGAAATTGGTTGCAAAGGAAGATCGTCAAGTTACGTATATCGTCGATGGTATTGAGGCGTATCAAAGATCGATATACGATAACTCGAGGGTACTCTGACTCGGTGAATGACGATCGTGCAAGTGTTATTGTTCAGTTGGATGTCATACTTAGGATTTTGATGGAGATGAATGTCGGATGAAAATGAAAGTGTCTTGATGGTTACGCAGATAACTACAGCGTCGACATTCTTGTCTTGCACGAGCGCAACTCTAGCCTCGCACATGCGTCGTGTCGGATTTGAGGCGATCGTTCCGCGTGAGCGCTGACATGGTGATTCATGTCGCGGGAATGATCGAACTCGAAAAATCAGGACGCGGAAACTTTGATTGTCTCGACTTGTCGGTTTGATGCGAAGGAGAATTCGAGGATGTTAGGACTTACGATTGATGAATGAATGAAACTTGAGGATTGAGTAGGTCCAATCCGCGCATCAAAAATGAATTAGTCTAGACGCAAAACAAGAGTTACGTTCCGATGAGGATGATAATCTCGCGAGAGCGTGCATGGTGATTCATGTCCACCGTGGATAATCTGACTCGCGTGAGATCGGGACGCAACATATTGTTATGTCGGACGACCTTGTGATTGATTACATGAATTGGGATGAGCGATAGGGAGTATGAAATATGAATTTTGATTTAGTGGTGAATCGTGTCGTAGTGTGCTTGAATTGAAAAATATTGATAGGCGATCTATGTCGAACGTGTTCAAAGAGATAGACCATACGAAATGGCTTGATAAACGAGTGATATCTATACGTCAAGGATTTGGTCGAAACGTGAGTTATTTGTAGGATGGCTTTGCTGAACGACTCCGACCCCGTATGACAAATGTTGGGATGTGCATAGGCAATCTATGCTCGATGTTTAGAAATTGGAGTGATACGAGCTTGGATAGAAAACCCCGTACTATCAATTTGGTTTGACCTTAGGATGGTGCCAGTGTTGATATCGTTGTTTGGGAACTATAATTCCAATACCGAAGGAAAGACATGGCCTAGCAGTTAGGCAGACGTTCTGGTACGGAGCGATAGGAATGGTGAAGGCACCACTCATGAGACTCGGTTGACATGCATGTATATCAAGGACGCTTTAATGCGTACATGATCCGACTCGAGTGGTGATGGCGGGATTCGCTATCACGAGGCTTGGTTGAAATACATGTATTTTGGTGACGCCTAAGATATGTGCATGATCCATACTAAGTGATACATTAAATTCAAGTAAGATTTGATGAACGAGGAAGTATCGAGGATTTTGAGATCGTAAGTTTTGAAGAAAGGATTGAGGGTAGCACGAGCGTGGCTCAGATTTGAGTAAGGCATAGAAGAATTGTGTGCGAGAGTTCATGAATGTTGAGTAAAGTGATAAGTCGATAAGTGTACTTAGTTAGTTTCGAGGATAAAATTTTTTCTGAGTGGTGTATGATGTAGTGCCCCGTCCCGCTCAGTCAATCAGAGGAATCGAAACACCGACGGCGTTCGGCTTTAGCCTTGCAACGGATGCATGAAGACATCTCTCGGTCAAGGCGACCGCTCGCTCAGGTGGGGTAGTTTCGGTGAACTTGCCTCATCTTAGCCTTCACATAATAAATTGCATGTTTTTAACTTGCACAAGTAGGCTTAATAATAAAAGAGATGAATCCACATAGCTAAAGGGAATAATCCCGACGGGTCGAATTGAGTTTGAATATGGAAAGGTCCAACGGCCGGCTTAGAGTTGGTGCTCGGCGTGCTTTGAAAATGACACTCGATCCTTCATCCCGTGGCTTGGGAGAAGGAAAGTTTGTTGAGTAGGCAAAGTATGATCATAGCCTAAGTCATAGGCATCGCCCGCATGAATGCTTCATAAAGCATGCACGGTCCCGTCGTCCAAGGCTTGGCATAGCCTTGGCATGCCCATGAGTTAAGTTGCGTTGAGCGGCTTGTGACCTAAGTCTAGGCACCCGAGTTACTTGGTCGTTCAAGTTGGATGCGTGCACGGCATGATCCGTTAAGGCAAAGCTTGACGCAGCCTTGCTCGTTAAGTTGTTGTCAAGTTAAGTTAGGCAAAGTTATGCTGGTCGACCTAAGACATTACAAGTACTGTCTCGCACCTTCGCGGCTTGTCAAGTTATGTAGTCCCACGATCTCAAGGTCCGTCGACTTGGGCAGGAGTGTCACGCAGAGCACGATTGGCTTAAGGCACGATGTACGGGCTTAGTGTTTAAGGCAAGGATCACAATTGATTCAAAGTGAGTTTGAGAAAGGACTATCAAATAGGCATTCATGAGTTGAACCAAATGATAGGGTAACAAGGAAGGAAATGCTCACGACCGTGGGTCATCGAGGGGTCTCAAGGAAAGGAATGATCGCGACCGTGGGTCGTCGAGGGGTCTCAAGGATAGAAGTCTTGGTTTTGGTAGAGGAATGACTGTGTGAGATGTCAGTTTGTATCGAGTCTTGCATGGTCATTTGACAACTTATCGACAAGGGCGATGAACCCTCGAGCGGTAACCCTGGGCCATAGGGCCAATTCGGCCTAGGAGGGCACAGGTTAAGCGGAGACTTGCGACGGGGCTAGCTACTTGCGTCGAAAGGATCCCGATTAACAAAACTATACGTCAAGGTATAGCTTGTGATGCTAGTGGCCAAGTTCATAAAGATGTTAGCAAATAGCGGCTATCTGCATGTATGCCTTTGGATTGAGTTGAGTTGAAGGTGTGTACAGTTAGAACACAAAGTTTTGGCCTAAGATTGGGTTTTAACATAGGCGTCGTGCTTCGGCACGAGATGTGGCTTCAAGTCTTAAGTTGTTGGCATATAAGTTGCTTAAGTTGGTTGAGTTGTTTGAGTTTAAGTCAAAAAACCGCCGCAAGGCAAATTTGTTTGAGTGACACAAAGATTCACAAGTCTTGATTGGGTCAGTTGGTGATCAAAGTAGCAAGGGCCGCGAGGCGGCGATATGGTTGTCGCACATAAGTTGCGAGGCACGGCACAAAGGATTCGAAGCACGGTCACACGAAAATGGAGCCTCATCGTGTAGTTGCGTCTCTGATTATGGCTGTAAGGCAAACACGACTCAATAGGTTAATATTGAATGTTGCAAGAACGGGATGGTCTAAAGACACAAAATAGCCAAGGCGTCGGTCCTAAAATAATCCTAAGGCAAGAGTTGAAAGATAATAAAAAAGGAGGACTATATTGCACAAAGTACAGTAAACATGTTGGTTTTGTATGGGTGGGCGAGGAGCTCATTCCACCAGTATACTTGAGTACTGACACCCACATAGTTTACATGTGCAGGCACAGGTAGAAGCTCGTGGCGCGGAGCTCGCTTGGATACGTCGAGGCACGGAGTTCCTTGTCGATTCAAAGCGTGCGGCCGCATGGAGAAAAAACTTATATGGGACATAATGTATGGACATCGCCTTCCGAAGCTTCCGCTGGAGTCAAGACTTGTAATGAGAGAGGAGAGAGAGAGCTGAGTGACTTGTAATATGAGCTTGAGTGAACTTGAGAGAATTGTAATCTTGGCCTTGCGCCCATTGTAACCTTTGTTTCAATATCAATAAAAGAGTGTTTTGTAAAGACTTGTGTTTGCTTTCTAAAATTCTGCTGCTATTATTCAATGTCTCTACTCGGGACTTCTGTGCGACGACCCCGTCGCAGCCGCTGAAATCGGCCGTTATGGAACCCGCCTTGCACGAGCGCAATCTAGGCTCGTGCGGCATCACGCCTTAGCGAGGACGATTGCTCCTACGGGAACGGGGCGTGACAAGGAGTTTGATCCTGGTCGAGGTCTTGGAGGTCTTCGAGGTCCAAACTATGGGTTTAGGATTGGTTTTGCACCCGATGTGTCCTCTGTTGTGCTCTGCCCCACTCATCAGCGGTTGTGTTCCTTCGTTATGCTCAAAGAGCCGTAGAAGCTGATGCGCTTTTGAAAAGAGCCAGTCGTCGTATTGTGGACAGAGTTCTTGCTTGGGCCAATAACTGCTTTATTAGCCATATTGGAGTTCCTTCGCGTCTAGCTGTAAAGTGGTTCGTTCTGGCGAGGCTGTGCGTCTAATGGGGGCTGTGCGTCTGGGGCCATGTGTGTCACGACCCACACCTTCTGTCAGGGTACGAGCAAGTGACAACACCCAGCCTACGCCGCAGTGTCGGCGGTAGAACGCTGTCCTAGGTTACTATCTAACCAACAACTCACACAATTATAATGCACATGTCAAATCTCAACTCCGAACGGAGGACAAGTATAAGATATTGTAACTCAATCACAGTCTAAGCACGATAAGATAATCATAGAAGAATTAACTAAGAATAGAAAGACAACTACTAAAATAATAACAACTCTCAACAATCTCAAATACTACACAAGTCTCCAAATAATCTACAACAAGTTCAACATGAAAAACATATGCTAGTCTACTAAACTAAATCCCGATCACTCCTGAGTGTCGGGGCAAAAGGTAGCAATCCCGTCTCTGGGTCCATAATATGTAGGGCATGTGTCCTCAGGGCAATCATCTGTAAAATTTTCAACAAGTCCAGTCAGGACATGAACGAGTACAATCTCATCTAGAAATCCAAATAAATGACAGAGAACTATAAAGCAGTTATATACAGTTATATTGATGAATTATGGTAGTTTTATATAGGTAATGATATATAGAGAACAGTTAAGATACAAGGAAAGGAAGTAACTAAACAAGAAGAGAAACATGGCAATGAAGACTGTAAAATATAATCTAGCTGAACTAGAATAGCATGATATAAGTCCAGACAGTATAATAAGAGTCATGTGTGAGTCCAGACAATGTAAGTCCAATACCAGATGATTCCAGTACAAGACGAGTCCAGTATAAGGTGAGTCCAGTCAGTGATCAAAGATTCCAGGGTGAGTCCAACCTATACTCTAATAGTGTGTTTTAAAATACCGAGATCGACATATAAACGGCTGTAGGTAATACGGTACATCACACACCTGGCCAGATGTGAGATGGCTATCATTCCAGTAGATTCCAGTTGGAAGATTCCAGATTGGGTTATGTCTACATGTCTTACTCAAGTATTTCCTCTCCCAGCAAGTACAAGTGATTCCAGAATATGATACGAGAATCGAGATGAGTCCAGCCAAATATGATGATACCAGCAAGTGATTCTAGGGTGATTCCAGTAGGTGATTCCAACAATAGAAGCCAGACATTATGATACCAGTAATAGAGGCCAGACAATATGGTATGTGTGTCACATACATGAATCCAGAAATATCTATACGTGTGGCAACAGAGAATCACATACAGCTAACTAGAACTGAAGTACAATAATTGATAAATAAATGAGAGAACTATCAGAGAATGTACTCGCCTGCTACTCTGAAAAGAGTAATATAATATCAGATGTCTGCAACAGAGTCACAATGTCCTAAACAGAGAAATATAGGTTATAATGTGTTTAAAATAAGACATATGATGTTTATGATGCAATCTACATAATTTCTAGGTCAAAGTCAACTCTAAGTCAAACCTGGTCAACTATCTAGGTCAAACTAGGTCCAAGTCAAACCTGGTCAACTCTGGGTCAATCTAAGTCAAACTAGGTCAAAACTGGCCAATAGTCTGGGGTATTGGTCAACAATGGTCAATACTAGCCTATTGGTCAAATGTTAGGTCAAAGTACAATTGTACCTTAACTATACTAGGTTACTAAGGTACATCCTGACTAATCTTAGCCTATAGGCAATCCACTAACAACACATCATGCCTCAACCAATATACTCAAACCTAAACATCACATATATGTATATACTCATATATATACATTCATACATATATAATCTAATATATATGGCAAACATACATTACATAGATGCATACCTTACATTGCATTGAGGCATGCAACTTGCATACGTGGTACTCATGCATATATATGTACATTACATAACATATATGCATTCATACATATCCCTCAAGAGGAAAAGAATGACTGAGTGTGGAGAACATGTCATTCTCAGTGATTCTCATTCAGATTTACACGTGTGTGTATATGTGATATGTATGAGTGTGTGTAGAAATCTGTGGATGACAGTCAAGTGTGAGTGTACAGTGCTCAACCATGTGTCTCAGTTTTAGAGTTCTCAGGAATGTGATTGGTGTCAAAAATCAGTTTTGTGTGAGTGTGTTATACTGTTCTCAGGATAATCATGACTGATACACTACTCACTTTCCCCCCTCTAACTTGTATATCCATACAACACTCATAAAAGACTAATCCCTCTTCCCCTCTACTCTCTACTAACTGGTATTTTCAAACTCACACCACCATTGTCAATTAGATACTTGGAGGTTAATCCTTACAGTTTTCATAAGAACTGGCCGCTGGAAACTCACACAGTTCAGTATTGGACCAAAGAGGTAATCCCTCTAACTAACATTCACGAATTTTCAGTTCAGTATCCAAACACATGGGATATTTGGTCATAACCAAAATTGTTAGAACAATGCAATGAGTGATCATACAATACACTGTACCCTAAAGAAGTTAACTGACCCTATGCCCTCACAAGGATAAATACCCAAGAACAAGGATCTCCTATCAGTTAACATGTTTATAACCCAATTCGACAGCAACTCAACCCTCTATATGTCGAAAACACCACTTAGGACTGAATAATGAGGACAAGACTGATCTAGAAATAACATGGCAATAATTTAATATTGAACTTAACAAGGGTTGGACTAAAACTAAGTTACTGATACCATCAAGTATCAGGTGAAACAGTCAATATTGCAACCCAGGCAACTATGGCCTCACATGTATACCTATACATCTGATACCTACTCAATTCAGCATATTGAAACTGAAGAATAACACAAACATATATCATCAGCCTGAAAATCGATCCAAACCTCACATCTCCTACTGAACATCGATCCCATTTCTTAAAAAACTGTAAAATATATATAAACAGTGAAAATGTTGAACTCTAACTCAAACCCGAATTTAAAACACCATTTAAACCAAACAAAATTGAAATAAATATAGTAAAACACATGTACAGAGTTAGGAACATACTAGGCATGTCCACGTATCCCATTGTGTCCAGAAAACAGGACACGAAGGTGTCCAAATATGCAAAATTAAGTGTATCAGAAACTGTGTAAAGCTGTCTCGTGCATGCGTGTCAGGTCATCGTAGACTCGACACAGAGCTCAAAGTGTGTCGAGCTTGTGCACACATGTTCGCCAATGATAGTGCTAGGTTCGTGTCACCCTGATATGTGTCTAGGTGTCGCAAGTGTCGTTGTTTGAGTCGCGTATCAGAGTCAAAAATCTACGTGTGCACAGTGAGGCAAAAATCAGTACGAACGCGATTTCTTCGTCCGCACACATTGAGGTCGCATGAAACTTTATAGGTGTCGTGTCAGTTATTAGGACAACGTGTCTACAAAGTTTCGTGACCTGAGTCACCGTGTCGTGTCCGCTAGGACACCCGAGCAGCAGGGCAGCCGCACGAGGCCTCGTGCTTGCGGTGCGTGTCCGATTTGGACATCAAATATATCCAAAAATGTGCTCAATAGGACACAAATGCAATAAACATGTATAAAGCAACATTCCTATTCAATCACTTTTAAAAAACATCAATTTATTTACCTTTGAGGCATTTCAACAAACACATGAATACATAGACCGATACGTGTCCGATATGGACACCAAACGGACACGAAATCCACCCAAATTCGAAGTACAGTTAGGGGACTCCTAGATCTAGCCCTAAATGCAATGGAAATGAAATTTTAGATCAATTTGTGGAGTTTTACCTATAGGTGTAAAAAATATGAAAAAGCTCCAAATGGAGGATTCTTCCTTGCTAGCCAAATGCTCCCAAATTGTACTAAAGCTGGGATTAAACCCCACAATCAAAAATAGTAGAGTATTACGTTCTAATGCAAGAAAATAGGATTAAAAGGAATTAAAATAAATTTATGGGGATTTTTGGAAGGGGAAAATTACTTTTCTTTTCTTATGTGTTGAAATAAAATAAAAGAGGCAAGCCCTAATGAATAAGTGTTTATATAGGGTGGGAATTCCTATGTGGCTAGTCATTTAGGGTTTGGTTAGGGTTAGGGTGTCAAATCATGGGCTATGGGCCAAGTCACAAGTCATTAAGTCCTTAATCACAAGTTATTTCATTAAACCACAACCTATGAACTAATTTCACTTAACTAACCCTCTCATTCTAAAACTAATCTCTAATGGCTAAAATAAGTTAACTCAAGCTAGACTAGGGTTACCATAGCTAGGGTTAGCTTCTAGGCTAGTCTACTAGGACTAAACAAGTCAAGGTCAACTAGAATTCACCAATTCAATAAATTATCAAATAATTCAAATAAGTCAAAATGACCAAATTACCCCTAGGCTAAAAATGATAATTAAATAATCCTAATGACATTGTTAGGCTCTAGGTCGTGCAGTCTCTAGGATTTCACTAGGAGCACATCAAAATCACAAGTCATGACTTAAAGCACTTTTTAAATTGTTTAAAAAATTAATAAAAATAAACAAAAATCATAATATGTAATAATTATCAATAAATAATAATTATAATTACAAAATTTCAAAATTACCCTTATTTCAGAAAGTGGGTGTTACAATCCTACCCCCCTTAGAAAAATTTTGTCCTCGAAATTTAAGTCGGTCGTACTCCTTCTAGGTCAACCACCCACAATCAAAGTCTCTAAGCAATTTCTAACTCATACAATTTGAAGAATAATATATAGAGTCATGGTCAACCATAGCAGTTGAAGGTCTCATCTAGATGGACTAGTCATATTAGATCAAAACAGTCCTATGGTATCAACATGCAAGCAATATAGGGTGTTCTGCTGGAAAGATAGAGAAGCAACAAATCATTAAGGTGTAGGACAGTCTACAATCCTATATGAAACTGGTAAGGATAACTAGGAATTAATTATGAAGGGTTACCATTCCAAAGATGATCAAAATCGAAAGTTTAAGGCACGAGTGTCAATAGCATTGAAATCCAATAACACAATATATATAAAAGAAGATTTAGTCCCGGCACGATCTAAGTTGATCAATTTCAGAATAAATTGAAGTTTGGGCAAGATGGAGAACGAGGCCATTGAAGTCTGAGCACGAGTATCCAAGATTTGATATCCATGTCATAATTGAATTAATTCAATTGAATAAGACCCCAAACACTGGATGATAAGGAAGATGACCCGGTCGACTGGTCACGATCAAAGAATTAGAATTTAAAGGATGATGCAAGGATATAGAAATAAGTCAATTTCCTCATTTGGTTCAAGAAACTAAACGTGATACCTTGGGTTAATCTATCAAGTACAGTGCCTTTTCTTTCTGAAATATGTGAATGGTAAAACAATAAAGAGTTCAAAGATGATGGTGTTAAGTACAATACGTGGTTCATAGGCGATGGAAATAATTCAAAAATGAATTGCCAAAGCTGTCGTAGATGAGACTCTAGGGCAAATTTAACTATGTCTCCCTCCACATAGAATAATATATGAAAAGCGAACCAAAGTGCAATAGGTTGATCAGACCATCATGCACCGGTTCTGATTAGACAATATGTTAGTGGATGCCCACCCCCAATAAAATATGTCATGATCAATCTCGAAAAAAGAATAGCTTGCAAAACTGGTGTTAAATTAGCAACATAAGATAAACAAAATATAAGTAAGGATAATGATGAAGAAAGTTATTAGTCTAAGATCCTTTAAACATCAAGGAGTGAGGGTGAATCAAAACAAGAGGAAAAGGATTTTCAAATCGAAGTGCATAATGAGATTCTCAAGGGTCATTCCAGGAATCTTCTCAAGTAGTCCTAACTGTGATTAAGTACCTCTCCGTTAAATCCTATCTCTCAATCCTATCGCAAGCTTGCAGCAGTACAACTAAGTTGCCGTAGTACCACGATACCGCACTTATGCGACTCTCGACCTGCATGGGCCACCACAAAAAATGTATCACGACCCGCACCCACTGTGAGGGTACGAGCACGTGACAACGCCCAGCCTACGTCGCAGTGTCGGCGGTAGAACGCTGTCCTAGGTTACTATCTAACCAACAACTCACACAATTATAATGTACCTGTCAAATCTCAACTCCGAACGGAGGACAAGTATAAGATATTGTAACTCAATCACAGTCTAAGCACGATAAGATAATCACAGAAGAATTAACTAAGAATAGAAAGACAACTACTAAAATAATAACAACTCTCAACAATCTCAAATACTACACAAGTCTCCAAATCATCTACAACAAGTTCAACATGAAAAATATATGCTAGTCTACTAAACTAAATCCCGATCACTCCTGAGTGTCGGGGCCAAAGGTAGCCATCCTGTCTCGGGTCCATAATATGTAGGGCATGTGTCCTCAGGGCAATCATCTGTAAAATTTTTACCAGGTCCAGTTAGGACATGAACGAGTACAATCTCATCTATAAACCCAAATAAATGACAGAGAACTGTAAAACAGTTATAGACAGTTATATTGATAAATCATGGCAGTATTATACAAGTAATGATATATAGAGAACAGTTAAGGTACAAGAAAAGGAAAGTAACTAAACAAGAAGAGAAACATGGCAATAAAGACTGTAAAATATAATCTAGCTAAACTAGAATAGCATGATATAAGTTCAGACAGTATAATAAGAGTCATGTGTGAGTCCAGACAATGTAAGTCCAATACCAGATGATTCCAGTACAAGACGAGTCCAGTATAAGGTGAGTCCAGTCAGTGATCAAAGATTCCAAGGTGAATCCAGCCTATACTCTAACAATGTATTTTAAAATACCGAGATCGATATGTAAACGGCTGTAGGTAATATGGCACATTACACACGTGGCCAGATGTTAGATGGCTATCATTCCAGTAGATTCCAGTTGGGAGATCCAGATTGGGGTATGTCTACATGTCTTACTCAAGTATTTCCCCTCCCAGCAAGTACAAGTGATTCCAGAATACGGTACGAGAATCGAGATGAGTCCACCCAAATATGATGATACCAGCAAGTGATTCCAGGGTGAATCAGTAGGTGATTCCAGTAATAAAAGCCAGACATAATGATACTAGTAATAGAGGCCAGACAATATGGTATGTGCGTCACATACATGAATATAGAAATATCCATACGTGTGGTAACAGAGAATCACATACAACTAACTAGAACTGAAGTACAGTAATTGAAAAATAATTGGGAAAACTATCAGAGAATGTACTCGCATGCTACTCTGAAAAGAGTAGTATAATTTCAGATGTCTGCAACAGAGTCACAATGTCCTAAATAGAGAAATATAGGTTATAATGTGTTTAAAATAAGACATATGTTGTTTATGATGCAATCTATGTGATTTCTAGGTTAATCTAGGTCAAAGTCAACTCTAAGTCAAATCTGGTCAACTATCTAGGTCAAACTTGGTCCAAGTCAAACTTGGTCAATCTGGGTCAACCCAAGTCAAACTAGGTCAAAACTGGTCAACAGTCTGGGGTATTGGTCAACAATGGTTTACAATGGTCAATACTAGCCTATTGGTCAAATGTTAGGTCAATGTACAATTGTACCTTAACTATACTAGTTACTAAGGTACATCCTGACTAATCTTAGCATATAGGCAATCCACCAACAACACATCATACCTCAACCAATATGCTTAAACCTAAACATCACATATATATATATATATATATATATACATTCATACATATATATAATCTCATATATATTTGGCATACATACATTACATAGATGCATACCTTACATTGCATTGAGGCATACAACTTGCATCCGTGGTACTCATGCATATATATGTACATTACATAACATATATGCATTCATACATATCCTTCAAGAGGGAAGGAAGGACTGAGTGTGGAGAACATGTCATTCTCAGTGATTCTCATTCAGATTTACACATGTGTGTATATGTGATATGTGTGTAGAAATCTGTAGATGACAGTCAAGTGTGAGTGTACAGTGCTCAACCATGTGTCTCAGTTTTAGAGTTCTCAGGAATGTGATTGGTGTCAAAAATCAGTTTTGTGTGTGTATGTGTTAGATTATTCTCAGGATAATCATGACTGATACACTACTCATTTTCCCCCCTCTAACTTGTATATCCATACAACACTCATAAAAGACTAATCCCTCTTCCCCTCTACTCTCTACTAACTGGTATTTTCAAACTCACACCACCATTGTCAATTAGATACTTGGAGGTTAATCCTTACTGTTTTCATAAGAACTGGCAGCTGGAAACTCACACAGTTTAGTATTGGACCAAAGAGGTAATCCCTTTAACTAACATTCACGAACTTTCAGTTCAGTATCCAAACACATGGGATATTCGGTCATAACCAATATGGTTAGAACAATGCAATGAGTGATCATACAATGCACTGTACCCCAAAGAAGATAACTGACCTTATGCCCTCACAAGGACAGATACCCAAAAACAAGGATCTCCTATCAGTTAACATGTTTTATAACCAATTCGACAGCAACTCAACCCTCTATATGTCGGAAACCCCACTTAGGACTGAATAATGAGGACATGACTGATCTGGAAATAACATGGCAATAATTTAATATTAAACTTAACAAGGGTTGGACTAAAACTAAGTTACTGATACCATCAAGTATCAAGTAAAACAGTCAATATTGTAACCTAGGCAACTATGGCCTCACCTGTATACATATACATCTGATACCTACTCAATTCAGCATATTGAAACTGAAGAATAACTCAAACATGTATCATCAACCTGAAAATCGATCCCAACCTCACATCTCCTACTAAACATCGATCCCATTTCTCAAAAAAACTGCAAAATATATATAAACAGTAAAAATGTTGAACTCTAACTCAAACCCAAATTTGAAACACCATTTAAACCAAACAAAATTGAAATAAATATATTAAAACACATGTACAGAGTTTGGAATATACTGGGCATGTCCACGTGTCCCACTCGTGACCTAAGTCGTCATGTCGTGTCCGCTATGACACCCGAGCAGCAGGACAGCCGCACGAGGCCACGTGCTTGCGGTGCGTGTCCGATTTGGACACAAAATATATCCAGAAATGTGCTCAGTAGGACACGAATGCAATAAACTTGTATAAAGCAACATTCCTATTCAATTACTTTTCAGAAACAATAATTTATTTCCCTTTGAGGCATTTCAAAAAACACATGAATACATAGACCGATACGTGTCCGATATGTACACCAAACGGACACGAAATCCACCTAAATTCGAGGTACAGCTAGGGGACTCCTAGATCTAGACCTAAATGCAACGAAAATGAAATTTTAGATCGATTTGTGGAGTTTTACCTATAGGTGTAAAAAGCATGAAAAAGCTCCAAATGGGGGATTCTTCCTTGCTAGCCAAATGCTCCCAAATTGTCCTAAAGCTGGGATTAAACCCCACAATCAGAAAATAGGAGAGTATTAGGTTCTAATGCAAGAAATTAGGATTAAAAAGGAATTAAAATGAATTTATAGGGATTTTTGGAAGGGAAAAAATACCTTTCTTTTCCTATGTGTTGAAATAAAATAAAAGAGGCAAGCCCTAATGAATAAGTATTTATATAGGGTGGGGATCCCTATGTTGCTAGTCATTTAGGGTTTGGTTAGGGTTAGGGTGTCAAATCATGGGCCATGGGCCAAGTCACAAGTCATTAAGTCCTTAATCACAAGTCATTTCATTAAACCACAACCCTTGAACTAATTTTACTTAACTAATCCTCTCATTCTAAAACTAATCTCTAATGGCTAAAATAAGTTAACTCAAGCTAGTCTAGGGTTACCATAGCTACGGTTAGATTCTAGGCTAGTCCACTAGGTCTCAACAAGTCAAGGTCAACTAGAATTCACCAATTCAATAAATCATCAAATAAATCAAATAAGTCAAAATGACCAAATTACTCCAGGATAAAAATGATAATTAAATCATCCTAATGACATGGTTAGGCTCTAGGTCATGCAGTCTCTAGGGTTTCACTGACAGCACATCAAAATCACAAGTCATGACTTAAAGCAGTTTTTAAATAGTTTAAAAAGATTAATAAAAATCACCAAAAATCTTAATGTGTAATAATTATCAATAAATAATAATTATAATTACAAAATTTTGAAATTACCTTCATTTCAGAAACTAGGTGTTACAATGTGGGAGCAGACTTTGATAGCGACTATATTCACATCTTCTATCCTTAGTCCCTTAAGGCATTTTCTGTATTTTTCTGTGATGATCACACTGTGAAGATTAAGCCCATTGTAGATCATTAGGAGTTTTTTTAGTTCTTTTCTTGCAATCATATAGAGTTTGTAATAGATCCTTGTAACCATAATTTTAATAAAAAAACTCTTTGTCATCTTTTCTATTCTTTTGACTTTGTCTTTTCTGACTGCATATTTGGTCACCTGCGCTCTTGTGAAGCTGGGTGGGTAGTGAGGACCTACCTGCACTTTTGACAATATCTGTACTTTTTTCTTGCGTCTATAAGACCCCCTGCAAAGTGTTCCAAACTTGAGTCAAGCTCGAAATACTTTGAACAGAAGCATGACACGTGTTCTTTTCGAGCGAATGCTCGGCATACCTACTGACAGGATATCGTCACGCTTAGGCTTCACATTAAATGTATTAAGGCGTCGCTTTATTAAAGTTGATCTTAATTCCTCGTTTCTAGGGAACGGCCATCATGTTCCCAACTTTTCCTTTCCACGTTGTTCGAAGAGTTCCCTTGATTACGAAGTGTTTCATCTTCTTTCGCTGACGTGGCTGTACCCTATAAGTAGGGGTCGTTGGAGAGAGAGAAAAACTTTCTTGCTTTCACCAACCTTCCCATAGTAGCTTTTTTGTCAAAGTCTTCTTCTTCTTCTATCAAACTCTAACTTTTCCTGCTATGGCTTCCAAGAAATTACGAATCTCGAAAGCTCCCACGATAAACTGCAAGAAGATTAGTAGGGCAGCGGCTAGCCCCCGACTGGCTGCAGGAACTATGAGGCAGGCTAGGTTGTCATCGGTGAGATAAGCCAGGGAGGCGTATCGTCAGGCCAAAGGGAAGCAGTTTGCCTTTAAAGTCATCATCGTTGAGCAAGCTCCCATTGTAGGGGATGTACGACCACCAGTTGCTTTTAGACGTCTAATTGTTATTGACGTCTTGGTTTTCCTGATGCATATGATCGTCGACTCTTAGGAGAGTCGCCTCGAAGATATGTTGATGCTTTTTTTATGCTGATGTACATGGACACCTCTCTTCAGGTCGTGTTCCGAAGATCTGCTAAAGCTCAATCGACTGACGCACATAGTTGCTACGTTTCACAAAGTATCGATTAAAAGAAATGACTTTCTTAAGTAGTTTGATGATAGTCTTGTTGAACGCTTTAGCTAGTCTGTTTGTTGCAGGATTGTAAGCCGTTGATGCCACATTCTGTATTCAATTTTTATCGCAGAACCGATTGAAAGCGTGGCTCACGAACTGAGGACCATTGTCGTAGATGATCCTTCGAGGAGCGTCGAAGCAGTATATGACGTGATGCTTGACAAAGCTGATCACGTTTGTAGTTTTTACCTCGGCCAGAGGTACTTCTTTCGTACACTTAAAAAAATAGTCATTGATGGAAAGTATAAACCGATGTCCCCTGGAGGATGGTGGACTGATTGGCCCAAAGATATCTAGTCCCTTACTTTAAACAGCCAGGAGGCCATCGTAGGGTACAGGTACACCGAAGGCCGATGGATGAAGTCAGCATTCAACTGACATACCCAGCACTTTCTTGTATAATAAACGGCATCTGCCATCATAGTGGGCCAGTAGTAGCCTATGCGATGCAATTGATCTTGTAACTTAGGACCAAACTAATGGGCTTTATAGGTGCCATCATGCGCCTCTCTAAGTGTTTCTTGTGCTTCTAACTTAGATAAACATCATAGGAGAAGCCCATCGTCTGAACGACGGTACAACATCTTGGTGGCTGTGTCGTCAAAAAATCGGAGAGCGCGTCTCTTGACAGAAGTAGCATCATTTGGGTCCTCGGGTAGGATCCCGTAGACTGTATAGTCTATGAATGGTAAACGCCAATCCCGAACGTCCATATTAGTGTCTATTTGTACTGAGTAACTCAGATACGTATAAAGATTATTCTTCGGGAAAACCAGCTTCCTGCCCGTTACCGTAATGGTATATTGGGTTCCCACAGGAGCTGCTAGAGAAGCATCGATGCAGTTGACCCCCAACTGTTTAGTGAGCTAGAGTCCGATGATGAGAGCGTTATACTTGGCGACGTTATTGGTGCATGACTCCACGAAAGATTATGCCTGGGTGATGACCAAGCCGTCGGGAGTGATGAGGACCACTCCGACCCCTACGATGATCTCATCTTTGGGCCCTGTTCTTGAAGCACCATCAAAGAACATGAGCCAAACCCAGTTATCTGAGATGACATTGGACTCTAAGACTTCATCAGGGATGTCGTCATAGAGCTTTGATGTCTCTGTCATGGGGTGCGCTGCTAAGAAGTCAGCCAATGCTTGGCCTTTGATTGCCTTTTGTGGGACGAACACCATATCATAAGGAGTCCAAAGTATCACCCATGTGGCTAACCGTGAGTTTAAGGCCCTAGCTTGGTCATGAGGACCCTGAGGGGGTTGACTGGAAGATGACGTGGATTGTCTGTCCGGTTACATAATGCCATATCTTCTGGATGGCAAAGTACAGGGCAAGATTCTCCTTCTCGACAGGATTATACTGATATTTGGCCCCAATCATAGTCCTTGCTAAGGTAGTAGATTACATGTTCGTGGCCTTTATTGTACTTTTGGGCTAGAAAAGGACCGAGAGAATGGTCCACAGCTCGGACGCATAGCAGTAAGGGTCTCCCCACGACTGGTGCTACTCGTACTGGAGGACTAGTAAGGTACTGTTTGATGTCATCGAACACACACTGACATTTTTCTGTCCAGACGAAAAAAACCCCTTTCTTTATCAGTTTGGTGAAAGTTTGATATCTACCAGAAAGATTTACTGTGAATCTTCTGATATATGCTAAGCGCCCTTGCAAGCCTCGGAGCTCGTAAAGATTCTTCGGAGGAGCCATATCCAATATCGCCTTAGTCTTCTCAAGGTCAATATGAATACCCTTGGCTGTGACGATAAAGCCTAAGAATTTGCCACTGGAGACTATCAGAAATGACTTGTATGGGTTCATTTTCAGTTGATGTGCTCGTATTAAGTCGAATATTATTCTCAAGTCGTCCAAGTGATTGGATTTTTTTACTTTTGATGGCAATGTCATCAAAATAACATTTTATCGTCTTTTGGTGTGCTTGTGGAATATGGTGCTCATTGCCCGCTGGTATGTTGCTTTCGTATTCTTTAACCCCAAGGACATAACTATATAATAGTATATCCCATTTAGAGTCCAAAATAAAGTATGCTTCTCGTGTTCAGAAAACATCTTTATTTGGTTGTAGCCTGAGAAACCATCCATAAAGGACATACGCTCGAAGCCACAAGTGTTATCGATCATTACGTCAGTGATCGAAAGTGAAAACTTGTCTTTTGGACAGGCCGAGTAGAGATCCCTAAAGTCTATGCAGACTCAAATTTTTCACTCTTTTTAGTGACTCGGACAATATTGGCCACCCAATCTTGGTGTTGTTCTTCGCTGTTGAAGCCACTCTTTAAGAGTTTATCGACTTCTTCCTCAATAGCATCCATAATGTTGGGGCAAAAACACCATTATTACTGTTTGATAGCTTAGCATTGGGCAGGATGTTAAGATGGTGCAGGGCAACTTGTGGGTCTAAACCCGGCATAAGCTGTATCAGAGATTCTTTGTCCTCCATTGTCAAGATTTTTCTAATGAAGATGGGTCTAGGGGAAGCCTCATCTCCTAGCTCGACTTTGACGACTTCATCTTTAGTGGAAGGTTTGTGCTGCTCGAAGCACCATTCCTATTGGGATCCCAGGCATTGAGCCCAGGGTTTATCCTTGAAGTATTCGAGTATTTGGTCTTTATCTTTGACTGGGGGATCTGTAGAGACCATATTAACGGACAATATCTTCTTGAAGGCCTGGTCGATACTGGTATCAGAGTCCATGGTTGAGGAATCGGAGGAGTGTGAATGCTTAATAGCCTCTGGCTCCGAGCTCTCCGAAGTTGTTGTGGGTGTAACATAACCCAACCCCCGGCGAGTGAACTGATAATTGTTTTGGGACTTTCTCTTTGGAGCATGAAGTCGCAAGGGAAGGCGTCGTCCTTTACCATAGTTCAGTCCTCTGTCACTGTTCAGGTCATAACTAATTTTTTTGATGAAGTTTTTGTCTTGAGTAGTGTAACAGTAGAGTTGCATCTTGCCGTTATCGAGTTCTGGTTCTGCCGGTGCCACTCATTGAGGATGTTCCAATCAGCCGAAGATGATGGGTTCCTCCTCCTTCTTTTTTGTTGGAACTACAAAACAGGCATCTTGAGAAGGGACAACTCGGCTTGCGAGGTGGGCAGTTGTCACTTGTATTTGCAGTATATATAGAGCGTTGTCTAAGAAATACCTAGTATTCCAATGTGCACAAGAGTAATTCAATGACAAATTCCTATTAATGAAATGCAAAATTTTATCCCAAGGGATTACATCATCTAAACAATGCGCTTCGGTATTGGCGCATATGTAGTCTTCCACCTCTTCATCCGTGAGCACCGGGGCTGTTGCGAGAAAAGGTGAAGGACGTTTTCCCTTTAGCTTGACTACCAAGGGGGGTACATTCGGAGGTTCATATGACCTTAGAGTTGGCTTCGGAACCGTTCTGGGAAGCCTTATTTGCGTAGGCTTCTTGATGTCCTCTGATATGCTCGAGGACGATCTAGCCGGAGCTTTGTCTCGAAGCATGATGGCAAGAGTAGCTGATGTCTGGGGAGATTTCCCCCCAATCGAACCCTTAATGGTTCTTCAGCAATAGCTACACTTTCTGCCTCGTCATCGGCATCATCGTCCTATGGGACTGATTTATACATATTCACATCTGTACAGTATGCTTCGAGCCCTCGAAAGGGATCAATGTCAGCGAACTCGGTCATGATGGTACCGTCGTTGGCCACATACTTCATATACTGATGGAGAGTGGAGGGTACGATTATGTATTCATGAATCTATGGTCGTCCTAATTACATGTTGTAGTTTATATTGGCGTCAATAACTTAGCAAGTAACGTCAGTCTGGAGATCGCCTATTTGGCAATTCAGGCAGTTCTTGCCTAGGGGTTTAGTTTTTTTTAGCATTAAAATGCTGATTGTAGTGTTTGATGCAGTTAGCCGATACATCAGGATCCCCAAAGCTTGTAGTAAACTCAGAGGGATGATGCTGAGCGAAGATCCGTGGTTGACGTGGATGCGATCGACCTTATAATGGCACCAACGTACCCTATATAGTACAGGAGTCGGTTGTGCTGACTATTTTTTAGTAGCATGTCATGCTGAGTGAAGGAGATATTGGGGATCACCTCGACCATACTATGAGAATGTGGACATTCAGCAGGGTTCTCCTTGGGTGGTTGCACCAGAGTGAGGAAGGAGTCGGCATTTTGTAAAGCTTTGCTGATGGTGTCTCGAGTCTCTTTAGAGAGACAGAGAAGCTCGAAGAGTGATAGTCGAGTAGGACTGTTGGCCAGCTATGCCAATATGTCAAAATTGTTGGCCAGCTACGCCAATATTATACGCCAATATTGGCCCAACTGTCCAGTGTTTTTTTAGAGGTTTGTCAAAGCAAACTTCTTTCCGCTTTTGTTTATCTGAAGTAGGTGCTTGAGACGGGCCTACTTCTACTGTATCGGGGGCGTTGGCCGTGACAAGTGAAGGTGTCTCTTCCTCTAGAGCTTGGTTCTCTTCTCACTAGTAAACCATGCGAGTGGTAACCAGGTGTCTTCAGTTATCGTAGAGATCAGGTGACACAACATGGCCTTCTTTTCCTTGATTGAGCATGCTGTAGGCGTCATCATGTTTGGAGTAAGATCAGGATGGATCCACATAACTTTGTCTCACGACGTTGTAAATAGGAACAGCCCCTAAGTATTATCACGAGCTGGTGGAAGATTGACTACTTTCATCGTCGCCCTTGGAATGGGATTATGCCATCTTGCACCTCTGTGGTTGGAAAACTTCCGTATTGGAGAGTAACTATGTTGGCAGTAACAGTCTTCTCCTCATATTCAAGTGAGATGACTTTGACATCGATGAGACGCTGGATCTGTCTTTTCAACATGTAGAAATCACGTATCGAATGGTGTATGTACTGATGCTAGTAGCAGTACTTTGGGTTGTCCACTTTTTCTACTTCATCGAGGCACTTTGGCGGTGGGAGTGAAAGCTTGCCTCTCTTTGTTAACATATCGTAGAGTTCTAGCATATCTTCGTCGTTGAAGGAGTAGGTCTTCTTCAGCCTCTGTGCTTCCGTAGGTTTCGGGTTCGCTAATGCCGAACCTTTGGAAATGTTGACGGTCATGGCTTTCTTCCCTTTTTCGTCTTTGGGGTTGCTGTTAGACAAGCGCCTCCCCTTGTCTCCTTGCGACAAAGAGCCAGACTTGGTACGCGTGTATTGGAACACACCTGTGCTGGGCACTTTCATCTTGCTACTCTTGGGCCGCCTGTTGGGCTTGTTGGCCAAGGTGGGAGGATTTTTTGATAACTGCTTGAGAGATAGAGAACCTCGCGCCGTGTTGCATAGAACAAAATAGAGTTCCTCTTCTTACTCGCTCGTCGACCCCCGGTCGAGTCCTTGATGTACAGCCGCCATTGGTCGTAGTCTTTGAAAGACGGACTGTCTTCTCGGTGGCGATATGGCTATCGGGTGATTACAATAGTTGATGCTGATTTGGGTGCAAGTATCTTGGATTAGGCATTCCTTATGCCGTAGGCTCCACTTCTGCTTTACGGTTGTAGAAAAGCATTAGGAAAGCGTTAGGATCTTTATTCCTACACTCATATTGCATGTGAAAGAAAGCTGCTCGCGGGAGTGAGAATACGATCATAGCTTCTACAGGGATCTTCATTCCTATACCCCCTGGCTCGAGTTGTGCACATGAGTGTTCAAGAGACTGCGGGGTTCTAAGGACGAGGCATTGAGGCACTTGGACCAGTTTTATATAGCTTTCTATTGGTTATGCGTGTGACTGTCAACGCGGGCCTTTGGTCGACTATTGGTATAACACATTGGTTGCACAAGGCGCATACTGCCTTGGATTTTTTCCTACTACCCCCAGAGGGTCGTATTATTCAGAATCTAATGTAGTAATTGGTAAAGTACTTTTGTTGCTTAGGGCACGTGCTGCCTTGGATCTCTTTAGTTTATCCCTAGGAGGTGCGTAACGTTCAGAATCCAATGTGGCCTTACCTGATGGGTAGGCAATTCTATCAAAGACAGATCTTCTAGTTGGCACTGCTTCCTCCGTAAGCGGTTGAGCTACTACTAGCTTCCTTCGGCGTTGTGCCTTTGTCAGGCCCGCCACAGGAGAGCCGCACTCTTCGTTGCTCTTTCCTAGAGTGGGAATCGAGCGAGGTAAAATGGCGACAATAGTCGAAATCTTCTTCGGGGCTTCGTCGGTCATAGGGTTCTGGAGCGCAGTCCCTTTCGTCGTGCTGCTCGTCGTAGCCGTCTTTGGCACCCAGGTGCGTCGAGTCTTCTTCGATTTTATGAACTGCTTCGAAAGACTCGACTTCTCCTCAGAAAGGAGATGTTCAAAAGCTTGTTGGTCGAAACGTATGACT
Source organism: Iris pallida (assembly GCA_029216955.1). Classification (NCBI taxonomy): domain Eukaryota; kingdom Viridiplantae; phylum Streptophyta; class Magnoliopsida; order Asparagales; family Iridaceae; genus Iris; species Iris pallida. Next base: position 25,999,473 of record JANAVB010031617.1, read on the forward strand.
AACGTCTTCTGAGAAGATCCAAGCAAGTTATTGTCAGATTGTGCTACTACCTTCTCTTGGAGGAAAAGGAACTCCCCAGCAGAGTCGCCATCTTATTTTCAATAACAAATGGTGTCACTACCACTTTCTAGAATAAGGGTATTTTGGTATTTGTGAATTTTTGATTATTTTAATATTATTTAATTTGGTGTAATATGATTTTGGCTTTGCTAGTGAAACCTTAGAACAACTTAGCCTAGAAACTAACCATGACCATGGAGACCTATCTAAAATGTTTGGGTTAGTAATTAGACACTAATCTAGCTAGGAATGACTTAAAAACCATTTGGAGATTTGTATTAAGAGCAAGTTTAGGCCTTTAGCTTAAGGGCATTTTTTTTACAACATAGGAAGAGGAGATGGGCCTTTGTGACTTAGCTAGACCCTAACGCATCAGCATGGCCGGCCAAGAGAGAATTTTCCCCCTATTTAAGTCATCATTTAGCCCCTCTTGCCTCCTTTGTAGCAAACCCTAATCCTAGTTTATGTTCTTCACCAAATTTGCCCCCTTTTTTTCAAATTACCTCTAAATTGAACCAAATCAGTTCCATTGCATTCCTTTTGTGAAGAAGAAGTCTCTAGTGGCTAGCTAGAAAGGATTGGAGGCATTGGACCATAGAAATTTGGTGTTGAAGCTTTTCAAGGGGCTATTTTATTGAGATTCTAACTCTCAATAGGTATTGATATCTAAAACCATTAAATTCCTGATTTCTCTCCAAAGATGAATCCATTTAGGGCCTCATTTGCTAAAAGCAAGTTTGGGTTCGATTTCTGTCCATTTGGTACGCGTATCGGAGGAGTATCGGAGAACTAGTCAATGTGTTCGATGAAATGTATCATAGGAATATTTGCTCTTATTTTTCAAAACTAATTTTATGATTTTGTAGTTGGTGATGTGTATATTACATTTCATTTTGACTGAGTTAGTTTTGGGTTCATTTTCATATCTAAAATCGACACAGGGATACTATACGAGACCCAGTGCAGTGCCCTGCTGCTGCGTGTCCAGATCTGACTGGAAACGACACTATACGACATGAAACTTGGTGTGTAAGTGGAGACCATGACTGACAGCCTGAACACAAAATCTGAGATGAATTGGTGGAGTATTTGTCACTCCAGTTTTCAAAATTGAGGGTAAATTTATCATTTTTAATATTTTTCAAATTTTTGGAATTTTTATATTTTAATATTGATTTTATGGAATTTGTTTAGTCGGATTTGAGTTTCGTCTCGTTCCGACTTTTGTTAGTGACCCGGGTAGCTTAGAATCTAGTCGGCACCCCATGATTAGTTAGACATGGCCCACAAACCCTACTAATTAAGTTAGTATAATTAGACTAATCCTACTCCATTAGATTAGTTCATTTAGAGACTAAAACTAGAACCTTTTGAGCCCAAACCTTGGCATGACTTAAATTGACCTAAACAAGACTTGTAGTGGCATCTTAGACATTTCACATAGGCCCATTATGGCATGTATGGCCAGCCACCTATAGGGGGAGAGGTGTCCCTCTCTTTCATTCCATATTTGCCTCTTTTTTCCCAAATTTTTTCTTCGCCAAACTTGAGAGATTCCCTCTTGATTTTGATCTCCAAATACCTCTATTCTTCCCCTAATCTACCATCATTTCTTCTCATTCAACCAAGGAGGAGGTGCTAGCAAGGATTGGGAGCAAGGAACGGTGTCTATTTTGGAGGAGTTTTCGTATCGAAAATGTGTCCATTTTAGAGTATCATTGGGATCCAACTCCCAATAGGTATAACCATCCCCCTATTTCAATTTCTTTTGCATTTTAGATAGATTTGCATTCATTAGGACCACCCCCATGCATGAACGACCATTAGTTTTGGTTTAGAGGCTCTCATGAGTCCTCTCTCGGAAGTTGGGGTAGTTTTTGTGTCCTACTTGGAGTGTTTCCAAAGGAGGAAAACCATGTGTTTGTATTTATGCCTAATAGGAGTTATTGTCTTTTAATTTCAGATTTAGACTTGTTAGAGGATAGATTAGACATGATTATGACACCCCATCTATCTTCTATTTGGATACCTATTTTGGTATCTAAGTATCATAGCCTTCTAATGTCATATTTATATAAATACATGTCATATTGATATACACTAATATAGTGGATTGTTATATATATATATATATATATATATATATATATATATATATGTATATATATATATATTATAATAATAATAATAATAATAATAATAATAATAATATCACTCCCTCCCCAAGCCGCGTGCTCTCCAATCCCCTTCCCCGGCCCCGCCTAAGAGGTCGGTCGGCCGTCCACCCGATCCGGTCTTCCTCTCCGCCGCATGGTGGGCCCCCTTCGGCCGCACGAGCCTCCGCCGGATCTTCTCGCAGTCCTCGACCCGCCTCCCGTCCCTTATCTCGCCTCTTTTCGGCCGTCGTCATCCTCCCTCTGCCCGCACGTACCTCCCCCTCCCCTCCGTCTCCTCTCTTCTCCCGCCCCCTTCAGCAGTCTCAGCCTGCTCCACTACCCTCACCCCCCTTACCTGCCGTGGCGGCGCAGCTTGCTTCGAGCTCCTCCCGGCGGGGAGGCCTCCGCCCCCATTCGTCAGTTCCCCCCGTCGGGACACCCCCCTCTCCCTCTCCCGCCTCCTTCGGAGTAGCGTCAGCAGGCCCCCGACGTGTCGCCTCGGGGTTGGCATCGACAGTTTGCCCCGCAACTCCATTTTAAATTTCAAACTTCCCGTTGGCCAGCCTGACAGCAACCTTTCGGGCTCGGGGGCTCGATTCTATGCGCCCTCTTTGCTTGTGGGCGCATATGCTCACCCTTTTATTGGCACATACAGCGGTCTCCACAATGCAGGCACATGCTCATCCCTTCCATTGGGCGCTATCAGGCATGTTCGTACGCATGATCATCCTCAGGCGCATACCTGCCCATGCCTCTATTCCAACCTCTTTGGCGCATGCTATATCATCCCATCGGGCGCATACTGCCATGGCGCCCTCAGCCCAGCGTGGGCGTATACTCTTCCCTCCAGCCGGGTGCATGCCCTCCCCACCTCCCGCGGTTGCCAGTAGCGGCCCCCCTCGAGCGCTTGTGCCATTGTTTAGGAGGGAGCTTTCGGGCAGGGTTGTGGCACCTTTCTCAAGAGTGCTTCCGCTATGATCACTGCCCTCCTCCCCAGAGATGGTGTCCCCGGCCTGTCCGTCCCCTCTTCGGCCTCTCCAACCTTCTACCCCTCCATAGGGTGTGCTGTCCCCGACGATCTCCTTGCTCAGAACCCCTGCTGGGACCGTACCCATCAACTGCCACCCCTTACTCCCCCCTCTCCCTTCTTCCTCTCCCTCAGCTGCTCGGGTCCTTCCCCTTATTATCCTAGCTCCCCTTCCCCTCTTCGGCAGGACTCCCAGTCGCATCATTCGTCGACAAGCTTCGACCGGATAGGGTTGCCAAGCAGGGACTTACGGTCCAGGACGTTCCCCTTCCGGACGTGGTCTACCCGGGAGAATCTCCTGAGCCGTCAGTTGTGTTCTCCGAACATGAAGTGTCCTTACTGGCAACCTCATTCCCTCACTCTTTCGTGCTCAAATTCTCTTCAGGCTGCCCCATACTTTTGTGGGTTCAGGAGGTAATTGCTAGTTGGAAGCTTTCTGGTGAATACAGGGTGGCCCCCATCGACTCTAAGTACATCCTGCTCCATCTCTCCTCGGTCCTTGATCATAAACCGTCTAGTCCAAAGGTACCTGCAGGGTGGATTCCCACCAGATGAAGATCATCAAATGGTCAACGAGCTTCAACACCAAGGAAGACTTGGCGACAGTCGCCTCTTGGTTGACCCTTCCCAACCTACCCCTTATTTTTTTCGTTCTAGCAGCCCTTAGGCGTATCACCAACTCCTTCGGTACTTACGTGGCCACAGCAGAAGAAACCAGCAACCTGACCAAAGCGCACTATACAAAGATCGGTGTGGAACTAGATCTCTCCTCTGAGCCCCCCAATCATATTCGTATTAAACTCGGCAACCGGACCCACACACAACAAATTGTCTACGATAATCACATTATCTTCTGTTCCCACTGTCATCTGCGTGTACACCAATTGAAACATTGTTACCGCCTTTACCCTGAGCTTAAGCAGAAATCTGAGAAGCGGGTAGTTCCCACCAAAGAAGGTCGGCAATAACCCCTTCGTCGATCCCCCATTCTTTCCCTACCGAATTGTCACACAAGATTTTCATCCGACAACAGCGAAGCAAGCCCCTCGGTCGATACGGTGATCCCCTACCACCCATCAGATCTGACCCTATCCAATTAGTTCAACGCCCTCGACGAAGGATCTGCAGAACCCTCCATCGAGATCACCTCCCTCGGAGCTGCTTCAGAAACCTCCATTCTGAATCAAGAGTTAGACGGCAACTCAACTTCGGAAGCAGATGAGAAATGTATCCCAGATCGAAGCAATCCTTCAAACTGTCTGGAAGGGGTTAACCCGAACCTCGCCGAAAACATCACAGAAGCCCTTGCCATCCTCGAACCAGAACAAGCCCATCATGGTCTCTAAGTCCTCGCCACAGGATTTCCCCTCCTCACGGTAGGAGACCAGATCGCCTATGAGAACGACACTGTCCTCTCACCCTCTAAGGACCCGATGACGGATTCAGTAGGGGATCCGCTCGAACCCACCGAGGACACCAACATCAACCCCAACGGAAATGCTATATCCAGACCTTCTACACCGACAGATGGAGTGGCATCCACCACCAAAAAATCAGGTCAATAGGTAGTCGGTAAGCCCCCGACGATTCAGACCAGGTCCACTTTTAAGAGGGCCCACCAACCCTCCCTCCCGTCTTCATTAATGCTGAACATCCTCTCCTGAAATGTCCGTGGCCTGGTGAATAAACCGACCAAGAGGAGAATTACTAACCTCAAGAAAACCCATAAGATAGATATTTTGATCATACTTGAACCCAAAATCCACCATAAGAAACTCAAGTCCACTCAGCTACAGCTTGGCTTTCCCACGGCTGTTGCCGGTAGACACGATATCTGGATCCTCTACTCGAAAGACGTCCAAATTGGAGTCATCCAGGACTCCTGGCAGTCCCTATCGTGCTGGATAAAACATTTGAAGATCCCCAACCGTGCCATTTTATCCGCGATTCACGACAGCTGTGACATCGCGGAGTGCAAACACCTTTGGAACACTCTTCTGGACATCCATCTCCACCATAAAAATCTCCCTTGGCTTTACATTAGGGATTTCAACGCTATCACCTATAGTGTCGAGAAGAACGGCGGGTGACCACCCCCTCTTTCGGCCATACAAGATTTCAACAACTTTATTCTGAACTCCAACCTCTCCCCCTTTCGTTCACAGACAACGCGTTTACCTGGTGCAACATGCAGGAAGGCGCCCGCCGCCAATACTCCTACCTCGACAGAGCACTGACGAACGCTCATTGGCAGAATATGGGGACTACATCGAAGCTTTCCTACCTCAACGCCACCGAATCAGACCACGCCCCTCTGCTTGTTAACATTGCCAGTTCATCAGAACCGCACAGGAAGAGCTTTCATTTCCTAGATTTCTGGAGCGAATACCCCCAATTATTAGACATCGTCAAAGACGCCTGGAATGGAACGGACTCCCCCGACCCCCTCTCACGGGTGGCCTACAAACTTAAAGCCACGCGGAAAGCCCTAACGGTCTGGAGCAAGCATGCCTTGGTGGACATTTTCAAGCTATTCGAGAGGCTGAGGATGACGTCGCTCGTGCTGAAATCAGGTTCACGATCGACAGATCATCGATAGCTAGGACAGACCTGAATCTCACCAGAGCGATCCTTAAATTTTGGCTGAAAGTGGAGACCGATTTTTGGAAGCAGAAAGCGAGACTTCAATGGGATAGCGGAGGTGACAAAAACTCGGGCTTCATCCATGCCTGCATCAATGGTTGCAGACAGAAACTCATACTTCATCGAATAACCAATGACTCCGGGAACATCATCAACGATCAGAGGGGCATCCAAAATGCGGCAGCCAAGTTCTACGCCAACCTGTTCACCAAAGAGATAGTCACCAAGGACACTGCCTTCCTGGAGGAGGTACCTCACCTTATCAGCGACAGTGACAACTCCTTCCTAGAGCTTCCTCCGTCCGAACAAGAGGTGAAAATAGCCGTGTGGGCCCTGGACGAGCATAGTGCACTTGGACCTGACGGGTTTTTAGGTGTATTTTTTGCACATGCTGGAACATCATTAAGACCGACATCATCGACACGGCTTCTGCCTTCCTTAAATGAGCCATGTACCCAAGAGCCATCTCGAGCACTAAACTTATCCTCATCCCGAAGAAAGAGAACCCGGAAATATTTTTTAACTTTCGGCCGATTAGTCTTTGTAACTCCACCAACAAAATCATATCCAAGATAGTCACCTCCCGCATGGCCAGTCTTCTTCCCAAGATCATCTCTGAGGAGCAAAGCAATTTTATTCGGGGTAGAAATATCCAGGGCAACATCATGCTGGCTCAAGAGTTATTCACTTGCATGAAGTTCCCAGCAAGAGGGGGCAATATTGCTATAAATTAGACATAGGGAAAGCGTATGACAGGCTGGACTGGCAATTCATGATCTAGGTGCTCAGGGCGCTCGGATTCTCCGAAACCTGGACCAACACCATCTGGAGATCAATCAGCAACTCTTAGTTTTCTATCGTGATCAACGCCCAAGCCGACGGGTTCTTCAAATCGAGCCATGGGGTAAGGCAAGGTGTCCCTCTCTCATCTACCATATTCATCATTACGACGGATGCCTTGAGCAGGAACCTTAATAAGATGGCGAGCACCACTAACTTCCACACTATTATATGGCTAGCGGCTTCCCGATCATCACCCATCTGTCATTCGCTGACGACATCCGGATTTTCTCATCCGTTGACGTAGGATCTGTAAAAGCTGTCCACCACACCCTCCAGCGATATGTCAGGTGCTCGAGCCAGAAGGTTAACCTGGAAAAAAGTGTCATCTACGTCCACCACTGCATCAAGAGAAAGCAAGCGGCCGCTCTATCCGACACCACCTCTTACCTCATCAAGCACCATCCATTCCACTACCTGGGCATCCCTCTCGTGTACAGGGGATCCAATGCTGGCATATTTGCGGACCTCATCAACCGTAGCAGGAAGAAGCACCATGGTTGGCATAATGCTACTTTTTCCCAGGTGGCAAAATGGTCCTTATCAAATACGTCCTCACATCTATTCCTATATATACCCACGCAGCTTCTTCCCCTCCAAGAAAGTGTTGTCTTTGATCAAAAGCATCTTTAGCAACTTCTTTTGGAGGCACAACAATGGCCACGACAAACATCATTGGGCTAGTTGAGATACCATGGCGCAGCCCACCGACGAAGGGGGCTTGGGTTTCACCAAACTGTCCAACATCGTCCAAGCGTTCTCGATAAAATTGTGGTGGAAGTGACGCACTACACAGAACTTATGGACTAGGTTCATGAAGGCTAGATACTTTAAGTACACCCTCCCATCGTCGGCCATCTCTAACAGCAGATCCCCTGCGGCGTGGAGGCACATCCTCACCGGACGATCTCTGGCTGAACCTGAAATGCACCTTTATGTGGGCAACGGGGACTCGTCGGCATTCCTAGAACGATGGCTCAGAGATACCTTACTCCCTATCATCTCTGAAAGCCACGAGCATTGTAAGATTAAGGACATGTGGGACCCCTCCGGTAACACATGGAGATGGGATACGGTCCTAGAGTGGGCTGGCCAGGAGGCAGTTGACCGCATCCATCTATGTGGAGTGACACTCGGAACGGACGCAGACGAGATTCGATGGGAGGCTGACAGCTCGGGTTCCTTCTCAGTTAAATAGGCCAGGCAGGAAAGTAGTACATGGCACCGCAGCGCTCACCCCTAGCACCCCTAATATCGCCACCTTCTGGCAGGCATGTATTCCCAAGAGGTGGTCCTTCATCATTTGGAGAGCCATGCGTAAGATCCTCCCCACCGACGACACGCTCAACACGATCTGGTTCAGTATAGCATCCGCATGTACTTGCTGTAAGGATCGCCAACCGGAATCGGTAGGCCACATCATCTGTAGGGGCGACCATCCAGTTAGAGTTTGGAATGTCATTTTCCAGATTTGCAGGATGAACCCGGGGAGTCGGTGCCTCAACGACTACGCTGCGGCATAGGGTGCTGCGTCGCATGGTCACCAGATCATAGCAGCAGCCACCATTTGTGTTCTATGGAAGAACTGCAACATGGCTAGATATGAGGGCCATCAGTTCACCGCATACCAGCTGATTGCGGAGACTATCAGACAATGCAGCAAGCGAAGGTCCAACTACAATCACGGCCAGACGGCCTTTTGGAACACCCTCCTATCCAGGGACTAGGCACTGGTCTCCTTTCCTCCCCTTCTTTTGTTAGTATACGTGTGTAGGTTTCGTCATTTTGCGTCTTTTGGGTATACATGTATAGCTCCAGCTTTCTTTTTATGGAATAAAATAGGGAGTGTTTTGCCATATATATATATATATATATATATATATTAGTGTATGGTGGTGTGTTAGTTTTAGATTGTGAGTGCATGTGTTGCTTGTGGTTAGTAGTGTGAGTGGTTGTGTGTGTTATGTGAAGTGAGTAGAAAGGGGGTTAATGGTGTGGAGAGTGAGATGTGTTATTTTTGTCCAAAACAACCCAAATTTGTCATAATATTCATCCACGTATTTAGTAGCCATAGCAACTTAGAAATGCCATAACTCTTAGCTCATAACTCTAATTAATCTCTCGTTATTTTTAAAAGAACTATATCGAAGTTAGCTTTCTAAATATATATTTTAATAAGCGAAAATCGTTCTAAAACTTTCTATAAAACTATTTGAGTGGCAGCAGTCCGAAAGACAATCGCGTTTCGGTGTTTTTACGATTTTGGGAGCTTTCGGACACGAAAATGTGATCCGTTTGAAGTTTTGTAAAGCTAATACGAAGGGCTATGACATACTTCAATCCTAGAATTTAGTGAATAGGTCTAATAGGTGCAGTATTAGTTTTAAGTAGAAAACTGACTATAAGACATGGGCATTTTGTGTATCCTATGAGCCTATGTAGTTTAGATATCAAGTGAATGTAGGTATCATATGTTGTCAAGAATATATATGATATAGTACATATATATATTATTGTCAGGTAATATGTGTTAGTTAGTGTGTGTTTATGTTGATACAAATGTTTATCAAGTAAGCCAAATATAGATAAGTTATGTGTCAAGATATTAAAGTTTGGGAAAATGTACTAGTGTGATACTTGGGTACCGTAATGATATTGGTATTGTGACACTCATGTATCATGAGTAAGGATAAGAGAGTATTGGGACTTGAGTAAGGTACCCTATTTGGTATCAAGTATTAGTATTAAAGTTAGTTGGAATATGTTAGAGTTATCTTAGAAGTTAAGATAATTAGTGCATATAGATATCTGAGTATATATGATATATTAGAGTTAGAAGATTAGATGGTTAGTTAGTTACGGTCTAGTAGATGTTAAAGTTAAGATAGATAGTATCTTAGGATATCAGATGTTAGTATCTTAGGAGTAGATAATGTATCTTAGATTTACCTTTTACCTTAAGGTAACTGTTTACCTATAAGGTAAGGTATTGGGTTTACCTTCAAGGTAAAGGGGTTTACCTAGATACTATAGGTTATATATTAGATATTAGTTAAGATTTTATATTAGTACATTAGACATTGAGTTAATTAGATATTTGAGGGGTATCTTGGTATCTCATGATACCAAGTTAGTATCTCAAGGTAAATATGAATTACATTTACCTTCAAGGTAAATGATTAGTTTACCTTATGACCAAGGTATGGTATCAAGATACCATGGTAAGCTATCAAGATATCAAGGTAAGGTGTTGGAATACCTTGGCAAGGTATTAGAGTTGCATAGGGTGAGGATAAGTTACGCAAATTTATTGTTTAGAGGCTAAGGTATAGATTTACCTAAGTTAAGATATTGGGTCCCAACCAACGTATTGGTACCGGAATACCAATATGACCAAGGTATATGGTATCTTGGTAGGTAAATGTTAGGAATATGATACTTAGACTAGTTTTTTATCTCGGTTGACCAAGTTTCACTGTTTTGACCAAAAGTCAACTACGAGTCAACCATTAGACTAGTTTGACCTAGATTGGACTAGAAGTTGACCAGAGTTGACCAATTGACCAAAAGTCAACTGTAAGTCAACCTTTGACCCAGTTTGACCTAGTTTGACTTGGTTTAACTTCTTGTGACCTACTTTGACTTACTGTGACCTAATTTGACTGAGTTTGACATAGTTTGACCTAGTTTGACTTAGATTGCATATCATACATTAAGAAATCATGCCAAACACTGTTCAACCTTAATTAACTCATATATATCTCATCTTTAGGTCTGTGACATAACTCTGAGCTTCGATCCCACTTGACAGCTCAGGACCGCAGGCGAGTACATTCTCTGATAGTAGTTCATTGGCTTGATATCTTCTGTATCCGATTTAGTTATAGTGTTTTACTTGATTCTCGATACGATGGTGCACGGACTAGTATATATTGGTTGCCTTTTATGAGATGTCATTCCTAGGTTACCGTAGTATACTGGCACATTTTTTGATCTTTTTTTTTGTACTTGTATTGACACCGATTACTGAGAGGGATTAGCTACCCTCTTGGAGAATCCTGCGTCATGACGTCTTGTATCCGGATCTATATACTATTCAGGGATGGAGAGTTATTATAGGTTATGTGATCAATACCCCTCTTGTATTCCTGCTACTACTTATGCATAGCTCCACCCTTACCACACGTATGGTGTTGTCTGACCTGATACTACTTGTACATAGATTTCCATTTTGGCCGGCCTGATCTCTAGGTTTATTTGTGCTTGTTCTTGTGTATAGACGGTCAAATGGAACAGCTTGATCCTGACCCAAGCCGATCACATTACCATAATACTCAAGGCACTTTTTATATTTATATTATACACCAGATATTCCTGTACTGTTCTAGTTTTCTGTATATTATACCATGACATGATTTCCTATTTTTATATGTCATGTTTATATTCTAGTCTTGATATATCATCTTCTATTCCATTATGAATGTCTCTTATAACATTTTTCAATACTATGGAACTGCTATTAGTGTTTTTGCTCGTTCATTATCCTGACAGGATTACCGTTGATGTTTGTAGAGATGTTTATAGAGGATTTAGAGGCCGACTGCTCTACCTATTATGGGTATGGCTAAGATGGAGACTTTGACCAGATGTTACCCTTGGTGCCAATAGAGGATTTACCTCCAGCTTAGACTGTTAGATAGGTTTGACTGGACCGCGTTCCAGCTAGTATTGAGACTTATGTTATATGTTATATTTTGGATTCTTGTGTTATGTCTTTAACTCTAAACTATGTTGTGCCTTCATATCTTTTTCAGTTTATATATTTCCATCATATCTTTATGATATTCGTGCCTATCTTCCTTAGATGTCTTATGATTCAGTTGAGATTATATACCTCCGGGTGAAGATGATAGGTACATATATATTGTGTCTAGATGTTACACTTTCTAGTTGACCTATACAGCATTCTACCGCCAATTCTATGACGTAGGCTGGACGTACCTACGTGCTCGTGCCCCTAATTAGGGTGCGGACCGTGACACATTTTTGTGGTGGCATTTGCAGGTCAGTGCCGTAACTAGTATGATTTCGTAGTGGTGCTCGACTAAGTGTGCTGCTATGAGCTTGCTGTTAGGATATAGGTTATAGGCTATATATAGAGTGCTCAATAACATTTTGGACTTCTTGAGAGATTCCTGGGACCACCCTTGAGAACCTCATTTTGAACTTCAAATTGAAATCATTTCCCATATTTTCGTTCATCCTTACTGCTTTTTATTGAATTTAATTTTTGATGGAATCATTATTGATTTTGATTTCATATCGAGATGAATGTAATGGTCTGATTTATGATATCTTCTGATAACATATATTGACAAAAATAACAGAGAAGGTAAAACATCTACTTGGTTATGGAGCCAAGAGTTTATCACAGCTATATTAGCCAGCTTGGCAAAAATATAGAGACCTGACTTCGGATGTACATATCTTGTTTATGAGATTTAGGATTTCTCGCTGCTATACTAGTCGACGTAGCAAGGATTCCAGATGACATGACTACAGAGGTGCATACCCCAGTTACGGACCCTACCGTTTATCGTAGTCTTGCTTATTAGCGTGGCGAGAATTCTGAGTATCATGATTTTGGACAGACGTGTATGATTAGCAGATTGTATCTTGAGAAGGTTCTTAACTTGTCATCTTTATCATTTCACTTCTGTTATTATAGATTATGTTCCATCATCAATAAGCTTAGGAGTAGGGATACTTCCAGTTCTTTAGTTCAGGTCCTTGTACAGTCTCATTTCATTATAGGTTCTTCGTAGTGTAATGGCTTGGTGATTTGCACTTGGTCTGTGTCCTTGATTAATTGTGTTAATAGATTAGAGTATGGTTAGGAAGTAATTACATATAATTGTTGATAATTAGATATATATGAGAACCTTCGAGTGATCAATAGGTGTCAAGGTAGGAGTTGCCCAAGGAACCAGAATAGGAGTACCCTAGTAGCTAGAGACGAAGTATCTCAAGTATTATAGAAGTTTAGGTACCAACAGTTTAGTGACTAGTTGGAGGAGAGGCATGAGCAACCCAGTATAGGGGTACCATCCAGGTATCATATAGAGGAGTTAGTGCCTTGTGTAAATAGTGTCAAGACTTGGGTAGACATCCTAGAGAGAGTATTCTAGATAGACATATATTCTTTCTGTGACTTTGATTTTTGGAGCGTCAGAGATGTCAATCTCTGGTAAATTCCTTCACGGGTTTGTAGTAGACAAGATTATCTTCATTTTGATATATCATGTCCCACTAAAACTTGTTCCCTTGTACTACTTTTGTTTTACCACTTTCGGTTAATTTAGGCCATTAGACCATTCCCACTTTTATTTATGATCATCACATGCACATTGTCATAACTTTTAATTTAGGAGCACAAGACTAGTTGATTTCTCAAAACCAACTTCACATGCATGATCTAGACAACACACCTACACCCATGACCTTTGTGTCCCACTCAGACACACCATCCTGTGTTTCATTTTTATTGTACGATATTCCTGACACAAGGCCTACTCTTGATTCACTCCACGAAGTCACTTTTATTTTGGATTCGAATTATGGACAATATTTTGACCCAAAACTGTCGACCCAAAATATGAACACGACCCAAATTAAGCTTACTACCCACATGACACTTGTGACCCATCCTTTCGAGCCCCAGTTTCTGTATCAATCTTTTATTACCACAATAGCAGTTCCAGGCCCCAGCTAGAGACCAGGTTCGGTAGTTTTATACGACGATACGAGCTCCAGTACAACAAGATCAGCAGCATCCTTCAAGGCAGTTCAGCTAGCTCCCACCTGTACCTACAGTTGGAGGTCATGCCATTCTTGGGAGGTGTACAGAAAGTGGCTGGGAGCGTGCTTGCACTGTGGATCAACGGAGCATCTGGTTAAGGATTATCTCTTAACCCTTCATCGTCTTGGCCAGTGTCCATACCAAGGGCAGGGAGATGGAGTTAGGCTGCTTGTGGAACATCGTCATGTCCCACACCAGTAGAGGGATGTAACCAACCGGGCAGGACTTTTTCGTTGACGGTCGAGGAGGCCGATGCTACAGGTGATGGACTAGCAGGTTTGTTCTTTGTTCTTCTTCCGTCCTTTCCATGATTAGTGTATGTTCCAATAGTACCGCTTGGATTGTGTTTTTGTTGTCCTAGATAGTGTAGTCACCCTGTTGAGACTATAAAAATACGACCAGTAGGACCATGATCTTGTGTGTTGCTAGATAGAAGTTTTGACCTTGACTGTTGGGGGTTTGACCTAGAGAAGAGTACAACCAACTTAAATTTTAAGGGCGAAATTATTTTAAGAGGGGTAGAATTGTCACTCCTAATTTTCAAAATTGAGGGTAAAATTGTCATTTTCTATATTTTAATATTTTTATAATTTTTATATGAATATTAATTTTATGTGATTTATTTAGTCGGGTTTGAGTTTTTTCTCGTTCTGACTTGTGTTAGTGATCCGGATAGCTTAGACTCTAGTTAGGACCACAAGATTAGTTAGGTATTGTCCACAAACTCTACTAATTAAGTTAGTGTAATTAGACTAATCCTACTTCATTAGATTGGTTCATTTAGAGTCTTAAACTTGACCCTTTTGACCCCAAACCTTGGCATGGCTTAAATTGACCTAAATGAGACTTGTAGGGGCATCTTAGACATTTTACATAGGCTTATTAGGGCATGTATGGCCAGCCACCTATAGGGGGAGAGGTGTCCCTCTTTTTCATTCCATACTTGCCTCTTTTTTCCGAAATTTGTTCTTCCACAAACTTGAGAGCTTCCCTCTTGATTTTGATCGCCAAATCCATCCATTCTTCCTCCAATCTTCAATTATTTCTAATTATTCAACCAAGAAGGAGGTACTAGCAAGGATTGGGCGCAAGTATCAAGGAAGGGGATCTATTTTGGAGGAGCTATCGTGTCGAAAATATATCCATTTGAGAATATCATTGGGATCCAACTCCCGATAGGTATAACCATCCCCCTATTTCAATTTCTCTTGCATTGTAGGTAGATTTGCATTCTAGGACCACCCGCATGCATGAACCACCATTAGTTTTGGTTTAGAGGCTCTCATGAGTCCTCTCTAGGAAGTTGGGGCAGTTTTGGTGTCCTACTTGGAGAGTTTCCAAAGGAGGAACACCATGTGTTTGTATTTATGCCTAATAGGAGTTATTGACTTTTAATTTCAGATTTAGACTTGTTAGAGGATAGATTAGACATGGTTAGGACACCTCATCTAGTTTCTATTTGGATACCTATGTTGGTATCTAAGTATCTTAGCCTTTTAATGTCATATTTATATTGATACATGTCATATTGATATACGTCAATATAGTTTACTGTTTTATATATATATATATATATATATATATATATATATATATATATATATATATATATATATATTTTTATATATATATATATATATATCTATATATATATATTTTTTTTTTTATATATATATATATATATATATATATATATATATATATATATATATATTGATACATGTCATATTGATATACGTTAATATAGTTTACTATTTTATATATATATATATATATATATATATATATATATATATATATATATATATATATATATTTATATATATATATATATATAAATATATATATATATATATATATAACGTATATCAATATGACATGTATCAATATATATATATAAATATATATATATATATATATATATATATATATATATATATATATATATATATATTGATACATGTCATATTGATATACGTTATATATATATATATAAATATATATATATATATATATAATATATATATATATATATATATATATATATATATATATATATATATAACGTATATCAATATGACATGTATCAATATATATATATATATATATATATATATATATATATATATATATATATATATATATTATATATATATATATATATATATATATATATATTTAGTGTGTGGTGGTGTGTTGGTTTTAGATTGTGAGTGTGTGTGTTGCTTGTGGTTAGTAGTGTGAGTGGTTGTGTGTGTTATATGAAGTAAGTAGCTAGGGAGTTAATGGTGTGGAGAGCGAGATGTGTTTCTTTTGTCCAAAATAACCCAAATTCGTTATAATATTCATCCACGTTTTTAGTAGCCATAGCAACTTAGAAATACCATAACTTTTAGCTCAGAACTCTAATTAATCTCCCATTTTTTTTGAAGAATCATATTGAAGTTAGCTTTCTAAATATATATTTTAATAAGCTAAAATCGTTCTAGAACTTTCTATAGAACTGTTTGAGTGTCAACTGTCCGAAAGACGAACGTATTTCGATATTTTGTGATTTTGGGAGCTTCCGGACACGAAAATGTGATCTGTTTGATGTTTCGAAAATCTAATATGAAGGGCTACAACAAAATTTAATTCTAGAATTATTGTATAGGTCTAATAGGTGCACTATTGGTTTTAAGTAGAAAACTGACTATACGACATGGGCATTTGTGTATCCTATGAGCCTATATAGTTTGGATATCAAGTGAATGTAGGTATCATAGGTTGTCAAGTATATGTATGATATAGTACATATATATATTATTGTTAGGTAATATTTATTAGTTAGTGTGTGATTATGTTATACAAATGGTTATCAAGTAAGCCAAATATAGATAATTTATGTGTCAAGATATTAAAGTTTTGGAAAAGGTACTAGTGTGATACTTGGATACTATGAGGATATTGGTATCATGACACTCAAGTATCATGAGTAAGGATAAGAGTGTACTGGGACTTGAGTAAGGTACCCTATTTGGTATCAAGTATTAGTATTAAAATTAGTTGGTATATGTTAGAGTTATCTTAGAAGTTAAGATAATTAGTACATATAGATATCTTAGTATCTATGATATATTTGAGTTAGAAGATTAGATGGTTAGTTATTTAGTGTCTAGTAGATGTTATAGTTAAGATTGATAGCATCTTAGGATACTAGATGTTAGTATCTTAGGAGTAGATAGTTTATCTTAGATTTACCTTTTACCTTAAGGTATTGGTTTTCCTACATGGTAAGGTATTGGGTTTACCTTCAAGGTAAAGGGGTTTACCTAGATACTATAGGTTATATGTTAGATATTAGTTAAGATGTTATGTTAGTACGTTAGATAGTTAGTTAGTTATTTAGATATTTGAGGGGTATCTTGGTATCTCATGATACCAAGTTACTATCTTCAGGTTAATATGAATTACCTTTACCTTCAAGGTAAATGATTAGTTTACCTTATGACCAAGGTATGGTATCAAGATACCAAGGTAACGTATCAAGATATCAAGGTAAGGTTTTGGAATACCTTAGCAAGGTATTAGAGTTGCATAGGGTGAGGATAAGGTATGCTAAGGTATTGGTTAGATGCTAAGGTATAGATTTACCTAAGTTAACGTATTAGGTCCCGACCATGATATTGGTACCGGGATACCAATATGACCAAGGTATATGGTATCTTGGTAGGTAAATGTTAAAAATAGGATACTTATACTAGTTTTGATCTCGATTGACCAAGTTTGACTATTTTGACAAAAAATCAACTACAAGTCAACACTTGGCCTAGAATTGACTAGAACTTGACTAGGATTGACAAACTGACCAAAAGTCAACTATGAGTCAACCATTAGACTAGTTTGACGTAGATTGTACTAGGAGTTGACCAGAGTTGACCAGTTGACCAAAAGTCAAATGTAAGTCAACTTTTGACCCAGTTTGACCTAGTTTGACTTGGTTTGACTTCCTGTGTCCTAGTTGACTTAGTGCGAACTAGTTTGACTGAGTTTGACTTAGTTTGACCTAGTTTGACCTAGATTGCATATCATATATTAAGAAATCATGCCAAATATTGTTAAACCCTAATTAACTCATTATATCTCATCTTTAGGTTTCTGATATCACTCTGAGCATCGATTCCACTTGACAGCTCAGGACCGTAGGCGAGTACATTCTCTGATAGTAGTTGCTTGGTTTGATATCTTCTGTATCCGATTCAGTTATAGTGTTTTACTTGATTCTCGACACGATGGTGCATGAACTAGTATATATTTGTTGTCTGTCATGAGATGTCATTCCTGGGTTACCGTGGCATACTGGTACATTGGTCAATTTTGTTTCCTGTACTTGTATTGACACCGATTTCTGAGAGGAATTAGCTACCTTCTTGGAGAATCCTGTGCCATGACGTCTTGTGTCTGGATCCATATACTTTTCGGGGATACGGAGTTATAGGTTATGTGATCAATACCCCTCTTGTATTCCTGCTACTAGTTGTGCATAGCTCCACCCTCACCACACGTAGGGTGTAGCCTGACCTGATACTACTTGTGTATAGATGTCCATTTTGGCCGGCCTGATCTCCAGGTTTACATGTGCTTGTTCTTGTGCATAGCCGGTCAAGTGGAACAGCCTGATACTGACCCAAGCCGATCACATTATGCTATAATACTCAAGGTACTATTTATATTTATATTGTACACCAGATATTCCTTTACTGTTCTAGTTTTCTATACATTCCACCCTGACATGATTTCATATTTTTATATATCCTATTTATATTCCAGTCTTGATATATCATCTTGTATTCCATTATGATTATCTCTTATAGTATAATTATCAATGCTATGGAACTGTTGTTGGTGTTTGTGCTCGTTCATTATCCTGACAGGATTACCGTTGATGTTTACAAAGGATTTAGAGGCCAACTATTTCGGTTATGGCTAATATGGAGACTTTGAGCAGATGTTACCCTTGGTGCCGGTAGAGGATTTACCTCCTGCTTAGGCTGTTAGATAGGTTTGACTGGACTGCGTTCCAGCTTGTATTGAGACTTATGTTATATGCTATATTTTGGGTTCCTGTGTTATGTCTTTAACTCTAAACTGTGTTGTGACTTCGCATATTTTTAGTTCATATATTTCCATTATATCTTTATGATATTCGTGCATATCTTCCTTAGATGTCTTGTGATTGAATTGAGATTATATACCTCCGTGCGGAGAGGACAGATACATATATATATTGTGTCTAGATGCTAAACATTCTAGTAGACCTATAAAGCATTCTACTTCCTATTCTGTAGCATAGGCTTGATATACCCACGTGCTGTGCCCCTAATAAGGGTACTGGTCGTGATAGTATTCGAGGAGTTCTCCTTGCAGAGGTCGCATACACACACACATACGAGAAAACCCTTTCTGATACGGGCTTTGTGTTTGGATACGACACCACGTGGACACTAAATACTTGGACACACAAATACCCCTATACCTACCCTATCCTCCTGACCGACCATATAGCATTTAGTTGGACACGCAGTATCCAATCCCACTCGACACACATGCACGAAGCTGCTGTGTGCACATATTCTGATACTCGATTGGACTCTGTGTCCGACACACTCTGGACGTCTCGTGGACTCTTGGACACAAGCTCGACACCCTCTGAGACACAAATTGACACTCTTGTATGTTCACACACAGCTCACTATAGGTACCCCTCTGTGACACTTGGGTTTTGTTTGAGTTTTAGTTTTGTGAGTTGAGTTTTGATCTTTGGACTCAGTTTTCTGAGTTTGTCTTTAGCTAATATTTGGGATAATGTATTTGATTCCAGATTCTTAATATCTGTGTTTGGGAGTTATATATATATGTGTGTGTGTGTGTGTTTATGTGTGTGTGTGTGGGATATAGAGATGAGTTTAGCTGAGATATATATATAGTATGGGTTTTGGAGTTAGTTTCCAGTTTGGGGCTATGAATGTCAGTTTTTCTAAGTATAGTGGTAGATTTTGGTTCCAGATTTGGGCGTTTGTGATTACTCAGCTGAATTTGAGGATTACATTGAGTTTGGGGGTACATGGTGTAGGTTGGTATTTACATATGTAGCCTTAGTGTCTTACTTAATGTGAATTCAGTAGGATGTGGGTTCACATATGTGTATTGATTTTAACCTATGTGTAAAAGAATGTCTGATGGTATATTGGAGTTGATCTCAGATTCTGAGCGTAGGTTCTGTGTTCCAGTTTGGGTTTGTCCAGTTGAGGGGTTGCTTGGTATCGCAGTTTACTGAGATATTGAGTAGGGCTATATGCTTGTATAGATGTTGTGGTTTATATATGTTGGCTCTTGTGTGAGTCTAAATATGCAGGTATATGGGTTACAGGTTTGTTAGGAGAGGGAATGTTATAGCAGAAGAGTCAAGGGCTCTATGGCCTTGACAACAAGTTGGGCTTTTGTGTAAGGGTTAGCTATATGTTAGTGTGTTTATAGGTAGTAGTCCTTATTGTTGTTTAAGTGTATATATATATATATATATATATATATATATATATATATATATATATGTAGTATATAGGTCGTGATCTATATAAATATGCTTAGTTTATACATGTGGTATTGTATATGCGATACCTATATATTTAATACCTTGGTACCCAAGTCTATTATGAGATAAACTATGAGTTTTATACCTTGGAATTGACCCAATAGGCAAAATGACTTGCTAACTAGAGTTTGACCAAACCCTAAACTAGTTGACCTAGTTTGACTAGAATTTTGACCATTGTTGACCAAGAGTTGACTTTGACCTAGAATGGCCTAAAATCATGTAGAATGCATTATAAACTTATTTTATTACATCTTGAATATATTGTAACCTGTGTTGCTCTAAATAGGACTCAGTTACTTTGGTTCGGACATCTGTTCTTATCAGTCATTCTGGATATCAGGCGAGTATATGTTCTGATCGTTTCATACTTTTTAGAACTTATATTTTTGTTGTAGACTACTTTACTTGATATTGTCACGTTGTTATCACGAATTGGTAGTTTATGGATTTTTTCATGAGATGTTATCCCCCTCTGGTGCATGGGTTACTTCATGTCATGTGCTTTTTATGTACATCATGTATTCCTTGTACTCTTATTATTTATGTACATTCATGTGCTCTCATGTACTCTCATGTTCATATGTGCTTCATGTATAAAACTATCATGTACGTAACATAACTTGGCTAGATCCTTGTATATTGATTGGGGACGGGAGAGTAGAAGTGGTTATGTAATCAATTCCAAAGTTGGTAGTCATGTGAAACTTTGTAACTTAGTAATGTACAAATCAAGCCGGTTACATAACCATCTTGTACTCTAAATTTCTTAATCACTTACAGTTCTTACTTTCCATATATTTATTTCCTGTTTTTAGATATATCTCTTACTATTCATGTACATCTCTTATAGTGTTTCATGTATTTTATTCTATTGCTTGATTTACATTTTCTGCCATGATATGAACTGCGTGAGAGTTATGTATTTGCTCATGTCCTGACTGGATATGTTGATAAATTTTACAAATAACTTAGAGGATCCCAGCTAGCCTAAAGGAGACATAGTAGATCTTGGAGTAGATGGCTAGAGTTTTTACTTATCCTTTCAGTTGTCTTGAAATGTATTTTACTTCATACTCTGTTCGTAGTAGTGTTGATAACACTTAAGACTGGTTTTATTTCTGGTTGTATCTCTCTTGTAGATTTTATTTATCTTATCGTGCCATTTATCTACCTCTAGTTTATGTGATTGAGTTGTATCTTCTAAGATTGTCCTCCCTATAGAGAGTATATCATATTGTGTTTAGTTGCGATTGTGACCTAAAATAGCGTTCTACCGTCGGCATTGTGGCGTAGGCTGGACGTACCCACGTACTCGTGCCCCTAAACTGGTGTGGGTCGTGATAAGTTTTTAGTGGTGGCCCATGCAGGTCGAGATTTGCATTTATGCGATATCGTAGTAGCGCAACGACTTAGTTGTACTACTACGAGCCTGCGATAGAGTATAGGAAATAAGGTATTAGAATGAGAGGATACTCAATCATAGTTAGAATTTCTTGAGAGATTCCTGGGATGACCCTTGAGAATCTCATTATTAACTATCTCGAAATTCGATTCCAACAGTTTGTTTACTTTCCTAGTTCATTATTAAATTTGATTCTTGGTGTTCATTGTTGACTTGATTTTCTACCAAGATAAATATTATGGGCTAGGTCGCCTCAGTTATGGAATCTAAAGTCTTCTACTGCCATATTAGCTGGCATGGCGAAGATATAGTCGAATTTTCGATGTATTTCTCGGGTGTGGAAATTTAAAGTTTTTGCAGCCAAGCATGTGACAATGCAAAAATTTTAAATACCAAGATTCTAGAGGTATGTACCTTAGTTACGGACTCTACGGATTATTGCGGCCTTGCTTACTAGCATTGCGAGGATTCTGAGTATCATGATTTTGGACATACGTGTATGGTTATCAGATCATATCTTAAATTGGTTCTATTATTTATGACCAGATGAGCAAGAATAATTTCTACCATTATTTTTATCTTATCATTAATCCCTTGTCTTACCCTTATTTTCTTGTATTACCATTATTCTTTGTCTTAATTAACTCTGTCCTGATTACGTCAATCAACGATCTCGTATCTACTTCTGACAGTTACACTTTGAAATTTTTGAAATTCTAACCTCTCTTTACCTTAGAAAGGTCGATGAAGTATCGTAAATCATCTAGCTCGGAAGGACGTAATTTGTTATCATATGATAATTTTGGTAGGAATATAAAATGATGAACCTTGATATAGATTTTGGGATAGAGATGTGACTAGGATTGAGAATAAAAACAAGAGACCAATATTATCAATTTGGGGACGACTACACTTAAGCGAAATATTTTGACTTTGAATTGGTTTAGAAGGACGTAGGAGAGTTTCAAGTAAGAATGACAGTTGAGTATGTATGAATGGTTATGACGGTAATAATTCATAGATGCATTCGAAACTAGTGAGGAAATTCGAGGTCGGCTTAATTTTTGAGAACTTGGATAAATTTTAGGTTACTGATTCTTAAGATATTTCACTTTAAGACTATGATGCTAATTTAGAAAATTAGTAACGAAGAATGGATTTTAACTGTAATACGATGACGATACGAAATTGAATAAGGTGTTTGTAAGAGGATGGCTAGGAACAGAGAGAACACAAAAATTTAAAGTTATAGGAAAATTTAGATATTTTGTAGAAATTTTAAAATTTAAGAAGGATAATATTTGAAGGAGTACGTGAAGGAAATACAAAGGTTGATTTTATAATCCATAATAAGTTCCTGCATAACATAGTGGTATTAGCTTTGAATAATTTCCTGGAGTGTAATTTGAAGAAGTTCAAGGATTTTAGAAACTTTGATTTATAGATTTTGGATCCAAGTTAGGACAAGGTGGAGGAATTTAAATTCCAGGACAATTGAGTTGATAGAGGAGAATAAAATAAAAAAAGGGTGAAAGGAAGAAGAGTTTTAATAAGAGCATGATTCATGAGAAGTGCCTTGGAGATTAAGGCCAAGCCTATGATAATTATAAAAGGGGTTCAATCATGAAATCATACCTAAGGTTATGATTTTGTAGTAGACATGTAAGGGTTTAATTTTCATATTTGGACTTGTGAGATAAAGGTATCATTAGAAAATGACGATCGAAAATGGCAGTAGACGAAGCAGAGTGAGATGGTTACCATGACTTTCCTATGAAATCTTTTCTTTTGATTCTTTTTATATAATAAAAGGAATTTGATTTTTTCTATCTTTAGTCGTACTTTAAATTTCAATATCGCTAATTTCTAAATTCGTTTGATCACGACCAATTGACTTTGGTCCTCTCCTTTATCGTACCAGTATTTTTAATCCTTAATTGTATTCAATTGATTTAAAATTGCATCATGACCTAAATCTCTATCAATATGTTGCTCGTGCTCGAAAGCTTTGATTTTTTTTATCAAACCTAAATTTATATTAGTCAAGAATTGATTAGCCCTATTCTTTTCCGTGTCAATATTCTAATTTTATCATAATCAAACTTCCACAGCAATATCACTCATGCGTAAGACTCTGGTTTACTCTCGAAAATGACTAAGTTCTGTTCCAACCATGATTAAGCATCATGCTACCCTTGATCATACCGAAATTCCATGTTTAGTCGTACCTAGACTACTATCATCTCTTCATCATATCTAATACTGTTGACCAATGTTAGACTGGCCTTATCTTTGATCGTGTCGAACTACGATTATGATCATGTTTGAATTTTAATAATAGTGCCTAAACTCTTTCCGACCATGATTTGATTTCCTGACGATATCTGAATTCCATGTGATTTGTCATGCCTAAATGACCTAGCATGACTAGACGACTATGAATTCCATGATCGTGATTTTAACGATCATGACTATACATACCAAATTTTGCCTCTAAATTGTGTCAAAGTGATTCTAGTCATTCCAAAGTTCTTGAGCCTTGATTTCACTCGTGACCATATAGTTTGACCCTTGGTCACAGATCGTGCCAAGTCATCATTCTTTGATTGTGTCTAAGGAATTGTCTAAACTTTCTATCATGTTTTAACTCTCATGACAAACTTCAATTTTAAGGACAAAATTATTTTAAGGAGGGTAGATTTGTCACTACCACTTTCTGGAATAAGGAAATTTTGGTAATTGTGAATTTTTGATTTTTTTAGTATTATTTAATTTGGTGTAGTATGATTTTGGCCTTGCTAGTGAAACCTTAGAACAACTTAGCCTAGAGACTAACCATGACCATGGAGACCTTGCTAATATGCTTTGGTTAGTAATTAGACTTTACTCTAGCTAGGAATGACTTAAAAACCATTTTGAGATTTGAATTAAAGAGCTAGTTTGGGCCTTTAGCTTAAGGGCTTGTTTTTACATAGGAAGAGGAGTTGGGCCTTTGTGACATAGCTAGACCCTATCCCATCACCATGGCCGGCCAAGAGAGCATTTCCCTTCTATTTAAGTCATCATTTAGCCCCTCTTGCCTCTTTTGTAGCAAACCCAAATCCTAGTTTATGTTCTTCCCCAAATTTACCCTCTTTCTTCAAATTACCTCCAAATTGAATCAGATAAATTTTATTACACTCCTCTTGTGAAGAAGAAGTCTCTAGTGGCTAACTAGCAAGGATTGGAGGCATTGGACCATAGGAATTTGGCGTTGAAGCTTTTTAAGGGGGCTATTTCATTGAGATTCCAACTCTCAATAGGTATTGATATATAAACCCATTAAATTCCTGATTTCTCTTCATAGATACATCCATTTAGGGTCCTGCTCGGTATAGGTAGAGTTTGGGTTCGATTCATGACCATTTGGTACACGTATCGGAGGAGTATCGAAGAACTAGTCAATGTATTTGATGAAATGCCTCATAGGAATATTTGTTATTATTTTTAAAAACTAATTTCATGATTTAGTAGCTGGTGATGTGTATATTACATTTCATTTTGACTAAGTTGGTTTTGGGTTAATTTTTGTGTCAAAAATCGACACGGGGATACTGCACAAGGCCCAATGAAGTGTCCTGCTGCTGCATGTCTAGATCTGACTGGACATGACACGATTCGACATGAAACATAGTGTGTAGGTGGAGACTAAGACTGACAGCCTGCACATGAAATCTGAGATGAATTGGTGGATTATTCGAGGAGTTTTCCTCCTCGCAATGGTCGCATTCACACATACACACGTGAGAAAACCCTTTCTGGTATGGGCTTTGTGTTTGGATACGACACCACGTAGACACAAAATACCTTGACATACAAACACCCCTATACCTATACTACCCCCCTGACTGACCATATGGCATTTGGTTAGACATGTAGTGTCCAATCCTACTAGACACACATGCACGAGGCTGTTGCATGCACATGTTCTGATACTCAATTGGACACTGTATTTGACACACTCTAGATGACTCGTGGACTCTTATAGACAAGCTTGACACCCCCCTGAGAAACAAATTGACACTTTTGTATGTGCACACACAGCTCACAGTAGGTACTCCTCTGTGACACTTGGGTTTTGTTTGAGTTTCAGTTTTGTGAGTTGAGTTTTGATCTTTGGACTCAGTTTTCTAAGTTCGCCTTTAGGTAATATTTTGTGATATTGTATTTCATTCCAGATTCTTGATATCTGTGTTTGGGAGTTATATATGTATATATATATGTGTGTGTGTGTGTGTGTGTGTGTGTGTGTGTGTGTGTGTGTTTGTGTGTTTGTGTGTTTGTGTGTATGTACGTGTTGGATATAGAGATGAGTTTAGCTGAGATATGTATATAGTATGGGATTTGGAGTTAGTTTCCCGTTTAGGGCTATGAATGCAAGTTTTTCTGAGTTTAGTGGTAGAGTTTGGTTCCAGATTTGGGAGTTTGGGATTACTCAGTTGAACTTGGGGAGTACATTAAGTTTGGTGCTACATACAGCATGTAGGTATTTACATATATAGCCTTAGTGTCTGACTTGATGTGAATGTAGTAAGATGTGGGTTCAGATATGTGTATTGATTATAACATATGTTTACAAGAATGTCTGATGGTATATTGGAGTTGATCTTAGATTTTGAGCTTAGGTTCTGTGTTCCAGTTTGGGTTTGTCCAGTTGAGGGGTTGATTGGTATCTCAGTTTACTGAGATATTGAGTAGGGCTATATGCTTGTATAGTATAACCCCATCTTACAAACTTTTGAGAAATTTAAATTTTTCTATAATAATATTTTGATTTAACAATTTTGAATAATAATGATTATTTTGGAGGGAGATTTGAATTGATGGCAAAGGTATAATTTTCTAATTTAGTGAGTGTGGTCCCCAACCCTTTAACCAACTATCTACAGATTTTTATTTGTTTCGTAAATACTAAAAAGGGGGAGGATCTTTTCATTAATGGGCCAAAGAGTGGAGGGACTCATGTGCATATTTTCTAATTTTCTTTTTCTCTATTTATTTGAGTAGAGAGAGAGAAAGCCATTTCCTTCTCTAAATCCCCCTGAGCTTTTTTGAAGAGCTTATTTCCCTTCCTCCCCAAATTCTGGTTGAGCAAACCCTAATTTCCTCCGGTGATGGCAACGGCGAGGAAGACTGCGACGAGGAGGGTTTCATAGCCGGCGGCGAGCTCCACTTTCCCATCGCGACGAACTTCTCCAACAATCCCATGTTCCTTTCCCGACGTGCTTCCTTACGAACTGCGACGGTTCTTCATCTCCGCAAATCCCTCCTCTTCGAATCGGCTCGGGTAATTCCGTGATTAGTTCTTATTGAATATGCTTGTTCCGATTGATGTTCGAAATAACGAGTCGATCCATAAAATTCTATAGATCTGAAAGTTCAATCCAGATCATCGTGTTGTTCAAGCTTCACTTGAGTGAGTATCTCGATTTCTTGTGGATTCGTTCGTTTGGACCTTTCGTATTTCGCTCAGTTTACAAATGCTGATCCAGATCCTTAACTGGAGTCGAATCTCCTTGTGAAGGATCGACCCCATTCAAACATTGGTAAATTCTTGATAAAATCCTTTGAATTTTAAGTTGTGACCTGTGTTTGTTCTGTTCTTGTTGAGATCTATGTTCTTCCATGGGTGACAGCTCGGGTACGCGATCGAGAGTCGGATTGATCGTTTGGAATTTTGTTTATTTTAGAATTCAGATCGGTGCTTATTCCGCTTGTATGGGTCGATTTGAAATACTCTTGACAACCATATGATTTTTTTCTTTTGTGAATTTTCGTTGATCGACAGATTTGGTGGAGAACTTTGTAGCACAATTCGAGATCAACTTTTCATTTCTGAACCAAACTCCTTCAGGTGAGTTCTACTAAGTTACTCTATTTTCTCTGTCATATTGGTTGGTGTTTAGTTAAATTTGATTATTCATGCCAGTCGTTCGTGTCCGGATTGCGTTCGTTGTACGTGTGTTCTGTTATGCGCATTCAAGTTTGGTTGTTTTCGGAGGTGTGTGCATGTCCCGGAGAAGGGTTGGCAGGACCTTGCCTATTCAAGCTACTAGTTGTTGTGTATATTGATTCATGTGATTTAAACCTTTATTGTGTAAATTCATATTTCTTGGTTTTGGTTAGTTTTTATTCTATGGTTATATATACCTTTGTTTAAATTCTTGGAAATATTTCGTGGGGAATTCATTTCAAAGTCTGAGTTGTTTTGCTACTATTTTTTTTCTTCTAAAAAAATCTGGGGGATAGCCGTTGGACTCAACCGGTTGGTTTAGTGAAAGGTTGTAGGTCATTTTGAATATGTGTTAGAGATGTGGTTTGGTATTATTGTGAAGGTGTCTGGCTTGTACAAACGATTACTGTAGCAGTGATATAGGTAGATTTTATGTATTATTCGATTTGGTTGTAATATAGCTAAGAGT
Organism: Iris pallida; assembly: GCA_029216955.1. Taxonomy (NCBI): domain Eukaryota; kingdom Viridiplantae; phylum Streptophyta; class Magnoliopsida; order Asparagales; family Iridaceae; genus Iris; species Iris pallida. The sequence continues at coordinate 26,027,555 of JANAVB010031617.1, forward strand.
TCTGTGGTTGTTCTCTTCATATTTTAATCCTTGGAAATAAGCTCGTAGCTGTTGTTTTCAAACTATAGTTGGTTATAGGGGTGGTAAAGGAAATCATTTGGGTTCTGTGTGGTTGCCTTTGGTTTTTTTTGCTAAAATTTGATTGATAAATTTAACTACTGGTTAAGTTGAGAAACAGAGTAAAGGTTTGAGTAGCTTGTCAATTATATTTTGCTAAAATCTTTAAGGGAATAGTCTGTATGATTAAGAGAATAAGGCTGTGTTAAGGGTGGAACAAGGGTTAAGCAATTTAGTATGAACATAGTGATGTAGTCAATTAATAAAGGTATCTTGTTGCAGCTTCTAAAAATAAGAAACTTTGGCTTACTACTATTTAAACCTTTTACTTAAATATTACTACTTATATTAGCGTATTATGTGTTTATATATATAGCTTGTAAGAATTTCTAAATCATTCACCAACATTGGAGTACAGTTTAGAATTCTTATTTAGATATAAATAGTAAGAGTATAGTTAGTACATTAACGAATAAGTCATAGTTAGAAAATTAGAGGAATAGTTGATAAATTGTTTATAACTTAATCAAGTTGTACTTAAAATTCAGGAGGACATCCAACTCCATTCATCAAACTTGGTTTCCCGGAGCAAGGCAAGTACATTCTATGGTTCATGTTCATTTACATTCATATCTTGTACTTTTCTTGTGACATATCATGACACGATATCCTGTAATCTTGTACTTTTATGTCTTGTACCTACTTGTAGTCGAGGAGAGGAAATATACTAGCTATGTGACCAAACCCAAGTATCAAAAATTCAAGTTGATAGCTTAGGACTCGCACCGTGCACGCGGGCCCTAAGCCGTACCGATATTCATGTACTCCTGTACTTATTCCTTTACTCATCTCAGCCGGTCACATATGCGAGTTGTATTTCAAATATTGTGCACATGTTAGGTTCTTGTACTTCATATTCAGGTTTTACTTCATGTACTTTATTTTCTGTACTTCATGTATTTACATTCCTGTACTTTCATGTTCTTTTCCTCTACTCTATATTTCATGTTCTCCTGTACTCATTTCTTTATCATGATGTTCTTGTTCATTACCTAGAATTGTACTTTGCTCCGCTCTTGACTGGATATGTTGTAGGTGTACTTGCAGGCTATCATTCTATCTTATGGGCCAGAGCCTGGGATCTTAGCTGAGCAGGATGGAGACATGACTTAGAAATAGGCTTCAGGTTTAGACTGTTTATCTTTAATCATAGATATTACTTTTTAGAGTTCATAGTGTATTTCATTCCTGTTGACTCTGGTACCTTTACGTTATATGGTCTTGTGGATTATGGTGATCTTTCTGGGATCGTTTATCGATGTTGTGATTGTATACATTCATATTGCCTCGTACTTTTCCTAGAGATTTGTACAGCTTACTTCATCGTGTCTAACGACGAAGGCTGGGTGTGTCCGACTCGTGTCCGATTATTCGAAAATGGGTCGTGGTATATTTTTAGTGGTGGCCCATGCAGGTCTATCTTAATAGTACCTAGGTATTAGAGTACTATTGGGGAACTTGATTAAACTAGGAAAACTTGATCACAGCATAAAAAATCAGGTACATCGAGTATATAGATATTATAAAAAACATTTACTATTTACTTGTAGGGTTAGGTTTTTGCAATTAACGAAGTTTTCTTTCTATTGAAGGATGGTTGCCACTAGGAAGGCTGCAGATCAGCCTGGAGCTATAGGATCTTCGAATCAGCCCGAACCTGACGTATCAGTTGAGCAGCTTTCACCCCTCCTATCGCTCCTACTATTACTACGTGTAGTACGCGGTTGATGGAGATGTTTCAGAAGTTCCTTGACACCCAGAAAGAACATGCCATCCTTTTCCAAACCAGACTTGTAGATGCGCTTTCCGAGCTAGGAAGGACATATGACTTCCAGACTCACAGAGCTTTTGACTTCCCTGACACCGAGCGCATATCTTGCACCGAAAAGCAGATCCAGAACCTGGAGCAGCCATTGAAGATCATCCAAGTCTCTGAGGACCCGACTCCTCTGGAGATTAGAGCCACCAGCCAGGAGATCCAGAATGTAGCACAGACAATAGAACAAGAAGGAAAGCTGAAGCTCTGGAGAGACAAGAAGACTTATACGGAGATAGCAGCTACTATGGATCCGTAAAGCATCGTAACACTCAGACAGTGTTTCTTCAGTCCCATCATAAGCCGCATCATCATGAGCAAATTCAGGCCTACCTACATTGTGCATTCTGTAAGAGGGCGGGACATCTGGTTGACAAAGGTCGCAAGAGGCTCAGACTCTGTCTATATTGTGGATCGTCTGTCCACCAAATGTAGGATTGCCTTTATGTCGCAGATCACAATGACCGAGGAGCATCAGGATTTCAGGAACCAGTACCCCAGCAACCATATCGTTCTGTCAGAGTCCCTGCATTTTAGCCACTCCAGCGAGAGATTCAGATTCAGATTCAGCCGACGATCATTTATAATTTCTGTCGCCGCTTAGGACAACACTAGGACAAGTGCCGTAAGAGACTGAGCATATGCTTTTACTGCAGATTGCCTGCCCACCTAGTCAAGTATTTCCCAGAAGATGCTGATTTCACTGTCCAAGGACGAGCACGAGGAGCACCAGGACTACCGCTAAAACCACCCTACATCGGAACAGTTAAAGAAGTTAAAGTAATTCCATCTCCTGAAGAAGTACTAAAAATGGACTGAAGACAGAAGACTCTCTTACATGGTTGGAGAAAAGCATGGATCGTGATTCACAATCCAGTCTTTCCTTGGATTTTTATCTTATCACCTAAAACTATCTTGCTTTCTATTCAAGATTGTTAGATTGTGTTTTCTGTTCTAAAACCTTGGTTGATATTCGAGATGTACCTTGAAAGATTGTTCCTATTCTAGAATCTTGTTCGTAACTCTACTCTTATTCAAGATTTTTCTATTCGATAACTTGTTTCATATTCACAATATTGGTTCCTTATTCAAAATTTGTTCTATTCGAAAATTTGTTCTATTCAAAATTTTGTTCTCTATTTAAAACTTGTTACAATTTGTAATTTTGTTTACTACTCGAAGTTCAGTTTTTTATTCGGGAAATCTGTTGGAATTTGGTTTCCTACTCGTTACTTTGATTCTTATTCGAGATTTTAAGATCCTGTTTCCTATTTCGAGACGCTTTCGTTCATGATTTTGTCTCATATTTAAGATTTTCCAGACATTAAAATTTCAGTTCCTACTCGCGACTCATTGAGACCTTGTTCCCTATTCGATACCTTGTTTTCTTGTGAAGATTTTCTATTCGAGATTTTATTTCCTAATCACGACTTTGTTGATATTGGTCCTCTATTTGAGACCTTGCATTCTATTGGAGGTTGTTTTCCCTTCGAGATTTTGTCTAAGATTTCGTTGTTATTTGAGATGTTGTCGAACCTTGTTTTCGATTCGAGATTTTGCTTTCTATATCGAAATTTTGTTTCTATCCGATACCTTGTTTCTATTAACCATTCGAGATTTTGTTACCTATTCGGGATAACGTTCCATATACGAAATCTGGTTACCATTCCAGATTTCAATTGAGATCCCGGTTACTATTCGAAACTTCATTTCTTGTTCGAAATTTAAAATATCCTTATTTGTCCCTTTTAGTGCCTACTACTCCTTGTTGGATCTATTGTTGCTTCTTGGTACATAATGAAACTCCTTGTTTTCTAAAGGACATATAACCTCACCTACTATCCTGATTTGGATTTTTAGAACACATTTTGAATTCTCATAAACTTCTATAGAATTCTAATGGATAAAATTAAGAGAATATTCGACTACCTATTATGACGTAGTAGTTGCGTGCTGCAACCATCATCTGGATTATGGAGACTGAGAGGTCACTACAGCCAGCAACGCAATGGCGAGGTATAAACTCTAACTTGAAGTGATTTCAGACATTTATAGGTTTTCGGGTATTATTGAGACTGTTCTAAATTCTTCATATTTTGATCCCTGGAGTTGCTTCGTTTGAAAATGGATAAAGTTGATATAATATTCGGTAACATATCATTATTTGAGTCACGGAGCAAAAAAAAAGTTTACTGCTGCCAGGATACACAGACGGGGCATGGATTTTTAAGTAAAGTGACTTCAGATATATATGTGTTCTCGGATACAATAGAGACTATATCCCTTTTCATATGATTATTAATTTTTTAATAATCATAAATCCTAGCATGTTCACCTTGATTTGATACTAATACCTCCTGGGTAGTTTTTGTATATTTTCTCAATCAACCCTTGCAATTTCCTTTCTTACATTTATCGTTGGATCATTGATCTTCTCAAATACATTTTGCTAGAGATTGATTTCGTACCTATATTGATCGTGTTTTGTCTAAATTTCGACTTTGATCATGTCTATCAATCGTAATTTTCCTATTTGCTCTATTTTCAAACATGCTAAACTTTCGATTTTGATCATGCTTAGAAGACCGTGCCCCATGATTACCCCTCTAAGTCGTAATTAAAATCCATCCCACCTTGTGTCGTTCGATTCTCGATCATTGTTAAAACATGTTATTTTAACTCCCTGTATGTAAATATAGTATATGATTTTAACTAAATTTTGTTTCACTTCGTGTCTGACAAATTTTGCTAAATTTTATCGTGCCATTTTATCTATTCATTTTGTCATGCAAAACATTTCACATTGTTATGATTTTGTACCTAGTCATTGAGCATATTCACCTTCATGCCTAGAAAATTCTAAACCCTGTGTTATTCTCCGTATCATGCCGTATACTTTGAAATTTCGAGGACAAAATTTTTCTGAGAAGGGTAGATTTGTAACCCCATCTTTCCAATATTTGAGAAATTTAAATTTTTCTACAATAATATTTTGATTTAACAATTTTGAATAATAATGATTGTTTTGGAGGGAGATTTCAATTAATGACAAAGGTGTAATTTTCTAATTTAGTTAGAGTGGTCCCCAACCCTTTAATCAACTCTCCAACAGATTTTTATTTGTTTTTGTAAATACTAAAAAGGGGGAGGGTCTTTTCATTAATGGCCCAAAGAGTGGAGGGACTTATGTGCATATTTTCTTTTTTTTCTTTATTTATTTGAGTAGAGAGAGAGAGAAAGCCATTTCCTTCTCTAAATGCCCCTGAGCTTTCTCGAAGAGCTCATTTTCCTTCCTCCCCAAATTTCGGTTGAGCAAACCCTAATTTTCTCCGGTGATGGTGACGGCGAGGAAGACTGCGGCGAAGAGGGTTTCATAGCCGGCGGCAAGCTCCACTTTACCATCACAGCGAACTTCTTCGGTGATCCCCTGTTCCTTTCCGTGCGCGCTTCTTCCGAACCGTGGTGGTACTTCATCTCCTCTAATCCCTCCTCTTCGAATCGGCTCGGGTAATTCCGTGATTAGTTCTTATTGAATATTCTTGTTCCGGTTGATGTTCAAAATAACAAGTCGATCCGTAAAATTCTACAGATCTGACAGTTCAATCCAGATCATCGTGTTGTTCACGCTTTGCTTGAGTGAGTATCTCGATTTCTTGTGGATTCGTTCGTTTGGACCTTCCTTATTTTGCTCAGTTTGTAAATACAGATCCGGATCCTTAACTGGAGTCGAATCTCCTTGTGAAGGATCGACCCCATTCAAACGTTGGTAAGTTTTTGATAATATCTTTTGAATTTTAAGTTGTGTGCTGTGTTTGTTTCGTTCTTGTTGAGATCTATGTTCTTCCATGGGTGATAGCTCGGGTACGCGACCGAGAGTCGGATTGATCGTTTGGAATTTTGTTTGTTCTACAATTCAGATCGGTGCTTATTCCTCTTGTATAGGTCAATTTGAAATACTCTTGACAGCCGTATGAATCTTTCTTTTGTGAATTTTCGTTCATCGGCAGATTTGGTGGAGAACTTTGTAGCACAATTCGAGATCAACTTTTCATTTCCGAATCAAACTCCTTCAGGTGAGTACTATTAAGTTACTATGTTTTCTCTGTCATATTGGTGGGTGTTTAGTTAATTTCGATTGTTCAAGCCAGTCGTTCGTGTCTGGATTGTGTTCGTTGTACGTGTGTTTGTGTCTGTTATGCGCGTTCAAGTTTGGTTGTTTCCGAAGGTGTGTGCATGTCCGGGAGAAGGGTTGGCAGGACCTTGCCTATTCAAGTTACTAGTTGTTGTGTATATTAATTCATGTGATTTAAACCTTTATTGTATAAATTCATATTTCTTGGTTTTGGTTAGTTTTGATTCTGTGGTTATATATACCTTTGTTTAAATTTTTGTAAATATTTTGTGGGGAATTCATTTCAAAGTCTGGGTTGTTTTGCTTCTAACTTTTTCTTCTAAAAAAATCTGGGGGATAGCCGTTGGACTCAACCGGTTGGTTTGGTGAAAGGTTGCAGGTCATTTTGAATATGTGTTAGAGATGTGATTTGGTATTATTGGGAAAGAGTCTAGCTTGTACAAACGATTATTGTAGCAGGGATATAGGCAGACTTTATATATTGTTCGATTTAGTTGTAATATGGCTAAGAGTTCTGTGGTTTTTCTCTTCATATTTGAATCCTTGGAAATAAGCTCGTAGTCGTTGTTCTCAAAATGTAGTTGGTTATAGGGGTGGTGAAGGAAATCATTTGGGTTCTGTGTGGTTGCCTTTAGTTTTTCTGCTAAAATTTGATTGATAAATTTAACTGCTGATTAAGTTGAGAAACAGAGTAAAGGTTCGAGTAGCTTGTCAATTATATTTTGCTAAAATCTTCAAGGGAATAGTCTATATGATTAAGAGAATAAGGCTGTGTTAAGGGTGGAACAAGGGTTAAGCAATTTAGTATGAACATAGTGATGTAGTCAATTAATAAAGGTATCATGTTACAGCTTCTAAAAATAATAAACTTTAGCTTACTGCTATTTAAACCTTTTGCTTAAATATTACTACTTATATTAGGGTATTATGTGTTTATATATAGCTTGTAAGAATTTCTAAATCATTCACCTAGATTGGAGTACAGTTTAGAATTCTTATTTAGATATAAATAGTAAGAGTATAATTAGTACATTAATGGATAAGTCATAGTTAGAAGATTAGAGGAATAGATGATAAATTGTTTATAACTTAATCAACTTGTATTTAAAATTCAGGAGGACATCCAGCTCCATTCATTACCCTTGGTTTCACGGAGCAAGGCAAGTACATTCTATGGGTCATGTTCATTTATATTCATATCTTCTACTTTTCTTGTGACACGTCATGACACGATATCCTGTACTCTTGTACTTTCATGTCATGTACCTACTTGTAGTCGGGGAGGGGAAATACACAGTGACCAAACCCAAAGATCAGAAATTCAGGTTGATAGCTTAGGCCTCGCACCGTGTACGCGGGCCCTAAGTCGTACCGATATTCATGTACTCTGGTACTTATTCCTGTACTCACCCTAGCCGGTCACATATGCTAGTTGTATTTTAAAAATTGTGCACATGTCAGGTTCTTGTACTTCATGTTCAGGATTTACTTCATGTACTTTATTTTCTGTACTTCATGTATTTACATTCCTGCACTTTTATGTTCTTTTTTTGTACTTTATATTTTATGTTCTCCTGTACTCATTTCCATATCATGATGTTCTTGTTCATTACCTAGAATTGTACTTTGCTTCGCTCCTGGCTGGATATGTTGTAGGTGTACTTGTAGGGTATCATTCTATCTTATGGGCCAGAGCCCAGGATCATAGCTGAGCAGGACGGAGACATGACTTAGCTAGAGACTTCAGGTTTTAATTGTTTAGCTTTACTCCTAGAAATTATTTTTTAGAGTTCATAGCGTATTTCATTCCTGTTGACTCTGGTACCTTTACGTTATATGGACTTGTGGATTATGGTGATCTTTCTGGGATCGTTTATAGATTATGTGCTTGTATACTTTTATATTGCCTTGTAGTTTCCCTAGAGATTGGTACAACTTACTTTACCGTGTCTAACGACGAAGGCTGGGCGTGTCCAACTCGTGTCCGATTATTCGAAAGCGGATCGTGACATATAGATATTGTGGTTTATATATATAGGCTCTTGTGCGAGTCTACATATGCAGGTATATGGGATGGCAAGTTAGTGAGGGGAGGAAATATTGTTGAAGTAGAGTCAAGGGCTCTATGGCCTTGACAGCAAGTTGTGCTTTAGTGTGAGGGTTTGGTTGTATGTTAGTGTGTTTATAGGTAGTAGTCCTAGTTATTGTTTAAGTACATATATATATATATATATATATATATATATATATATATATATATATATATATATATATATATATATATATAGAGTATATAGGTTGTGATATCTATATATATATATTCTTAGTTATGCATGTGGTATTGTATATGTGATACCTATATATTTAATACCTTGGTACCCAAGTCTATTATGAGATAGCCTATGAGTTGTATACCTTGGAATTGACCCAATAGGCTAAATGACTTACTAACTAGAGTTTGATCAAACCCTAAACTAGTTGACCTAATTTGACAAGAATGTTGACCATAGTTGACCAAGAGTTGACTTTAACCTAGAATGGCCTAGAATCGTGCATAATGCATTGTAAACTTCTTTTTACTATATCTTTAATACATCGTAACCTGTGTTGCTCTAAAAAGGACTCAGTTACTCTGGTTCGGGCAACTGTTCTCATCAGTCATTCATGATAGCAGGCAAGTACAGGCTCATCGTTTCATACTTGCTAGGAGTTATATTCTTGCTCTAGACTACTTTACTTGATATTGTCACGTTGTTATCACGGGTTGGTATTGTACGGATCTTTTCATGAGATGTTATCCCCCTCAGGTGCATCGAATAGTTCATGTCATGTGTTTTCACGCATATCATGTATTCCTTGTACTCTCATTATTCATGTACACTTACGTGTTCTCATGTACTCTCATGTTCACTTGTGCTTCATGTATAAAACTATCATGTACGTAACATAACTTGACTAGATCCTTGTATATTGATTAGAGATGGAAGAGTAGAAGTGGTCATGTAATCAATTCCAAAGTTGGTAGTCATGTGCAACTCTGTAACTTAGTAATGTGTAAATCAAACCGGTTACATAACCATCTTGTGCTATAAATCACTTAATCACTTACAGTTCTTACTTTCCATATATTTATTTCCTGTTTTCAGATATATCTCTTACTATTCATATACATCTCTTACAATATTTTACGTATTTTATTCTATTGCTTGTTTTACATTTCCTGCCATGATATGAACTACATGGGAGTTATGTATTCGCTCCTGTCCTGATTCGACGTGTTGATAAAATTTTATATATAACTTGGTGGATCCCAGCTAGCCTAGAGGAGACACAGTAGAGCTTGAAGTAGATGGCTAGAGTTTTTACTTATCTTTTCAGTTGTCTTGAGATGTATTTTATTTCATACTCTGTTTGTAGTGGTGTTGATAACACATAACACTAGTTTTATTTCTGGTTGTATCTCTCTTGTGGATTTCATTCTATCTTATTATGTCATTTATCTACCTCCAGTTTATGTGATTAAGTTTCATCTTCTGAGATTGTCCTCCGTTTGGAGAGTATATCATATTGTGTTTAGTTGCAATTGTGACCTAGAATAGCGTTGTACTGCCGACACTGTAGCTTAGGTTGGATGTATCCACGTACTTGTGCCCCTAAATTGGGTGTGGGTCGTGACAAAAGGTTATGTGAACTTTTTGTATTTTCAACGTAGAAAGAGAGTACAATCGATTCATAAACAGTAGTTCTAAATACAAAAAATTTGGGAATGGGTGGTGGTGGAGATCGAGCACTGCAACGGCTCCTTTACTCCGTTGACGATCTGACGACGAGTTGAACTTGCTTTGGCTTTCTGGTGCTGGTCATTGAAACTCTACGGTTACCTATTAAGAGGATACCGAAGTTGAAGATTTTGAAGCACATTTATCGAAGAAAAACTCCTTCTATTTATATATAAGAATCTGCTATCATTGTATGGTGAAGGCTACTGCTGAGCTGACACGTAGCGGACATTGAGATTCTCTTCTATCAAGATCTTGCGTGGTTATCAATATAATCGAAGAAAAAGACATGTGGCACATGTCTATTGCTCGAAGTCTTCTGTTTGGATGAAGTCGAGTAGATCTGTGATTCCATCACAGAGTCAAATTTTGTCTTATCTTACGAGGCCATTGGTTTAAACAAACCGATTGGACGTGGCCTTCATCCATAAGAAAAAACTTTGTCCTTATCCGTAATTTTAAACAAACTGATGAGATATTGCTTTTATCAACAGAATCAACCTCTTTCTTATCCTTACGAGCGATGATTTAAACAAATAGATTGGGTGGGACCATGCTGTCTGTACTTCTGGCGAAGCTTCAGTGCTGTTACACTTCTAGGCGACGAGTAGACCGTTTTTTTGAAGCCGACAGAGCCTTTGTGCTTTTGGGCGACGCGTAAGTCGTGTTTCAAAGACGACGGAGCATCTATGCTTCTGGGCGACGAATAGACTTGTGTTTCAAAGACGACGGGGCCTCTGTGCTTCTGGGCGACGAATAGACTTGTGTTTCGAAGACGACAAAGCCTCTGTGCTTTTGGGCGACGAGCAGGCTGTGTTTCGAAGACAACGAAGCCTCTGCGCTTTTGGGCGACGATTAGACTTGTCTTGGAGCCTCTGAGCTTGTAGGGCAACGAGTGGGCTTTACTTCAGGCAATGGTGTCACCAAAGTATCAAATGAAGGAGGCCGTTGCATGGGCCGGGCTTCTGGGTTGAAGCGGAGGCTCTGCGCTTTTGAGGCGAGGGCATCGTGTGGAGAAATTGGCTATCTGCGCTTCGGGGTCAAAAAGGGGGCACATGTACCTAGCTGTGCTTTTGAGTCAAAGGAGCTAGTTCCCATCGAAGCCTTTTTAAGATTATTTAATGACTATTCTTCATGGCTGAGTCGGACGTCCTCCTCTTTAATTGCCACCGTTACTTGGGGGAATTCGAGAAGTCAGTGGCCTAGGAATCAGTAGAATGAACCTATTTAAATGAGGTTCGTTGTGCTGAGTCCTAGGTTCATCCTATTATTTTGGGCATCTTTGACCGACGGCCACGTGGCATGTTGGTTGGACCACACTTACCCTATATAAAGGGGAATTTTTCTGAAGCATCGTCTTTCTCTCCAAACGTTGTGCTTGATCATGATTTAGCTTCAAATAACCATTGGCCTTACATAATTCGGCTGATGGTTGTGGATCCTTTCGTTAAAAAAGGCGATGTCTTTGATTAAGAACATCTAATTGGTCTTGAGAGTACCCGAATGTCCACCATAACGAGTTTGAACCTGGTCGACATCTTGGAGGTCTTCGAGGTCCAAACTACGGGGTTAGGATTGGTTTCTCACCCGATGAGTCCTCTATTGTGCTGTACCCCGCTCATCGACTGTTGTGTGCCTTCGTTATGCTCGAAGAGACGCAGAAGCTGATGCACTTTTGAAAAGAGCCAGCCGTCGTGTTGTGTACTAAATTTGCGCTTGGGCCAATAACTGTTTCATTAGCAATATTAGAGTTCCTCCGTATCTGGTTGTGAAGTGGTTTGCTCTGGCGAGGTTGTGCGTCTAAAGGGGGCTACAAGTCTGGGGCCATATGGGAGCAAACTTTGATGGCGACTGTATTCACATCTTTTATCCACAGTCCCTTAAGGCATTTTCTGTGTTTGTCTATGACGGTCACACTGTAAAGTTTAACCCTATTCTAGATCTTTAAGAGTTTTTAGTTCTTTTTATGTAATCATGTAGAGTCTGTAATAGATCCTTGCAGCCCTGATTTTAATAAAAAGAACCCTTTGTGGTCATTTCTGTTCTTGTGACTTTGTCTTTTCTGTATGCGTGTTTGGTCACCTACGTACGCTCTTGTGAAGCTGGGTGGGTAGTGAGAACACCTACCTGCGCTTTTGACAATATTTGCGCTTTTCATTCTTTTATAATTATCTTCCTGGATCCCCTCATATACAGAATTCCCAGTAGACATCTCATACATATAATATTTGTCTTTCCCAAAATTGATGCCATAACCATTATGTGCCAAATGACTTATGCTTAATAGGTTATGTTTCAATTTTGCGACCAGGCAAACGTCTTTTATTTCTGCATAAGGAGGCATACCAACAGTGCCTTTACCTATAATATTACCTCTCCGATTGTTGTCGAAGGAAACATATCATTCTTTCTTCATCGATAGCGTAGCGAATAAGGATGCATCTCCAGTCATGTGTCGCGAACATCTTCTATCGAGTATCCACTTGCCTTTAGCATGAGAGGGTTGAGGGTCCACCTAGAAAATGAGTAGATGAATCCTTTCGTAACCATTTCTTCAAGGGTCCTTTATGATTAGTTTTAGGAATTCGAGCAAGTAAATTTGTGTCAACAAGCTTTCTAGCTCTACAGTACTATGATATATGCCCATGTGTACCACAATATGTGCACGTCATTTTTGAAATTGTGTTCTTGGTTTCTGTGTTGACAAATTTCTTGTGTCTTTCTTGTTGTGAGAAGCGTGTTGCTTAGATGATTTCTTTGCTTTACTCCATTATGGTGTATGCTTGGTATAAGGACTAACCTTAGGCCGTGTAACAGGGATGACATGTTTGTCTAATTTTATCTCTACCATTTTAGAGATTTCACAAGACTTCTCATATTTAGCAGTCATATCTATTAGTCCTTGCTCAGTGACTAAGTGTATTTTTCTCTCTCTCACAAAGTTCTTGCACCTTGACACAGTTTCTTTCTTTCTTCTCATGGTGAGTATAGCCTCATGGTAGTCCAATTTTAGTTTGGCTATCTCCTCCATGTTACCGGTAGTAGATGTTTCTTTAATATTTTCAATAAGATTGGATAGTCTAGCTACTTTGGTTGTGTGTACCTTAATCTCTTTGCTAGATTGCTTGTACCTGTTCAACACATTTATGTGCTCTTCAAGTACTTCGCTAAAGGCATTTTTTAACTCATTGAAAGTAAAATCCTCATACAGAGTGTTCTCAAGTACCTTATCGAATGCCATCAGACAGATATTTGCATTGTTGTTGGGTCAGTCCTCCTTCTCTGATTCGCTGGCCTCACTTTCGTACCAGATGCTGGTGTTAGTGTACTTTCGACTAGTTGTAGCTTTTTCGTACGTCTTTATCGGTCGTATGGACTATTTTTTTTACAGTGGACAGTCTATCTTTATATGCCTTGACTTCTTACATCCAAAGTAGATTATTTCTTCTTCGTTGCTTTTGTGGATGTCTTTCATCTTTCGGTTTGATCTCAGACTTCAAGAACTTTCTAAAAACTTGGACCAGTAGGGCTGTTCATCACCATCAGAATCTTCTTCATCAGAATCGTTGCATGAGACACTTCTGGCTTGAGCATTGAAGGCTATTTATTTTTCTTTGGGAGTTGCTTCTTCAAATTCTTGCAAGTTCAGCTCATAGGTCATGAGCTTGCCCATTAATGTCTCCAATGTCATTGTAGTGAGGTCATTTACTTCTATGATCATGGTGGCCTTTGGATTCTAGTTCTTTGTTAGAGCCCGCAAAACCTTCATGATCTTTTCATGATTGTTGTAATCCTAACCAAGAGATTGTAAAGTATTAGTAATATCAAGGAAATGGGTGAATATTTGTATAATTGATTCACCAGGTTTCATCTTGAAAGACCCGTATTCTTGTGTTAGTCTACTGATTTTGGATTCTTTCACTTGGGAAGTCCCATTAAGAGTTACCTCAAGAAATCTCCAAGTTTTATTAGACGTCGTACAGGTTGATATGTGATTAAAAGCGATTTGGTCAAGTACAAAGAATAGTGCATAAATGGCTCATGCATCTAGACTAGCCTGTGTCTTTTCATGCTTCAGGTATTTGTCATGTGGCTAGTCTACAACTACACCATCAATCACTATTTTAGGCAATTTCTTGTAACTATCAATAACTATTAACCAAAGATCGAAGTCCAATGACTTTAGAAAGAAACTCATTCGTATTTTCCTGTAGGTATAATTCATCCCATCAAATAGGGGGAATTTATTTGTGGATTTCCCTTCACCGTTGAATATCAATTTAATGGATGCCATAGATATATACTCTCTAGATGGTTATGTATATGTATAATCTGCTCTAATATCAATTGTAGGACCGTTGAGCACCTCTAGAGGGGGGACAAATATAGTGTATGCATGTGCAGCGAAAAATATCACCAATTAAAAATTATGCAGAACTATATATTTTGGCAGGTAATTGACAGTAAAAAAATTACGGTAAAGTAAGAGTCAAGAAGATCAAACTCAGCGACACAGTGATGTATACCGGTATCTCTCTGAGAGGACTAGTCCAGTCTTGAGTACTCTTGCTGGATTTTAATCTACTATGTCACAAGCTAATTAAGAGCTTGTAGTCTCTTACAACATTGTGCTTGGCGACGAGCGCACGACTGACTCTAGAGGGTGATTTTGAAAACTAAAACATTTTCTGAATGTAGACTCCTATACAACTCTTTAGCACCAAAACTCTAGATTGAACAAAACTGTACTGGCTTTGGTTAATAGTGGTATAGGTTTGATTTAAAAGCTTTAGCTTGTAGAAAACACTTGAAGAGATATAGAAGAGAAAGTGAATAAGTAATTTTAAAATGGAAAAGTTCTTCTCTATTTATATTTTTTTAAGACCGAATTCGAGCAGAGTTCAGATGCAAAAATCTCGCATTCAAACGTTGGATGCAGATTTGGAGCGATTTAAATCAAATATGAAACTAATTTCGACCGAATTTGGGCCGAACTCGGGCCACATTCTGCCCCAATTCTGCCTTGGTTAGGTCAGAACTATTGGGCCAAAATCTGCATGGGTTTTGGGCTTTTTAGAAGTATAGACTATTGGATTTTGTATATGTGGATACGTATGCCATTTTGTTAGTGGACTGAGAATAACCTAAGCCAGTACCGATCCTGATCAACCTTACATATTTTTTCTAGACTCAATAAATGTAAAAATATAGAAGAAAATATAAAAGGCTTGATCTTGATTCCAGTACATTTGGTTCTTGATAACGACACAATATTTGTACTTTGTAGTAGTAGGACACAGAAGTATTTTGCGTATCGACCAAAGGTTGACGTTGTTTATTAAAATCAGGTGTGATCATTAACCAATGGGCCAACAATATGCACAAGTATAGATGCAATGAATCATGACCAACCTGAATCACATGAGATGCATAATCTACTGAAATATGGCACAAGAAGAGCAAGTATATGCTACGGCTTAATCACACGTGCACAGGTGTGCGATTAAGCTATCAACATGAATTCCTAAGTTGGACTTTGGTCACATACCCGCAGTATTTCTACTCCCCAAGCTACAAGTATAAGATCAAGAACATGATAAGTACTAGAACCAAAAGCACATGATCAATCCTGTAAACAACATGTCCAACATGAATACAAATCCACATGAAACAAATGAATCAATGCCATAGAATGTACTTGCCTTTGTCCTTGCAAATCAATATCCAAATGTTTCCACCTAGAATAGGGCAATAATAGGTTAGATTCTACCAAAGACCTTATCTAGCTATTATCACTAACTATCTAGCAACATAATATTGTCGATCAATATATATAGATAAGCTAGCAAGAAAATAATTTAGTAAATAATATTATTTAAATAATAGCTAGAACATGAAAACAATTTTAGTTTAGATAAAATAATTATTTAGAAATACTTCTACTAGCAACCTATTTATCATAGGAAAATAGTTTTAGTTTAAATTATCAATAGATATTAGTAAAATATTTGATATAAAATATAGCTAACATTATAAAAAAAATTTTATTATCTAATAATTAACACAAAAATCAGGTACATAATATTAACTAAACATTAACTGAACTAAATTACTAATTAAACTAAATTACTAATGACAATAATGATAATAAAACTAATAATAAAAATAACAATAACAATAACAATAATAATAACTGAAAACCGGACAAAGCCTAACAGCATGCCCACATCAAGCCTAGAACCCTCTTAGCAAAACTTAAAATCCAAATATTGGCCCACACATGTCAGCCCATGAGCAAAAGACTACCCACTACTTCTATTAACTCCTTAGAAGCAAAAGAGAATTACTCTCAACTGACCCGCCCCAAATGATTACTCCCATTCTGGCTGATAATCTCACTTAACCTAACCTAATTAACAACTCTCCTTGTCTCTTACAAAATCACATACGAGCCTAAATCCACTTGTCATTCCCTTTACATTCAAAGCAGCCGCTTGCAAATACCTAATTCTCATATGCACACTCTCCCTTCACCATCGCTTTCTTCCTACAATACCTCTTCTTAAGAAACCCTAATTCTTCCAAAGCCCTCTCATCCCCTTCGCTCATCTCACTTCACCCTTCACTCTTTAATCGAAAAACCACCAAAAACCCTAGCTAAATGGAGAAACGGATCAGGAAGAAGAAATCAAAGAAGGAGGTCGAAAAGAGATGGAGCTCACCTAAGGCTTGAGGACGGTGACCAGTACAAGCATAGCAGCGCTGCTATTCTTGAACAGGCGGCTTGACGGTGGCACTGGAAGGGAAGTGTAAACTATATTCGACACCTCTAGCTTGGTGAAGAGACTGCCTTTGAAGCAGGGACACGACGGGAAGACGTCAAGGCTCCAGATCTAACGGCGGTGAGTATTTCTTGGCTGGATCTAAAGCGCTCCGGCAACCATGACTCAAAGCGTTGTCTGAGCGTCCACGGCAGCGAGGCAATGAATCTATTACAAGGGACGACTTTGAGACACACAGTGCTCCGACCACGTCTGTTACGCCCCAGAACCAGAATGCTGGAGAGCGGGGGACAGACACAGCCAGCTACATACCTAGAAGTGCAACCCACCTCACGATACGGTCACGGTTGTCTAAATGCATGGGGGTTTATCTACAATCCATCACTCTTATGGTCAAGAACAAGCCTAGTGTCTCAATCTCAAGCAAGCAAATAAATGTTACAAGATATTAGATCATCAGACATAATTAGTAAGGCATCCCAAACATTATATATTCAGATGATCATGAAGCTAGTCATACAAAATATGAAGACTAGTAAGAGTTAAAGTCATACATGATCAACCCTAGGATTTGCTAATCATGTTACAGCCCTTAGGCAGACAGAATATAAGTTTCAACATGAGCTAACACTTGCTCGACGGCTAAATGCCTCAAAAATTTAATTTACAATAGAGTGGGAGAGCAAAATAAGAAATCCACTCGTTGCCAGGTTTGTGTCTAGTGTTCACCATCTAGTTGGAAGACAGGCAGATCCTCGGGCGCTACTCCAAAATCTGGCCATACAAAACCAGCTGGGTCAAAACCCAGAAGAGCAAGTGCCACAAGGAAGGCTTCATTAAGGAACTAAAACCAACATGCTAATAAACAAAAGATATAAATAGTGAACATGATTAAGTAACAAAAAGACAAGGTTAGAATAAAACAATAGCTTGCATTAGAAAACAATAGGCGGAATATAATTCCTATGTTAACAACAAGGCAAGCATTCAGGCATAGCAAATCAAGTCTTACGGCTTGCTATCATTATCTAGCTAGGGTTATCAAAGGCCTAGTTACTAACAAGATGCAGCTATCCAGGTTAGGTTGCTTAGAGTTACCAAGAGTAGCGAGATTCATTAGGTGACTTGCAGTGTAACACATGGCAGTGTGCTTTAGTACTTCTGATTTCAAGAAGTGCACCCCATGACAGTGGGTTGGAAATGTGCCCTACTCGTCAGCAGGCTACAAGTCCACACAGGTGTGGCTGGGATAACATGATCGCATGTAACTGAAAAAATCTCTTTATATGAACTACTTGATCAATCTAGTCATTAACCTAGTCATATTTGTTATGAATCTCTGACCGTGGTAACCAGGAATCTATGTCCTAGACATGATGCAAGACGAGACAGGTAGCTTGTATAGGCATAATCAAGAGAATTAACCACGGTGTCAAGTCAAGAGTTACTTAGCAAGTCAGGGTAGCCGTCGCAATAGCCTTTCAAAATTATCATGTCATGTCGGGTTACTTGTTATTTGTCAAGATTACTTATCAGGAGTGCGCCTCGACGGGCCACTATCAAGATTAAATAATTTTATATCAAGTTGCTTATCATGTCAAGCGTGCTTGCCAAAAGTGCGCCTCGACAGGCCACTATCAAGATTATACCTGTCGTGTTCATTTCAAGTCTTTTCATGTCACGATCAATGCCGGCAAGTCATATTATGCTCAACAAGCTATCGAGTCGGGTCGTCACAAGATAGGTTAAGTACAAGTCACATGCAAGATCACAGGCATATACATCATGAACTAGGGGAACATGCATGGGGGAAAGGGGCAAGGGGTATCATGGCAACAAGTGGCGCTGGACAACTGGCGCAAGGGAAGGACAGGTGGCGCCAAGGGGCATAAGTGGCGCCTAAGTTAGGTTGCGCAAGGCTGGGACATGCCAAGTCAGGTTGCACCAGGCTGGGCTGCGCCAGGTCAGGTTGTGCCAGGGCCCAAGGGAACTGCGCTTGGTTGCTCCAGACTGAGCTGCGCGAGGTCGGGTTTCACCTGAGTCAAGTTGTGCCAGACTCAGGTTGTGCCTTACTCAGGTTGCGCCATGCAAAGAAGTGCGGGCTGGGTTAGGTTGTATCGCGCTAAGGAGCGCGTGCTGGTCAGGTTACGTCTGGCACTGTTCTTCCTCTCCAAACAGCAAAGAAGAAACCATAAAAACCCAAAATCTTTAAAATGCCATAACTTGCTCAAAATAAGTCCGAATTGGGACTTCCAAGGTTCTAAACTGCATAGAACGAGACTTCCAAGGGTCAAAACCAAGAAAAATAAGAAAATATCAAAACTTAGATCTACAAAAATACATCCATCAAAACCGAAAATGCCAAGTTCTAAAGAGGCTTAAAATCAAGTAGAGAAAAGAATGGAAAAATAAAATAGGGGATCCATCATGAAACAAGTTGCACTTTTTTAGGGTTTCTTTGGTGGGTGGGAGGAGTAATGGAGAAGAAGAAGAAGTAAATGAAGAAGAGTAATGAAGAGAGAGAGAGAAAGGAGTTGACTTATATAGCAACCCCTCTAATCTCAACCCAAAATAAACCAAACTAAGACAAGCAAGGCCAAGATGAACCAAAATAAACCAAAATGATCCATGATAAACCAAGAACAGGTCAAGAGTGCCAAGACCAAGCCAAGTCATGTTGAACCAAGTTGAACAAAATCAAGTCCCAAGGCTAAGCTACGCAAGATAAGTCAAAACACGGGCCACCTGACAATTGTCAGAAATTCGTATACGTATCCTAAAAAATATGTATAACGGTAAACAGGAGTAACAACTCGACCCACCTTAAAAGAATTTCGTCCTCGAAATTTAATCAAGAGGCCAGAGGTATCAGGCAAGTTATACTAATACTGGCAATCTAGGACTAGCAGTCAATCAAGTAATCATTCATGCAAGTAAAAAAGTAAAAGCATAAGGCATAAGGAAGACATTATACCTTATGAGTCAAACAAGTGTGGATATTATGACCAAATATCATCCTCACATTCCCAGGTTGACTCACCAAAAGAGTGATGACCCCAAGCAACATGGACTAAACTAATAGTCTTGTTCTTGAGTACCTTCTCTCTTCGTTCCAATATAGATATGGGCTATTTCTCATACGAAAGGTTGGTACCAACAACCAATTTCGAATGATCAAGGATATGGCTCAGATCCGAAATGTACCGTCACAGTTGGGATACATGGAATACATCATGAACCTCACGTAACGACGGCAGAATATTGAGACAATAAGACACATCACCTACTCGCTCGAGAATATCAAACGACCCTATATACCTAGGACTAAGCTTTTCCAGTATGCTGAATCGAATGACGCCACAGGTAGGCGAGAACCTAAGGAATACGTGGTCGCCGATAAAAAATTTAAAAGGATGTCGATGAGAATCGGCCCAATTACACTGGCAAATTTGTGCAACTCGAAGACGATCTCTAACATGTATGACCACCTCGATAGTCCCGGTAACCATTTCTGGACAAAGCATCTGCCTCTTGTCGACATCATCCAAGGATAAAGGTGATAAGTACTTCCTGCCATACAGTGCTTCAAATAGTGCCATCTGGATACTGGCTTGGAAACTGTTATTGTAGAAGAACTTCACTAGATGCAGGTGATCTTCCCATGAACTACTGAAGTCAACTGTGCAATATCATAATATATCTTTAAGTGTTTGAATAGTACGCTCCGACAGATCATCTGTATACGGATGATTGGCTAAACTAAACTTGAGATGAGTCTCCAAACTCACTTGAAAACTTTGCTAAAAGTATAATGTAAATCTTGAATCTATCTGACATGATACTGACTGGCACTCAATGCAATCTGACTATCTGTCTGAGATACATCTCTACAAGCTGATCCGTTGACTGGTCAATTCTGAAAGGGAGAAAATAAGCTACCTTCGTGAGTCGGTCAACTATAACCCAGATAACATCTCTTCTAGCTAAAAATTTAGGTAACCCTGTAATAAAATCCATAGTAATATGCTCATATTTCCATAATGGGATCGATAAAGGTTGAAGAAGTCTAGCTGGTCTCTGATGTTCAACTTTAACTTGCTGACAAACTAAACAACGAGAGACAAACCGGGCTATCTTCCTCTTCATGCCATTCTACCAAATATGTTGACGGATATCATGATACATCTTCGTGCTATCTGAATGAATTGAATTCTGCGAACTGTGAGCCTCTGCCATAATCTCATGTCTGATATCACTGCTGGGTACACAAAGACGCCTTCCATGTCAGAGAGTACCATCTTCGTGAATACATAACTTTGTTCTCCTTCTGGCTTCACATTCTGCCCTAAGCTGCTGAAGCTTAGAATTCGTTGACTTGGCTGCCTTAATCCTCTCAACTATACTGGACTGAACTTGCATACTGGCCATCAATGACACACTGGTAGGGAGAACTACCTCTATACCCATCTTCTGAAGATCTGCTAATAACTCTGGCTGTGATGTTAAAAAATAAGCTCTTGTTCTTCTGTTCAATGCATCTACAACTATGTTGTCCTTCCCAGGATGATACTGCAGGTTGATGTCATAATCCACTAATAACTCTAGCTATCTTCTCTGACGCATGTTGAGATCCTTCTGGGTAAAAACATACTTAATAATCATGTGGTCGGTAAAAATCTCTACCCGATCTCCATACAAATAATGCCTCCAAAGCATGAGGGCAAAAACTACCGCTGCTAACTCCAAGTGATGGGTTGGATAATTCTTCTCGTGCCCACAAAAATGACATGACACGTAAGCTAGTACCTTACCATGCTGCATTAGAACACATCCTAATCCCTTACCAGAAGTGTCACAATATATAAAAAATCCTCCAGACCCATCCAGAAGCGTGAGAATGGGTGCTGTCATTAATCCTTGCTTCAACTTCTTTAATAAACTCTGGCATTCTACTATCCAAGCAAACTACACATCCCTACGGGTCAACCGTGTCAACGGTACTGAAATCCGAGCAAAGTCTGACACAAACCGACGGTAATAACTCGCCAATCCTAGGAAACTGTGAACCTCTGCTACGGTACTGGGTATTGGCCATGTCTCTAGGGCTACTATCTTCTGGGGGTCCATTTCCACTCTACCTCTGGTGATGATATAACCTAAGTACGAAATGCGATCAAGCCAAAACTCGTACTTGTTGAACTTCGCGTACAACTGATGCTCTCTGAGAATCTGGAGAACTACCCAGAGATGTTGCTCATGCTCTGCTTTACTCTTGCTATAGACTAAGATATCGTCTATAAACACTATCACAAATTGATCCAAATAGGACATGAATATGCGATTCATGAGATCCATGAATACTACTGGCACATTGTTTGCTCCAAATGGTATAACGAGGAGCTCCTAATGTCTATACCTCGATCTGAATGCTATCTTCTGGATATTTTGCTCTCTAACTCTGATCTGATGCTACCCTGACTGTAAGTTAATCTTCGAGAATGCTGCTGCCCTACTGAGTTGATCGAACAAGTCATCTATCCTAGGCTAGGGATATCTGTTCTTGATTGTTACAGAATTCAAGGTACGATAATCAACACATAATCTTGACATACCATCCTTCTTCTTCACAAGAAGCATCGGAGCTCTCCAAGGCAATCCTTAGCACGAATGAATCTCTTGGTCCTAAGTTCTTCAATCATCTTGTACAGGATCTCCAATTCTGATGGTACCACTCTGTAGACTCTCTCTAATACTGGTGTCGTCCCTGGAATCAAATCAATGGTGAACTCTATCTCTCTCTGGGGGCATACCAGGAAGCACTTCGGGGAATACGTCAGGAAACTCTGCAACTACTTTAGGAAACTGAACTGCTACTGCCATCTGCAAGACTGGTAGAGAAGTTTCTACTTCGCCTCTGGAAAACGAAAACTTCTCTTCACCGAGAATACCAAAAATAATCCTGCCAATATGGCAGTCTATTCTTGCGTGTTGATCCTTCAACCAATCCATTCCTAGGACCACATCATAGTCGGCCATCAAAAATTATATCAATCTAGCAAAAAACTCTCTACCGCTAACTACGATTCGACACGAGGAATAGACTCGATCTACTCCCATAAGGCCGTTAGCAGTAAGAATATTAAGCCTTACTGATAATGACTCGGGCTCCAGTCCTAACCATGTCGCAAATCGTATAGACATAAATGAATGCGATGCACTAGAATCAAATAATACTGATGCTGGAAAAGAGTTGACGAGAATGGTACCTACCACCACCTCATTTAATACCAATTCTTCTTCTACCAACAAGGCTATAGCTTGACCGTGTCCTCTTGGTACTGGTCCCCTCTTCTGATAACCTTTCTGCTGATCTGAACCTGGACCTGAGCATACTGTTGAGTCCTTTGCTGCTGGAATACCTGAGCCTGAGGCGGCAAGGGCCTCGGTGGCTGGTACTGCTGCTGCACTAGTGCTGGTCCCCTAACCGATGGACTGGTTAGGGTTGATGAAGATGAACTGGCTCTATACGAACATGACCCTATCATGTCATCCGGTGCCCCACAAGCCAAGCACAACCCCTGTGCTTTGCGACACTCTGAGACTACGTGTCCAGGCTTCCCATAATGAGTGCAGCCCATTGTGGAAGACTGCTTTTGCTTCTGTTGTCTAGTGTACGTCGATGTCGAGTGCTGGACCGACGAAACTGTGGTCGCCCTCCTAGGTGCACCAATAGTCAAAGTCCTAATTCCCGAGGCTGGTGCTGATGACTAGGATAACTATCCATGAGGCCTTTTTCGACCCCTACTCGGTCTACTATCCTCTGGAAGGTGTACTCATGCCTCCTAGCTGCTCAAAAAATAGCATCAAAGGCCTGATGCTCAAACTGCTCTACCGCTAGAATGATCTCTAGGTGGAACCCCCGCTGGAACCGCTGGGCTCGGTCCAATTCAGTTGCCACCAAGGTGGGAACAAACCGACTAAGCCTTAATAACTTGGTCACATGTCCATCGACCGTCGTTCCTATCTACTTGAGATTGCTAAATCTGGTCTGCAGTTTATACCGAGCTACTACATCAAAATACTTCATCTGGAACTTGTCGCTAAATACCGCCCATATGACAGGCGTCGCCAAACCAACTGCTAGCATCGTCCACCATCTACGGCCTAAGTCCAATAACTGCAGGCACACTATGGCCACCTTCACATCCTCTGGAATTCTAGTAGCATCCAGGATAACCTCTATATCCTGAAGCCAAGCATCAGCAGCAATCGCATCTTCACTGCCGTCAAAGAAAGGAGGGTTCAGGCATATAAAACTGTTAGCCGTATTGTTCTCTTGATAACCAACTCTACCCATAGAATCTTGTAATATCTGGTTCAGGGCATCACCCCGAAGATCTTGTGATGTAAGCAATTCCTAGATGAGTCCAATCAGGGCTCCCTGGTCAGGTTCTGCGGGCTGGACTGGCTGAACCGATGGCTCTTGACCCCCGGAAGGCATGACTCTGGAGGCTACCCCTGAGTGCTGGGCTTGGTCCCCAGGATGTTGCTAGTTCGCTGGAGGCACACCGCCTGGCTGATCGGCAGGACCAAAAACAATGCCATCGAAAAAATGACATGAGGAACAATAAGGAAGGACCAAGATAGATCGGAGATATAACCATGTGATCAGGTCAAGATTCAGAAAGATTAGAAGGCACGACTAGAGATCAAGGACGAGTGCTAATTGAAACAACTATTCGGTAAAACCCCCACACATCTTTATTTACAAGACCTGCATGGGCCACCACTTAAACCGTAGTACGCCCCAGAGCCAGAATACTGGAGAACGGGGGACAGACACAGCCAGCTATCTACCTAGAAGTGCAACCCACCTCACGATACGGTCACGGCTGTCTAAATGCATGGGGGTTTATCTACAATCCATCAGTCTCTTATGGTCAAGGATAAGCCTAGTGTCTCAATCTCAAGCAAGTAAATAAATGTTACAAGATATTAGATCATCAGACATAATAAGTATGACATCCCAAGCATTATATATTCAGATGATCATGAAGCTAGTCATACAAAATACGAAGACTAGCAAGAGTTAAAGTCATACATGATCAACTCTAGGATTTGTCAATCATATTACAGCCCTTAGGCAGACAGAATATAAGTTTCAACATGAGCTAACACTTGCTCAGCGGCTAAATGCCTCAAAAGATTAATTTTACAATAGAGTGGGAGAGCAAAATAAGAAATCCACTCGTCGCTAGGGTTACGTCTAGTGTTCACCATCTGGTTGGAAGACAGGTAGATCCTCGAGCGCTACTACAAAATTTTGCCATACAAAACCAGCTGGAACAGAACCCAGGAGAGCAAGTGCCACAAGGGAGGCTTCATTAAGGAATAAAAACTAGCATGCTAATAAACAGAAAATATAAATATTGAACATGATTAAGTTACAAAAAGACAAGGTTAGAATAAAACAATAGCTTGCATTATAAAAATAAGAGGCGGAATATAATTTCTATATTAACCACAAGGCAAATATTCAAGCACGGCCAATCAAGTCTTACGGCTTGCTTTCATTAGCTAGCTAGGGTTATAACAGGCCTAGTTACTAACAAGATGCATTTGAGATATTCCCGAGTCACAAGCGCTACAGTTATCCAGGTTACCCAGGCGAGATTGGTTAGAGTTATCAAGAGTAGCGAGATTCATTAGGTGACTTGGTGTGCAACACATGGTAGTGTGCTTTAGTACTTATGATTTCAAGAAGTTCTTTACATGACAGTGGGCTGGAAATGTGCCTTACTCGTCGACAGGCTACAAGTCCACTCAGGTGTGGCTGGGATAATGGAATCATCTATAACTGGAAAAATCTCTCTATATGAACTACTTGATCAATATAATCATTAACCTAGTCAGATTCATTATGAATCCCTGACCGTGGTAACCAGGAATCTATGTCCTAGACATGATGCAAGATAAGATAGGTAACTTGTACATGCACAATCAAGAGAATCAACCATGGTGTCAAGACAAAAGTTACTTAGCAAGTCAAGGTAGCCGTCGTAACAACCTTTCAAGATTATCATGTCATGTCGGTTTACTTGTTATTTGTCAAGATTACTTGTCAAGAGTGTGCCTCAATGGGCCACTATCAAGATTAAACAATGCTATATCAAGTTGCTTATCATGTCAAGCGTGCTTGCCAAAAGTGTGCCTCGACAGGCCACTATCAAGATTGTACCTGTCGTGTTCGTGTTATGATCAATACTGGCAAGTCATGTTGTGCTCAACAAGTTATCGAGTTTGGTCGTCATAAGATAGGTCAAGTACAAGTCACATGTAAGATCACATGCATATACATCCAGAACTAGGGGAACATGCATAGGGACAAGGGGTATCATGGCAACAAGTAGCGCTGGTCAACTGGCGCCAGGGAAGGACAGGTTGAGCCAAGGAGGATAGGTGGCGCCTAAGTTAGGTTGCGCCAGGCTGGGGTATGCTAGGTTAGGTTGCGCTAGGCTGGGATACGCCAGGTCAGGTTGTGCCAGGGCCCAAGGGCACTGGGCTTGGTTGCTCCAGAATGAGCTATGCGAGGTCGGGTTGCGCCTGACTCAGGTTGTGCCTGACTCAGGTTACGCCAGACTCAAGTTGCGCCTGACTCAGGTTGCGCCATACTAAGGAGCACGTGCTGGGTCAGGTTGTACCACGCTAAGGAGCACGCGCTGGTCAGGTTGCGCCACGCTAAGGAGCGTGTGCTGGTCAGGTTGTGCCTGGCACTGTTCTTCTTCTCCAAACAGCATTAAAGAACCCATAAAAACCCAAAAACTTCAAAATTCCATAACTTGCTCAAAACTAGTTCGAATTAGGACTTCCAAGGGTCTAAACATTATCGAACAAGATTTCCAAGGGTCAAAACCAAGAAAAATAAGAAAAGATCATAACTTAGATCTATAAAAATTCATCCATCAAAACTGAAAATGCCAAGTTCTAAAGAGGCTTAGAATCTAGTGGAGAAGAGAATAGAAAAATACAATGGGGGGTCCATCATGAAGCAAGTTGCACTTGCCTAGGGTTTCTTTGGTGGGTGGGAGGAGTAATGGAGAAGAAGAAGAAGTAAATGAAGAGAGAGAGAAAGGAGTTGACTTATATAGCAACCCCTCTCATCTCAACCCAAACTAAACCAAAAAAGCCATACAAGGACAAGATAAACCAAAATAAACCAAGATGATCTATGATAAACCAAGAACAAGTCAAGAGTGCCAAGACCAAGCCAAGTTATGTTGAACCAAATCAAGTCAAGATTAAATCAAGGCTAAGCTAAGCAAGATAAGTTAAAACACTGGCCACCTGACAATTGTCAGAAATCCATATACGTATCTTAAAAATACGTATAATGGGAAAGAAGAGTGACAACGTCAATGAAGTGGCAACTCCAGGAGAAGAGGACACAGCTCCGATACGGTGAGTCCAGATCTAGTCGACGGACGGTAAAATCTCAACTAAAGTGGCAGAGATGGACAATTCCGACGGAATGATGGCCGGACACGACGATGAGTCGAGGGGCTTCGACGCTCTGGCTATGTAGCCCATGTCC
Organism: Iris pallida; assembly: GCA_029216955.1. Lineage (NCBI taxonomy): Eukaryota > Viridiplantae > Streptophyta > Magnoliopsida > Asparagales > Iridaceae > Iris > Iris pallida. The sequence continues at coordinate 26,054,772 of JANAVB010031617.1, forward strand.
TGACTCCTTCAGGATACGGTAATGGTTTCTCCGACGATCGGTGATCTGGTGCTGGACATAGTGAGGCGGGGACAGGATCTGGGTTTGGGTTAGATATAGGGTTTGGGATCTGGGTTTGTAGCAGTATCGTGTCAGGGTGACATAGGACCCGGGGGTGTTGTGGGTGTAAACTGTGTCGGTGGACACAGTAGGGGTAGGGGTGGACAAGCGAAATGTCCATGTCGGGCGGACACAAATTGTTAATATAAGAAATAAATTTTAACGGAACGGACACGATTGATAACGATCATTAGGACAACAGGAGTACTGATTTAGGAATAATAAATCTGCAATAATGATTGCTATTAATAGCTTGATTAGAAAGGTCATAGAAATTCTACGCACATGGCCAAGCCTGGAATATTCTAGATGCCAGAGAATATTCTTGTAATTAATATTAATTTGGATTAATTAGTACTAAACCAGATTAGCTAATTAAATTCCAAAATGTTCCCACTTGAACATGTGACTAGTCTTTCCATAATGGATTTCCTAAATAAATAGTCAAGTTGAAAGGAATCACCAATACGCCATTACTATATTAGGAGCAATATAATTAAAATTAAAATAATTCTAGCTAATTAATTAATCCAAAAATACTATTTTAATCAATCAAAATAATTATGTATAACTATCAAATAAATTCTATAAAATATATATACTATTTGCAAAAAACAAAAAGTTGTGACATTACAAACTTTTGAAAAGTGTACAATAGTACAATTTGAATTCTAGGGAAGTACAACTGTAGGAATCTGATCAGAAGACGATCACTTTAACCCTTGGACTATGTGAACTTGAAAACCAGAGCCTCTGGAGAATGTAGCAACAATTTTGTAAGAGTTCTTGATTTTTGTGTATGTCCTTTAACAATGATTGGAAACTATATTTCTAGAGTTCTGGAAATAACTGTTTTGGCAGTTATTCTGATGTGCGCAAGGCTAGGTTGTGCCACATTGGTCTGCGGCAACCTCATGTTACGCCAACTTTCATTCAATTATCAGTGGCATCATGTGATTGAGATACGTGTGGTCGTGTACAGGATAGTAGACACATCTTGAGAGATTAGTGGTATGTGCGCCACATCATCCTGCTTTGGAAATGAAAATTGTCTCAACTTTATCAGGTTGTGCGAGCTTCAGTCAACAAGTTAAACTGTGCCTAATTAGACTGCGCCTGGACATGTGACAACTTTTGAGAAACAGTAGTTCAGATTGCGCATAGGCACAACTAAGGATTTTGTTTTAGATTGCGCCTAGACGCAACTCATAAAACATGCAGGACAGCTGTCAACCAACTCTCCTCGAGCGACACAATTCGAGGGATTCGAAGAGATTTTCCTAGTTTACTGTGCTGTCAATTGTCAGCGTTGTCAGGTAATGATAGCTATTAAATGTCATATGCCACATAGACTTTGGCACAATATGACTGGGCGCAGTCTGATATATGGCACAACATGATCAATGGCGCAGTTTAATCTTTGACCTCTATTTGTGGCACAGCTTGATTTTTGAGGAGCAACTTGATTTCTAAGTAGTAAATACATGGCACAACATGATTTTTAGGCCCTACAAGACCCCCTTCAAAGTTTTCAAAACTTAAAAAAGTATTTCAAAGTTTTGATATACTTTGAATTTATAAAAGTTTTGACAGAGTCAAGTTGTGCCAGTCAACGCCCGGTCAACAAAATTAAATCTCTTTCTCGAAAACACTCAATCTCCTCTTCGTCTTCCCAAGTTTTATTGATGATTTTTAGTTTTCCATGAGGAATATGAAGAGTCAATTTGGTGATATATATGTAGGGGTTGATCTTTGTACTTTATTCTTTACTTCTGTAATTTTGATGGCATCTAAGAAGAAGGAGATGAAGACCAATACTGTCACTGAAATCGAGTCTCCTGAAGTAAAACCCAACGTCACGCCTTCGACTTATTTATTGGAGGCTTACCCGGCATTGAGGGAGGTAAACATTTTAGATTATTTCGATTTAAACCCAACAGTCTTCAATCGCTCGAGTGGTGGGCCGTCCTCTGAAGAGCGCGGCAATTCGGAAGGATTCTTTAATCTGATGCGTCGCTCGGGGATCCGCGATACGCAAGAATTGGACGCCGCCCTTCGTCAGACCGATGAAGATAAGAAAAAGGAATACTATTTAAGCGTGTCAATTTTTTATTCTTTTTTCTTGTGTCCTTGTCTGTAGGGGTCCATCCATCTTTATGCAATAAAATCTATAATTTCTGATATATTGTATGGCAGTGATTTCAAATGGCGCACGTAGATGTATTTCTTTGGCTAATTCAATGCTTACTGTTTTATTTGAGAGACACATGGCAGCCATCACATGGTTTCACGTGCCTATTGTTTAGTTCTTTCCTGAAATAAACTCCTAGAATAACGTGCCTGTTTCATCTTCAACACTTTTAAAAGGATAACCAGAAACAAAAGAGACATTCATACTTTCTCAAAATAAATGGCTTCTCACAAGGTTTAACTATCCATATGTTCACTTGCGCCACTTCGTTCCGATGCTATTCGTTTGCATGTTGCGCCTTCAAAAGTTGGTAAGTTTCAACAAAGAACCAATGGTATGAGTGTTTTTATTTTGTGCCACTTTTGAAGATAGGTACTGACTTACATATTGTAAACGCTGTTGATATGCACTAACTATTTCTGAGAATAGGCGCGCACTATGATCTAGTGTTTAGCTTCGATCAGAGGCACATACTGCTGATAGGTGCCTGTTTGATCGACGTATACTGTTGGCAAATGTGTCTGTTAATCGGCGCCCAGTTTTGATATGTGCCTGTTTGATCGACACATACTGTTGAGATGCGTCTGTTGATCAGCGCACATTGTTGAGATGAGCCTATTGATCGGCATACAGTTTTGATATGCGCCTGTTGATCAGCACATACTGTTGAGATACGCCTGTTGATTGGCGTGCAGTTTTAATAGATTTTACTAACTTTTCTTTCTTTACTTATATTTATAGAAGTTTGGTTGACAAGCTTCTTTAAAATTGGCATCGGCGACCTGGATGCTGTAAAGAGCATTCTTCTGACACCCACATCAGACAGCTCATGTAATTTTGACACTCAAATCAGACAGCTCGGGACTCTTCATGTTCAAGAAGGGTCTTTCTCAGATGGTAGGAAGAGCCATTATACAAGAGCGTTGGATGGTGGAGAGACAAAATTAGGAATCGTATCACAAGGGAGATCTCATTCCTAGTTCTCCTGGCGGGCGGTCTTCTCTCCACCAGTTGTATTGACAGCAGCTTATCTTTGAGCTGCTGTACTCTGTGGTTCACCTCTCGTCTTTCTGATAGAGAAGACCAGAGTTGATTCCATTGTCTGGCTCTTTGCTTCAGGTCACGACGACAAAGAACTAGCACCAACAAATAAGAAGATCCAAAGATGTAATAGACCTTCATTTGTTATATTTAGAATAAAAATTCGAGATGTAGTAGATTTCCATCAAGATGTATCTACGTTTTTAAAGAAGGAATAAAGAATGATTTTTTCTCTCCTTTATGATTTGATTTTGATGTGATGATATGGAAAACATAATCCAAGAGAAATATAGATGTAACAAGTTGGTGATGTGAATAATCAGAATTCAGAAGTATGGAAAATGCGAACTCTCGTTATGAAAAGTAAATGGTCACTTCAATTTTCGAGGAAGAAAAAATAAATAAACGATTATTTCGACTCTCGAGAAAAAAGAATAAATAAATGAATGACCACGTCGATTTTTGAAGAAAGGTTAATGAATGATCAGTTATAAATAACCGAACAGTTATAAATGAATGAACAGTTATAAACAAACTGAACAGTTGGGCATCTTTCACAAGGTCGCATCAGTTCTCGAGGTTGACTGTCTAGTTGTTTGTCTATAAATAGAACAAAACCTTCATAGATATCATCAATTTCTTTTCTTTCTGTATAAAATGTCTTCCAAAGATTTGCTCACTCCGAAGATTGAAAGAAAGACCGAGATGCCTCCTACTGAGCCTTTGATACCTCCTCAGAAAGAAAGGGGTGAAGGCTCAACCGCTCCTGCACCAGAAGAGGACTTGATTACGGAGCTGATGGAGCCTGGAAAGACTGCCGAAGAAGAGGCATTAATGTAATGCCCATATCTCATATTACGTATTGGGAATACGTGTACGTATTTCGGACTTGTATTTTTGGTTTGTCATAATTAGTTAGCCTTGGATTTTTTTTTTTTTGCATTGTTGAATGGTTCATCATGGGATTGCATTGGCTTGGTTGGGTTCGGTTTAGTGGGTTGGTTTGGTTTTATGTGGAGAACCACTCCCACATATCAAACTTCTACCATAAATATCTGTCCCACTTTCTCTCTCCACATTAACTTCTTCTTCTCCATCTTTACTTCTCCACCGACCAAGAGAGAGGAAGAGCTTAGGAAAGTGCATCTTGCTTCATGGAGGAACCCCATTTTTATTGTTCCATTGTCTTCCTCATGTGTTTCTAACCCACTTTAGTACTCAGAAGTTTTTATTTCAGTGGTTAAATTCTTGTAGATCTAATTTCGTAGTATTTTCAGTTTCATAAATTTTGATCTATCAAACTTGTATATTTTTGCTAGTTGATGGTTCCATGTTGTAGAGAATTTTGTTCTACCCCATTTTGACTTATGGAAGTTCGAATTTGGGTTTGGAATGAAGGATTTATGGAGCTTTGAAGCCATGGATTTCATGATTTTTCTTCTCGGACAAGTGGAGAAGTGACAGTTCTCTGGCCGTATGGCCATTCACTAGAATGAGCCGCATGGCTTTATATAATTATATTATTTAATTTTCTATGCATTTGAAATTGCTTGCAGCCGCATGAAGATAATTGCTTGGCCCCCTAGCATTAAATGCATGCATGTGGGAGCAAGCTTAGCAATAATGCTTGGCAATATTACCATAGCTTAGCATTTAATGCTGGCACCCACAGCATTATTTAATGTGTTAGCCTGGCCTTACAAAAATTTGCTGGCCGCATGGATTATGGAAATTAGAACCTAGCCGCATGCTTATTCTAAGCATTATAATAATGCATCATATCATTAGAGCCAGCCGTATGGGCATTGGAGGAATGCATTTAATGCATTCATTCTTGAATGTATATTTTCCAAGCATAGCCGCATGGCATTATAAGGCATTAATTTAATGCATATTTAAATGCATTCTCATTCTCTAATGCATTAATGCACGTATTGTATTATAATCCATATTATAATACATTCTCATTCATTCTCATTCTCTGATGCATTGCTTAATGCAATCTCCATGTATTAAATGAAGGGCCGTATGGGTCAGCAAGCTTGGCTTGCTTAATATTAGGAAGAATGGCCGCATGCTTTGCTTGCTTAAATAATTGAATGCTTGGCCGCGTGGGTCAGCAAGCTTGCTTGCTTAATATTAGAATGCATAGCCGCATGGCTACATTGGAATAGCATTTATTACTAGCATTATATTAGTCTTGCTTGCATTTGCATGCAACCACAGAGCCGTATAAGAAATTATTTAATATTAGTTGCTTGTTTGCATTTTCATGCAAGCAAACCGCATGGACATTATTTATTTATTTATTTATTTGTTTGTACTTTCATACGAGTAAATGTGAGGGTGAGCCGCATGGCCTTGGTTATTCCTGGGCCGCATGGCAAATTGCCATTGTGTGCTGGCCACGTGGGTTTAATGTATTGATTATTGTTGGGTCCCACATGGCCACTATACTTGAGTGGCCACGTGCCTCTTTTTTTGTTTGAGTGCAAGCTCGCATTTATTGCCTTCCCACTCTCGGTCTTTTCTGGTTACATAAATATTTCTTGTAGGCATTTACTCTTGGCCGCATGCACAATTGTATGCTAGCCGCATATGGCTTGCTGGCCTTAAATGTTTGACTGATTTCATTTAAATAATTTCGGAGCCGCATGGGTGGCCTCCCACTCTCTTTCACCGTATTTTTGTTCTCCCACTTTTGGACCGCATGGGTCCCACTTTGATTGTTTAAATATTTTATTTGCCTGAATTGTGGTCAGAATTTCTTCCCACTCCTAACATAAAAGTTGTAGAGTTTCTCCTTGGCTTCAAGAATATATATATATATATTATATATATATTATTATTTAATTATACAAGTTTTTTCCCTCCTTGATAATGGCATGACTTGATAGTGACCCGCCGTGGTGCACTCCCGACATGATAACTTGACCTGACAAATTTGACATGATAACTTGGCATGATAATTCTTGATAGTGGCCTACCGTGGCGCACTCTTGACATGATAAACCTGACATGATATATTTCTTGAGATGCTGTTGCAACGGCTAACACGACATGACAAGATTGAATAACTTGGACACCGTGGACAATTGTGCTTGTGCAAATAAACCCGTCTTGTCTTGCATCATATCTAGGACGGGGATCCCTGAGTACCACGGTCAGGGGTACCCACTAAAATCAACTAAGGCTAACAACTAGAATAAATCCAGTAGTCATGAAGAGATTTTCCAGCTACAGGCAATCCCGTTATCTGGGCGCCCCACTTGGGATCTGTAGCCTGCCGTCGAGTAGGGCACATTTCCAGCATAATGTCATGTGTTGCACCCTCTAAGTCACCTAAGGGTACATACATTTCCTGGACGATGTACCCACTTGAATTCAACTCTAATTGCGTCCGGATAGCCTGGATGGTCTGCAGGGCTTGTGGCTGTGGAAAAATCTCGCTGCATCTTGTTAGTAATTAGGCCTGTGATAACCCTAGTTAGCTAAAGTATCAAGCCGTACTTATTGCTTGGCCGTGAAATGTTGGATGAAGTTCAATCAGTCTAGTCTTGTCTTGATCATGTACAAGATTGTTACTTGACCTGTTTTCTTATTTATTCTTGCCGATAAATGGTGGGAGAAGCCAAGTTCTGTTCAGACGAAGGGTTACAACCCCGGTCCTTGTCTGGTTTACGGGTTGTAACCTAGATATCTGAATAGTCCTATGGTTATCCCATTGTATATCACCTGTCCTGTTTTCTTTAATTGTTGTCTTTTATTATATATTATTACTCTTGTGCTGATTGCTGGTTTTAGTTCCTAAGTGAAGCCTCCTTTGTGGCACTTGCTCTTTCTGGGGTCTGACCCAGCTGGTTTTGTATGGCCAGATACCAGAGCAGCTCCAGAGAATCTACATAATCTCCAGCTACATGGTGACCACTAGAAGGAATCCTGGCAACGAATGGATTATTTTTGGCTCTCCCACTTTATTGCAAAATTATTCTTTTGAGGCGTTTAGCCGCCGAGCAAGTGTTAGCTCGTGTACATTTTTACTTACTGTCTGCCTACGGGCTGTAACATGATTGGCAACCTAGGGTTGATCATGTATGACTGAAACTCTTTCTAGTCCTCACATTTTGTAACGACTAGCTTCATGATCAGCTGAATATGTAATATTTGGGACGCCTTACTATTGTATATTTGGTGATCTTACATCTTGTAACTCTATTTACTTGCTTGTGATTGAGACACTAGGCTTGTTAATGACCTTAAGAGACTGTTGGCTTGTAGATAAACCCTTATATATCTAGACAACCGTGACCGTATAATGGAGTGGATCCCATTTCATTATACGTAACTAGCTATGTCTGCCCTCGCTCTCCTGTATTCTGGTTCTGGGGCGTGACATGGTTTAAGTGGTGGCCCATGCAGGTCTTGTAAATCAAGATATGTGAGGGTTTACCGAATAGATGTCTCAATCAGTACTCGCCCTTGATCTATGCTCGTATCCTCTTGATTCCTGAAATTCTTGTCCTGATCTTATGCTTGTAATCATTGATCTGTCCTGGTCCTTCTTTATTGTTCCCATGTCATCTTCTTCAGCGACATTGAACCTGGACCTGCCGATCAGCAAGGAGGATCACCTCCCGTGGACCAGCAGCAACCAGAAGATCAGGCCCAGCACTCAGGAGCAGCATCCCGAGTCATACCTACTGGAGGAGAGCCGCCAGTTCAGCCAGTCCAGCCTGTAGAGCCTGATGATGGTACTTTGGTAGGTCTCATCAGGACCTTGTTAGCTTCCCAAGATCGCCGAGGATCAGATGCCTTGCAACAGGCAGTGGCAGATGCTCTGAACAGAGGTGGAGATCATAGGAACCGTGCAGCAAACAGTTTCAAGCGTCTGAACCCTTCGTTCTTCGATGGCAGTGAAGATGCTATCGCTGCTGACGCGTGGCTCCAAGATACTGAAGTCATTCTCGAGGCAGCCAGAATCCCAGAAGACGAGAAGGTGGCCGTTGTGTGCCTACAGTTATTGGATCTTGCCCACAGCTGGTGGGCAGTACAGGCCGTGGGATTAGTGGCCCCTATTCCATGGGCACTATTCAGAGAGATATTCCAGACTAAGTACTTTGATGCGGTAGCTCGGTATGATCTTCAGACCAAGTTTACCAACCTGAAGCAAGGAGACAGGACGGTCGATGGATATGCGGCCGAGTTCTCCAGGCTTAGTCAGTTTTCTCCCACCTTGGTGGCGACCGAGTTTGACAGAGCCCAGCGGTTCCAGCAGGGGCTCCACCTCGTGATTTTGTTAGCAGTGGAACAGTTTGAGCATCAGACTTTTGATGCAATGTTAAGGGCAGCTAGGAGGCACGAGTATACCTCCCACAGGATCGTGGACAGGACCGAAGGTCGGAAGCGATCTCACGGTTAGATGACCCAGTCAACAGCACCAGCCCCGGCAGTCAGGGCTTTGACAATTGGAACTCCGAGGCAGGCAGCCTCAGTGACGTTGGTCACGTCCCCTCCGCAACAGAAACAGAAGCAGTCTTCCCCAATGGGCTGCACTGATTGTGGAAAGCCAGGACACGTTGTTTCGGAGTGTCGCAGAGCGCAGGGATAGTATTTGGCTTGTGGAGCACCGGACCACAAGATAGGGTCCTGTCCGAATAGGGCCAGTTCGTCCTCGGCCCAGACTAGTCCCTCGGTAAGGGGACCAGCCCCAGTGCAGCAGCTGTATCAATTACCGAGGCCATTGCCGCCTCAGGCCCAAGTATTTCAGCAGCAGTACCAGCCTCCGAGGCCATTGCCGACTCTGGCCCTAGCCTTCCAGCTGTAGAGACCCCAGAAGTATACCCAGGTCCAAGCTCAGATCCAGAACCGGCAGAGAGGTTCCTAGCAGGATGTCTTCCCTCTTTCTCGTGCCTTCAATTTCCTTGCTTACATACATGATTGCATTATTGATTGCTTAGTATAGCTTGCCTGTGATTATTATAGCTTGTCCTTGCCACTCTGGCCTCTTGATTGAATTTCGAGGACGGAATTCTTTTAAGGTGGGTAGAGTTGTAATGCCCATATCTCATATTACGTATTGGGAATACGTGTACATATTTCGGACTTGTATTTTTGGTTTGTCATAATTAGTTAGCCTTGGATTTTTTTTTTTTGCATTGTTGCATGGTTCATCATGGGATTGCATTGGCTTGGTTGGGTTCGGTTTAGTGGGTTGGTTTGGTTTTATGTGGAGAACCACTCCCACCTACCAAACTCCCACCATAAATATCTATCCCACTTTCTCTCTCCATATTAACTTCTTCTTCTCCATCTTTACTTCTCCACCTACCAGGAGAGAGGGAGAGCTTAGGCAAGTGCATCTTGCTTCATGGAGGAACCCTATTTTTATTGTTCCATTGTCTTCCTCATGTGTTTCTAACCCACTTTAGTACTCAGAAGCTTTCATTTCAGTGGTTAAATTGCTGTAGATCTAATTTCGTGGTATTTTCGGTTTCATGAATTTTGATCTATCAAACTTGCATATTTTTGCTAGTTGATGGTTCCATGTTGTAGAGAATTTTGTTCTACCCCATTTTGACTTATGGAAGTTCGAATTTGGGTTTGGAATGAAGGATTTGTGGAGCTTTGAAGCTATAGATTTCATGACTTTTCTTCTCGGACAAGTGGAGAAGTGACAGTTCTCTGGCCGCATGGCCATTCACTAGAATGAGCCGCATGGCTTTATATAATTATATTATTTAATTTTCTATGCATTTGAAATTGCTTGCAGCCGTATGAAGATAATTGCTTGGCCCCCTTAGCATTAAATGCATGCACGTAGGAGCAAGCTTAGCATTAATGCTTGGCAACATTACCATAGCTTAGCATTTAATGATGGCACCCACAGCATTATTTAATACGTTAGCCTGGCCTTACAAAAATTTGCTGGCCGCATGGATTATAGAAATTAGAACCTAGCCGCATGCTTATTCTAAGCATTATAATAATACATCATATCATTAGAGCCAGCTGCATGGGCATTGGAGGAATGCATTTAATGCATTCATTCTTGAATGTATATTTTGCAAGCATAGCCGCATGGCATTATAAGGCATTAATTTAATGCTTATTTAAATGCATTCTCATTCTCTAATGCACTAATGCACGTATTGTATTATAATCCATATTATAATACATTCTCATTCTCTGATGCATTGCTTAATGCAATCTCCATGCAATAAATGAAGGGCTGCATGGGTCAGCAAGCTTGGCTTGCTTAATATTAGGAAGCATGGCCGCATGCTTTGCTTGCTTAAATAATTGAATGCTTGGCCGCATGGGTCAGCAAGCTTGCTTGCTTAATATTAGAATGCATAGCCGCATGGCTACATTGGAATGGCATTTATTACTAGCATTATATTAGTCTTGCTTGCATTTGCATGCAACCACAGAGCCACATAAGAAATTATTTAATATTAGTTGCTTGTTTGCATTTTCATGCAAGCAAACCGTATGGACATTATTTATTTATTTATTTATTTGTTTGTACTTTTATACAAGTAAATATGAGGGTGAGCCGCATGGCCTTGGTTATTCCTGGGCTGCATGACAAATTGCCATTGTGTGCTGGCAACGTGGGATTAATGTATTGATTATTGTTGGGTCCCACATGGCCACTATACTTGAGTAGCCACGTGCCTCTTTTTTTGTTTGAGTGGAAGCTCGCATTTATTGCCTTCCCACTCTCGGTCTTTTCTGGTTGCAGGAATATTTCTTGTAGGCATTTACTCTTGGCCGCATGCACAATTGTATGCTAGCCGCATATGGCTTGCTGGCCTTAAATGTTTGACTGATTTCATTTAAATAATTTCGGAGCCGAATGGGTGGCCTCCCACTCTCTTTGACCGCATGTTTGTTCTCCCACTTTTGGACCGCATGGGTCCCACTTTGATTGTTTAAATATTTTATTTGCCTGAATTGTGGTCAGAATTTCTTTCCACTCCCAGCATGAAAGTTGTAGAGTTTCTCCTTGGCTTCAAGAATATATATATATTATATATATATTATTATTTAATTGTACAAGTTTCTTCCCTCCTTGATAATGGCATGACTTGATAGTGACCCGCCGTGGTGCAATCCCGACATGATAACTTGACCTGAAAAATTTGACATGATAACCTGGCATGATAATTCTTGATAGTGGCCCGCCGTGGCGCACTCTTGACATGATAAACCTGACATGATATATTTCTTGAGATGCTGTTGCGACGGCTAACACGACATGACAAGATTGAATAACTTGGATACCGTGGACAATTGTACTTGTACAAATAAACCCATCTTGTCTTGCATCATGTCTAGGACGGGGATTCCTGAGTACCACGGTCAGGGGTACCCACTGAAATCAACTAAGGCTAACAACTAGAATAAATCCAGTAGTCATGAAGAGATTTCCCAGCTACGGGCAATCCCGTTATCTGGGCGCCCCACTTTGGATCTGTAGCCTGCCGTCGAGTAGGGCACATTTCCAGCATACTGTCATGTGTTGTACCCTCTAAGTCACCTAAGGGTACATGCGTTTCCTGGACGATGTACCCACTTGAATTCAACTCTAATTGCGTCCGGATAGCATGGATGGTCTGCAGGGCTTGTGGCTATGGAAAAATCTCGCTGCATCTTGTTAGTAATTAGGCCTGTGATAACCCTAGTTAGCTAAAGTATCAAGCCGTACTTATTGCTTGGCCGTGAAATGTGGGATGAAGTTCAATCAGTCTAGTCTTGTCTTGATCATGTACAAGATTGTTACTTGACCTGTTTTTTTATTTATTCTTGCCGATAAATGGTGGGAGAAGCCAAGTTCTGTTCAGACGAAGGGTTACAACCCCGGTCCTTGTCTGGTTTACGGGTTGTAACCTGGATATCTGAATAGTCCCATGGTTATCCTATTGTATATCACCTGTCCTGTTTTCTTTAATTGTTGTCTTTTATTATATATTATTACACTTGTGCTGATTGCTGGTTTTGGTTCCTAAGTGAAGCCTCCTTTGTGGTACTTGCTCTTTCTGGGGTCTGATCCAGCTGGTTTTGTATGGCCAGATACCAGAGCAGCTCCAGAGGATCTACTGAATCTCCTGCCACATGGTGACCACTAGAAGGAATCCTGGCAACGAGTAGGTTTTTTTTGGCTCTCCTATTTTATTGTAAAATTATTCTTTTGAGGCGTTTAGCTGCCGAGCAAGTGTTAGCTCGTGTACATTTTTACTTACTGTCTGCCTACGGGCTGTAACATGATTGGCAACCTAGGGTTGATCATGTATGACTGAAACTCTTGCTAGTCCTCACATTTTGTAACGACTAGCTTCATGATCAGCTGAATATGTAATGTTTGGGACGCCTTACTATTGTATATTTGGTGATATTACATCTTGTAACTCTATTTACTTGCTTGTGATTGAGGCACTAGGCTTGTTAATGACCTTAAGAGACTGTTGGCTTGTAGATAAACCCTCATATATCTAGACAGCCGTGACCGTATAATGGAGTGGATCTCGTTTTATTATATGTAGCTGGCTATGTCTGCCCCCGCTCTCCAATATTCTGGTTCTGGGGCGTGACAATTAAGGATGGCTGCTTGTAAGTTTTTTGTGAGTTCAGACAATAAGATGTTTGAACTATTGGCAAACTATGTATTTAATCATGAAGGATCGGGGCCTCCTCCCCGTCCTTAATATTATGTAACTCCATCCTGCTTTTGAATAAAATGGACTTTTATTTACATCATATCTCTAAAATAAAGTACATTTTGCTTTTATACATAATATTTCTTAAGAAATTTGCCATTGATAGGCATCATAGCCACTCTGCCATCCATATCTGTTAATTAATAGGCTCCATTTGAGAAAACTTTATTTACCACGTACGACCCTTCCCATTTTGCCTCGAACTTGCCTTTACTCATATGTATCATAGTCATAGGACGTCAGACTGTAAGAACTAACTCGCCTTCCTGAAATGTTCGCACTATGACTTTGCATTTGAAGTTTTTGAAATATGGGCTTGATAAAGTTCAATGTGTTGTTGAACTAGTAGCCTTTTCTCGTCGAGCGCCTCTAATTCTTGTAATCGAAGACGATCATTATTTTTTACAGTAAGCTCATTAGCAATGGCGATTCTCAATGATGGAATTTGAATCTCTAGAGGTAAGATAGCTTCACATCCATATACTAGAGAAAAAGGTGTGCAACCTGTGGGACAGTAGTGCGATATGCCCATAGACATTCTCCAAGTTTATCACTCCAATTACGTTTGTCAATAGAGAAAAACTTATTAAGGAGTTTGATAATGGTCTTGTTGAATGCTACAGCTAACCCGTCAGCCGCAGGATTATAGGCCGTAGAGGCGACATTATTGATTATATTGTCATCACAGAATCTATTAAACTTCTGGCTGATAGATTGTAGCCCATTATCATGGATGATTCGGCGAGGGACCCCAAATCTGTATATCATATGATGTTTGATGAAGTTGATGACACTACTAGTCTTCACTTCAGCCAAAGGTATAGCTTCTGCCCATTTGGAGAAATAATCGGTTATAGCTAAGATGAACCGATGTCCTTTAGATGAAAGAGGATTGATAGGGCCAATTATATCCATGCTCCAAGCTTCGAAGGGCCATGAGCCAGCAGTCGGATAAAAAAATTCAGATGGTTGATGAGTGAAGTCTGCATGAATTTAACATACACGACATTTCCTTGCATAGTCAATAGCATCTGATACCATAGAGGGCCAGTAGTAGCCCATACGTCGAATACGATCCTGTAGTTTAGGACCAGGCTGGTGTGCTCCATAAACGCCATTATGAGCTTCGCACAATATCTGTTTTGCTTTATCACCCGCAAGACATCTCAAGAGTAACCCATCAAAAGTTCTTCGATAAAGAGTTTTAGTAGTATGATTATAATAGAATCGAAGCGATCGGCGACGAATACTTGTAGCTTCCTTAGGATCTTCTAGCAATATGTCATGTACTACAAAATCAATTGAAAGGTGTTCTTCAGTCCTCACTAATGACATTGACTTCAGTTAGATTGCTGAATTCAATATTGTGGTTGTTTTCAACACAAAATAGTTCTATATTAGAGATAACAACCATTTGTTGTCTTTTGACTGGCACTGCCAATACCGCAGCTAGGTTAGCTAAGGCATCGTCTTCTGTATTACATGTGCGATGTATATGTTCGATGAAGAACCCTTTGAACGAAGAAGCTATTATGATTGCTGCTTCATGGTATGGTACCAAATCTTGATGTCGGACTTCATATATGCCTCTAACCTGATTAACAATCAACTTAGTGTCACCATATACTTCTATATATTCAATATTCAATTGTTTGGCTAATTGGAGTCCAATGAGCAAGGCATTGTATTCTGCTACATTGTTAGAGCATGATTCATCTAAAGAATAAGCCTTTGAATAGCTAATCCATCGGTTGAAACGAGAACAATTCCCACTCCAGCAACAAAAGTACCTCCAGGTCCAATTGTAGAAGCTCCATCGAAGAATAAACGCCAAGTAGGAAATTCTTCTGAGATCATATTTGATTCCAATATTTCGTCTGGAATCTTTGTCATAGAGTTTAGATGTTTCAGGAACAGAATGAGCTGCTAAGAAGTCAGCAAGTGCATGACCTTTCACAGACTTTAGAGGAACATAAACCATATCATATTGTGCTAATAATATGGCCCATGTGGTAAGCAAAGAATTGAGTGTACTTGGATTTTTCATTAAGACTCGAAGATGATTAACTTGGGATATGACATAAATAGTTTGGCCTATGATGTAATGTCTTATCTTCTGAACAACAAACATTAAGGCTAAACATTCCTTCACCACCGGACTATAACGGTGTTCAGCTCCAATCATCATTCGGCTAAGGTAGTAGATGGTTTGTTCATGACCTTTCTTATTCTTCTGAGCTAGCAAGGCTCCCAATGAATGATCCATTTCTCGGACATACATTAAAAAAGGTATTCCTTAGATTGGTGGAACAAGAACTGGTGGACTCATTAAATACCACTTTATGTCATCAAATGCTCTTTGACATTCTTCCGTCCAAATAAAAGATATACCTTTCTTCATTAATTGAGTAAATGGTCTGCAACGTCCAGATAAATTTGAAATGAACTGCCTGATGTACGCAAGTCGACCTTGGAATCCTCGTAGCTCTTTTAGGTTGCGTGGAGGACACATCTCTTGAATGGCTTTGATCTTCTCGGGATCAACGTGTATACCCTTAGAGGTAATGATGAAGCCGAGAAATTTGCTACTAGAGACACCCAAGAAAGACTTGGTGGGGTTCATTTTGAGTTGATGCTGGTACATTAGATTGAAATAGTTCTTAAATCCTGAATGTGATCTTCCTTTAGACGAGTTTTGACAACAATATCGTCAACATAGCATTCAACAGTTTTTTGCAAATAGTCTTGAAAGATAGTACTCATAGCCTACTGGTAGGTTGCACCTGCATTCTAAAGACCAAACAGCATGACCGTATAACAGTATACTCCTCGAGGAGTACGAAACGAATTATGTTTTTCATCTTCAAGATTCATCCAGATTTGATTATATCCAAAAAATCCATCTATAAAAGAAATTCGTTTGATTCCACATATGTTGTCGATCATGACATCAGTAATTGGGAGAGGGAATTCATCTTTAGGGCAAGCATCATTAAGATCCCGAAAGTTAAGCAAACTCGAACCTTGCTGGTCTTCTTCAGAACTGGTACAACGTTGGCTATCCAGTCAGGATGTTGTTCTTCTCTTATAAAACCGCAAGCTATAAGCTTTCTGACTTCATCATCAATTGCATACATTATTTCAGGCTTGAATCGTAATTCTTGTTATTTGACTGGCTTGGCATTCGGCAAGATATTAAGTTTGTGAGTTACAACTTGAGGATCTAATCCTGGCATGTCTTCATAACTCCAGGCGAAGACATCGATATATTCACAAATAAGGTGAATTAATTCTTGTTTATCATCCTTTGGAAGATTCTTACTAATGAAGATTGGTCATGATACACCCTTTTCTCTAATATCAACCTGGACTAGTTGATCCTCAGTAGGTGGTTCTCGTTGTTCAAAACGAAGTTCCTATTTGCCATTGGTTGTAGAAGTACAGAACAATTATATAGGAGGACTGAACTTAGACTCACAATACAAACTCGCTCGTACAAAGAAAGCCTAGGGACGAAAACCTAGGTACAGTAATCTAAGTACAATTATTTATTTTTATTCTGGAGGGTGACGGTAGAGGCTCGGGAAAGCGATGGCAGCTCTGCCTTACTCCTTGGACGATCGGACGTAGCCTTGACTCTGATGAAGAAATGCTCTCGAAATGTGTGGGGAGACTCTTCTGCGCGTGCCTTTGTCTCTCTATGTATCTTGCCGGGAGTCTTCAAGTCTCCAAGTCTTCAGGTCTCTCCAGGTGTCCCGCCATTTACAAGAGAATGGCACCATGCTATTTATAGGAGTGGGGGTGTGATCATTAGTGTTTACAATGATTTCCTCCTTTAAAAGTCGGCGGCCAATCATCTGGACCATTGATTTTGATGGCAATAAATCTGGGCAATTAATGTGGATTGCACCAAATCTTATGGACAATTAATGTTGATTGCCATGAATTTTGATAAACTCGGATCTCTTGCCACATATTCAATTTGTCTGATCTGATTTGATTTGGGGTAATCATAATGATTGTAACAAATCTGGTTGTTAGGATCTGTTGATAAACCTTAATTGATTTAATCCCACGTATCTACCAATCATTACGAGGAAATCGATCTTCTGCCACGTGTCATAACCGCGAGCCACAGCCGCATGAGGGTAGCTTCTTAGGTTTTGAACCGCATGAATATGGCAGCCGTATAGATGTAGCCTCTAAAATCTGAGCCGCATGAGTGGTTTCCAATTGAGTTGCATAAGACTGCATGGGTTGGGCTTCTCAGCATTTGAGTCGCATGGAGATAATCCTCATGATCTGGGCCGCATGAGGACAGCGACCGCATGGGGTGGCTTCTTATGGTTTGAGCCGTATAATGATAGTCTCTACGATCCGAGTCGCATAAGAGCATCAGCCGCATGAGAGGGTGGCAGCCACATATAGAGCTTTGAAGTTGGTGGATCGTGCCAGCTGTATAGGAGATCTTCTCTATTTCCCGAAGAACACGCCATCATGTCAGGGTTCATCATTTCAGCTTTAATGTCAATGATATCACTTTATGTCAGAGCATTTAATGGGAGCAGTTACTTCATGGCCAGCTTTAAAAAGCAAGCTGCATAGGGCCACGTGATTTTTTTCTGAGTCGCATAAGGCTATTAGAGAGTTTCAGAGCCGCATGAGACTCTGATAGATTCCTGAGACGCATGCGGCTCCTTCTATTTTGAGCCACATGGGCTGTTCTTGTTCTTTTCCATGCCTCTGCAAGACCCCATTCAAAGTTTTAAATTTAAAAAATTAAAATACTTTAAATAAGAAGCATGGCTATATTAGCTCTGCTGGCCGCATGGGATGTTCTGGCAGTATGGACTTCTTGGCCGTATGGCCTGTCTGGCCGCATAGACTCCCTAGCCGCATGGATCGCTTCTGGCCGTATACTGCCCTCTCTGCCACGTAGGCGACATTAATTGCTCTTGATACATTATGATTTGGAGCCATCTTTTGGGAGAATACCAAGAGTCAGTTCATTAAATATTTTGGATTTTATTCCCTAGGTGAATCTTCTTTATGAGAGGGGGCAAAATCCGAGGAGTCGATTTCGCCTGCAGCACACGACCCGAAGCGGTTATCGTTCCAAGTGCCCCCTCTATGTCTGCCTATAAATAGGAGTACTTTTAGGGCAGAGAAGCTTCATTGCTTTCTTTTGTATTCCTCTTCTCTTGCCCTAAGCTGCTGTATTTCCTTCTCCGATCATCATCGACAATGGCCCCCAAAGCTTCCAAAGCTTCAAAAGCTCCCAAGGCCTCTACAACGGAGAAAGGCAAGAAGGCGGCGGCCTCATCGTAGCACCCCCAGTCCATCCTGACGTCCACCTTGCCATCAAGGATAAGGACTATATAGAAGATCGAACACTTCAAAATATGAAACAATGGCTCTGTTGTATTTTTTTATGCACAAGCCTTCTTTCCCGCAACATTCAATGTGTTTTTTATCTTTATGAAGCCGCATATGTTGTATGGGCTGCATGAACTTCTCATATCTGAGCCGCATAGGGTACGCCCTATGCTTGAGCCGCATGAGAACGTCTGAGCCGTATAAACACCTCTTGAACTAAACCGCATAAAGCCCCCTCAAACAGGGCCGCTTAAGCTTATCTGGACTGGGCCGCATGAGGCTCTGGCCATCTTCTAACTTTGTTTCTTTTTATCTTTGATTCTTGCAGCATCCCTATCGAAGGCTGAGATCGTTGTGAAGGAAGAGCTGCTGCCTCCTTTCAAACATGAGTCATCGCTCGTTAAGGAGGAGGTAATACCAAAAAGGGAGGAACAAAAAGGAGAGCTGGCGCCTATTGATGTTGCTGTAAAGGAGGAGCCCCAGTCTAATGGCAGTAGTATTGGGAGTTCTGACCCTCTTGCTCCGAATGAGGATTTTGCACAAGTAGATCCTTCGTATGAAAAATGGTTGAGGGATTGGTATATGCGCCCCCGCAACTAGGATTTGTATGCCCTCATAAACGTCCGTCTTTTGCCTTGATATTTCTGTCTGTCTTTATCTGTAGTTTGTGTTTTGCTTCTTTTGGATATCATTGTAATCTTCTTCCTTCTTGTCTGAATAAAATGATAGAGAATGAGATATAGTTATATGAATGTAACTAATTTTGAATGAACATGATACATTCGCTCTATTCTTTGCTTGTAGTAGTTGCTCCAATGGGAGACTTTCTGTGGACCTATTATCCTTGGTATACCCTGGTTCTGGATACGGATAATAAGTTGGGAGAGAACCAACATACTTACTCAGAGGTAATAAGGACGTGGTAAATATGAGGGTTTCTTCGATGGAGTCTTCCCATTCAGAGGTAATGAGGACATGGCAGGAATGGACTCAACGGAGGATATTTGTGGTCAACAGTGGACATTTGTGGGCCTATTATCCTTGGCGTACTCCTGTTTTGGGTACGAATAATAAGTCGAAAGGGAACCAACATACTTACTCAGAGGTAATGAGGACGTGGCAAGCATGAGGGTTTAACGCAGGGTCTTCCTACTCAGAAGTAATGAGGACGTGGCAGGAGTGGACTCAGCGACAGATATTTATGGTCAACAGTGGACATTTGTGGGCCTATTATCCTTGGCGTACTCCGATTTTGGGTACGGATAATAAGTCGAAAGGGACCAACATACTTACTCAGAGATAATGAGGACGTGGTAAGTATGAGAGTTTCTTCGATAGAGCCTTCCTACTCAGAGGTAATGAGGACGTGGCAGGAGTGGGCTCCATGAAGGGGTACATAGAATGACTCAGAGGTAATAAGGACGTGGAAGTTCTATGTAAGGGGGTAATTTATTTTTGGCGGAAGTGAAACATCTCAGAGGTAACATCGACATGGTTGTTTTAGGAAATTTGTGGATCTGTTACCCTTTCTCGTGCACTGGAAGTGCGAGTAGTGGATCATGAGGAAGGAGCTTCTTTTAGGGAGAAATTTCAGAGGTATGATCATACGTGACTTACTACCCAAAAGATGCGATACAGATTGACCAGGATGGGAGTTCAGCGGTACCTGCGGGTATATAACTCGATAATCTGGAAGATTTGGAGGCAGAATGTGAGCTCAGCGGTACCAGATGGTACATAACTCTACAATCTGGAATATTTGTTGTATGTCGTTTCAGACATAATACTTCTTCAGTAACTTGTCGTTGATGGACAACATGAGCAAGTCTCCATTTTGTTTCGCGAGGCGGTAAGCACCGTTGGAGAAGACAGCCTCAATGACAAATGGACCTTCCAACTTTGGCTGGAATTTGCTGGCGATTTTGTGAGTCATAACCATCTGTCTCCGAACTGCCAGAACGAGATCGCCCACTTGGAATGTTATGATCTTAACCTTCTTGTTGAAGGCTTCCGAGATGCGTGCTTGGTATAGCTCTATTCGTTGTTAAGCTAGAAGGCGCTTTTCATCCAAGGCCTCCAACTCTTGTAGCCGGCGACGGTAATTATCGTCCGTCGTCAATCGATAGGTAAGGGCGACGATGAACGAGGGGATTTGAGTCTCCAATGGGAGAACTGCCTCAATCCCGTATACCAGGGAGAATTGTGTGTTCCCGGTGGCCGTTCGGACTGTAGTATGGTATACCCATAAGCACTCACCAAGCTTCTCATTCTAGTCGCGTTTGTTGGAAGATACGAACTTCTTGAAAAACTTGATGATGGTTTTGTTGAATGCTTCTGCCAACCCGTTTTTTGCTGGATTGTATGGCGTTGAAGAAATATTTTGAATTTGGTGTTTGTCGCAGAACCGATAGAAGGCGTGGCTCGTGAACTGCGGACTATTATCGTGGATGATCCTTCGGGGCAGTCCAAAGCGATAGATGACGTGATGCTTGAGGAAGCTGATCACGTTTGAAGTCATTACTTCTGCAAGCGGGACAACTTCTGCCCATTTGGAGAAGTAATATGTGATTGCGAGTATGAAGCGATATCCTCTGGACGAAGGTGGAGTGATTGGACCGATGATGTCCATTCCCCATGCTTCGAATGGCCAGGATGCCACTGTCGGATGTAGAAACTCGGATGGCTGATGAATAAAATCTGCATGGACTTGACAGGCTTTATATTTTCGTGCATAGTCTATTGCATCTACAACCATCGTGGGCCAGTAGTTGCCCATTTGACTTAGGCGATCTTGTAGTTTTGGACCAGGCTGATGGGCCCCGCAGACGCCATCATGAGCTTCGGGTACGGCTTCTTTGGCTTCTGTACTTGACAGACACTGAAGCAGTAATCCATCATATGATCGCCGATACAGCATTTTTGTCTCTGTATCATAGAAGAATCTGAGGGAACATCTTCTGATAGAAGTGGCTTCCTTTGGATTCTCTAGCAGGATGTCGTAGACTACCAAGTCAATGAATGGTTGTCTCCAGTCTGGTGCTTCGTCGACTATGAGCACGAATTAACTCTCAACATATTGAACATTATTCCTAGGACAGACCAACTCACGACCTATGATGTCAACCTGATGATGAGCATGATTCGGAACTGCTAAGGAAGCGGCGAGGCCTGCTAATGCATCAGCTTCAATGTTCTGGAGCATGGAAACGTGTTCTATGAAGAACCCTTCCAAGGACGAGATAATGTTAATCGCTATTTGGTGATAGGGGATCATGTCTTCATGGCGAACCTCGTATTTACCCAGAACTTGATTGACGATTAACTGCGAATCGCCGTATGCTTCAAGATACTCTACCTCCAGCTCCGTTAAAAGTCGGAGGCCAATGACCATGGCATTGTACTCGGCCATATTGTTTGAGCAGGACTCCGTAAGAGAGTATGCCCGATTGATCACTAGCCCGGAGGAAAAATCAGCACTGTCACGACCCGCACCCTAGAGTAAGGGCACGAGAAGTAGGTACGTCCGGCCTACGCCGCAGTGTCGGCGGTAGAACGCTGTCCTAGGTTACTATCTAATCAACAACTCATGCAATTATATAATGTACTTGTCAATATCTCAACTCCGAACGGAGGACAAGTATGGATATAATGAAATCTCAATCACAGTCTAAGCACGATAAGATAACACAGAAGTTTATAACTAAAAGTAAATAACAACATTTATAAACTACTAAATAATAATATCTCAAACAAACTCAAAAACAAACTTGTATCTCAAGTTATTACAATTCAAGTTCTAAAACATGAAAAACTAAACCAAGTCTACTAGCTAGTCTTCCGATCACTCCTGAGTGTCGGGGCCAAAGGTAGCTAAGCCGTCTACTGCTCCAAGATAAGTGGGGCAAATGTCCTCAGGGCAATCATCTGTAATATTTTCAACAGGTCCAGTCAGGACAGAAACGAGTACATTTCATCAAGAAATTCCAAGTAAATGACAGAGAACTATAAAGCAGTTATAGACAGTTGTATTGATGAATATGGCAGTTTATGTTCAGGTGATGGTAAGAAAGACAGATAAAGTGCAAGGAAAGTAAATAACTAAACAAGAGAAGAATCATAGCAATGAAGACTGTAAAATAAGATCTAGCTGAACTAGAGTAACATAATGTGTTCAGATGTACAATATAAGTCGAGTATAATCCCAAAGTGAGTCTAATACAAGATGAGTCGAATGTGATTCTATAATCATTGTTCTAATAAGGTGATTCGAATAAGATGATGCGAATAGTAATTCGAATAAGGTGATACGAATAGTAATTCGAATAGTAGTCAAACAATGATTCGAATAAATTCTCCAAGTGTGTTTTAAAATACCGAGTTCGACATGTAAACGGCTGTAGGTAATAAGGCACACCACTCACTGATCAGATGAGGGATGGCTATCGTTCAAATATAATTCACAGAGGGGTAATTCGAATAGGGGGATATGTCTACATGTCTAATCAGTATTTCCCCGCCCAGTCTAATACAAATGAATCCGTAATCCAACACATAAGACGAATACAAGTCCAACCAACATATGAAGATACGAATAGGGTGATTCGAATAGTGATTCATATGATGATTCGTATGATGATTCGAATAATAGAGGTAAGACAAGTAAGTATGTGTGTCGCATACATGGATTCAGAAATAATAATACGTATTTGTAACAGAGAATCACATACAACTAACTAGAACTGAAGTACAGTAATTGACAAGTAAATGAAAGAACTATCAGAGAATGTACTCGCTTGATACTCTGAAAAGAGTAATGAAATATCAGATGTCTGCACCGGAGTCACAAAGTCCTAAATAGAGCAGTACAGGTTATAATGTGTTTAAAACAAGATAAATGGAGTCTACGATGCAATCTACATGATTCTAAGTCAATTCTAGGTCAAGATCAACTCTAAGTCAAACCTGGCCAACTGTCTAGGTCAAACTAGGTCAAGCCCTAGCCCAACAAGTCTAATAAGTCTCACTAGGCCTAACCAAGCCTAGTCTAGCAATCACACACCAATCACAAGGCTATACAAGCTAAACACAAACCACACATCAAGGCACATCCACATTTTGCTATTTATCATGGAGTTTATATATGGCTATATGTATATGTGATTCATATATTTACAACATTTTACAATGAGAGCAAGTTAGAGAGGGAACTAGCATGTAAGGCTATGTGTGTGAATATGGAGGTGAAATAGAAGGCATAGGCTATACTATCCATATGTTAATTACATATCAAACATGTTAACACAACAAATTATATATATAATGTATATTATATAGGTATTCAATTTAGGCACTCTATATTAAGCTTACAATATTAGGCATTCATGAACTATATATATATAGTACATAACTTTTATGTACATACATGCATCCATTAACTCATTTATCAAGCATTTCCTTCATTCATCCATGTATTCATTTCTTACATGCATTACATGATTTCTGTCATTACCTACATACATACATATGTGCATACATACCTATATGCCAATGCATTTGATTATCTACATGCTTACATATTTACAATGCATATAATTAGCTGTTAAGCATATACATTGCATAATGTATCCTATATGCATATTCTACAGTACCACTATATAGTATATTGGCCAAAACCATCTACTAATATACTCCTACATATAGGCATGGACAGGGCATACATAAATCCAGAATAGGTGGTAGGCAGTAGGCTAGGTGTTCCTGTATGTGTGTGTGCAATGACAGTTGACAGTGTAGGGATCACATATGTGGCTTGTAAATGTGAGAGGGTTAGCAAGAGTGTGTTCTCAGTTTTCTTTTAAAACAAAACCAAAACCCAATTTCGAAATCCCTATTTTCAGTTAACATTGAATCCCAAAAAATACAAAAATTAGTTTTTTATTTAAACAAACTCAGCTCATGAACTCAGTTCCTGAGTTCAACATCTCTGGAAAACAGAGATTGGAACTCAGGATACAGCTCAGGTTTGAGATGTGTGATTCTCAGGTTATAATCATAGGCAGTTTAATAGGAAGGGTGACAGTGAAGTAAACTCAGGAAACAACCAATCTCAGGTATAAGGCTTTGCAATAACATTAGGAAAACAGTTTAAACAATGTGTGTGTGTATAAATTCTCAAGAAAATCTCAGTTTTCATTGTAAAATCAAACCCAAATGTCAGGCTATATATTCTCAGGATTTATTTATCAATCAACTAAGGTTTTGATTATAGGGAATCTCAGTCACATGTTTCCCAGTTGTGTGTGATATATATGTGTGGGAGTACAACATCTCAGTTGATACAAAATCAATGTGTGGGAAATAAATCGGTGTTGTGTTGCCTAAGGTTGTGTGTGTATCTGAGTATCTCAGGAAAAATAGAGAACCCAACTCAGAATTAACAATAATCCTGAATTCCCAAAACTGGAACAACAGTTCATGGCAGTTTAATTCAACATTCAATTTCCTTACACCAAAACAGAATCAAACATTGCTGTAACTATTACACCTATGTAGATGAACTAATAGGTCAATTTAAATCAGGGAAAAATTTGGTTTTAAACTTCATTAAATCGGAATATCTGAAAACAGTCCACTGTGTATCCGAACATATGAAACCAATTTCGAATTCAAAGATAAAACATGTTAATACACAAATTCATGGTTGGTAAACATTGTGTCTAGTGTCCATGTGTCTCACGAGGTGTTCGTGTCCGTGCAATTGGACACGAACGTGTCCAAAACATTAATATGCAAAATTCAGAACAGTAAGCAAAACCAGGCCTCGTGCAGAGGTGCCGAAGCTTCGTGGACACGACACAAAGTTCGACACGCCTCGTGGTCATACCCACGTGTAGCCCAATACTAGGGCTACCCACTGGACATGACACGAGGTGTCCACGGGTCGCGTGTCCTGAGCACGAGACACGTATCAGTGGCTCGAAACTGGTGCACTCAGCACAGTACGAAAACAGTGCGGGCCAAATTTCTACGTGCACACACATCAAGGTCCCACGAAATTTTGTGGGTAGGATGTCAGTCACTAGGGCCACGTGTCCAAGAAATTTCGTGTCAAACAATGGCGTGTCGTGTCCGAAATCAGTGTCGGACAGCAGGGCACACTGTGACAGTGTCGTGCTGCGAGTCCGACCCTGTTTTGGACACGAAAAACTTCTAAACTTCGACTCAGTCTTCACAAAAGTTCATGAACACATTAGGAGCTTTCAAAATATATAATTTGTTTTGAAAATGGAGAACAAAAGGTTCATTGAAGCATTACATCAAACATTTATATTAAAACCTAGATACGTGTCCGACACGGACACCAAACCCAATCCAATTTCTATCAAACTCAGCCTATAGGTCCCTGGTACCTAGATGCATGCATCCATAAAGAGAAATCACAATATTAGTAGGTTTAGAGGCATTTTACCTATTGAGTGAAAACTCAATGAAAGGCCTAGAATAGGGGTGGGTGTCCTCTTCACTTGGGGGTGCCAAATGCTTGTGTAACCTTGCTAGCTAGCTTCCCTTAGCATCCTCAACAGTAGGGGATTCCAATGCAAGAAATTTGGCTCAAATTGGAGTTGATTTGGATATTTGGGGAGAAGTTTAGGGAAGAACACAAAGGAGGCAAATAAAATAAATTAAAAATGGTGCAAATGATTAATGTGTTGCATTTATAGGGGGGAATGGTGTGATGGCTATTGAAAACATTAGGGTTAGGGTTTAGGATGAGTGGCTAAGGTTTCTCCAACAAATTCTAAGGCTTCCTATTGGTTAAGGCTTCTTTTCACAAATATCTCAAAAGTAAAATATCTTTCCTAATAATATCTAGATATTACACTAATGTGATTGCTTAATTGAAATCCTCTAACTTAGCTTCTAGGGTCATGGTTAACATCTAGATTAGGCTGACTTCTAGGTCAAGTCTCAACAATGTAACTAACACATATTTAATTAATATAATTCACAATTTCACAAAAGTGTCAAAATGACCAAAATACCCCTAGGCTTAAATGTAGAAATTTGAAATTCTAAACACATGATTAGGTCTCCTTGGTCATGATTAGTCTTCTAGGTCATGCATGACTAAGGTTACACTAGCAAAACACCAATGTCACATTTTACTCAGTTAAATAGTTTTAAAATAACTAAAAATCACCAAAAATTATATCATGACTTAAATATCATTATTAAATGATTTAAAATACAAAAGTTCAAAATTACCTCATTTAGAAAAACTGGACGTTACAAGTCTACCCCCCTTAGAAGAATTTCGTCCTCGAAATTAAGATGATCGTACTCCTGCTAGGTCAAACCCCCAAATCAAACATGGTCAAGATAATATACAAAACTCTGTCCTACTGGTCATGATTCCACAGTCTCGAACAGGGTAACTACGCTATCTAGCATATCACAATCATATCCTGGCAGGTACTAATGGAAATCACACATGAAAGTGGGGAGGAAGAACAAGAAGGTCAAACCTGCTAACCCGTCACCTGCAGCGTCAGTCTCCTCGACTGCCATAGCAAAAGCTCCACCCCTCTGGGCATGGTACTGCGCTACAGGTGGCCTAGCTCTCTCTCTCTGACCCGGTGCTCCATTAAATACAGGTGCAGTAGGGCAATCCCTGACCTGATGAGCAGCAGATCCACAGAACAGACAAACCTTCTGCCTCCTATAACAAGTCTCCCAACCAGGCCCTGCCCTCTTGCAGTAAGCACAAGTCTGCACCCTGCGGTCCTGTCCTCTAGGCTGATGCTGTGCCTGTTGAAACTGTACGTGAGGCCTCTTGGCCTGGCCTCCGTTGCTGCTGCCCCCAACTGGGTCTCGCCCCCTCTTGAGCCTAAGCTCAAGGTCATCCTCAGCCAATAAGGCTCCTGTCAAAATCTCCTCAAAAGGGGCATCCCTGTTGCCCTTGGTCAAGGACTTGACTTCCTTGACCAGACCCTTCCGAAACCTCTGGGCCTTCGCCGTCTCGCTCAAGCCCTCTATAAATCTGCCGAGGCGGCCGAACTCCCCAGCGTACTCCTCTACTGAGAGGCTCCCCTGAACTAAGCTCTCAAACTGCGACTCCAAGGCTCGGAGCGCTGAATCTGGGAAGAACCTCTTCTTGAAGAAGCCCTTGAACTCCTCCCAGGTCTGTCCAGGTACCCCCACTCTGGGGTCTGACTGATACCAGGTGCGAGCAAGATCTCGCATCCGGCTAACTGCTGCCTCTATCTGGAGATCTGCCGGTATCCGGGCTAGACGAAAGATCTCCTCAATATGCTCGATCCACTCGTCGGCATATAAAATCCCCTCTGTCCCCAGGAAGTCTCTGGGGCTCATCTTCTGGAACTGCTCTATCCCCGGTATCCTCGGCTGCTGGATCACTGGTCGAGCTGCGACTGTCGTAAGGACCAACTCCATACCCCTGTCCTGTCGGGCCTGCTGCCGGTCCATAAACTGCTGGAAGTAGGCAAACATCTGTGCCGCATCTACGTGTCCTGTAGGCGGCAGCTGCTGGAACTGCATCTCTGGGATGACTGGGTCCTGCCCCTGAACTGGTGGAGACATACCCCTAGCTGCTGCTGATGCTGAAGTCTCAATATGAATAGAGGTAACAGGAGTTGTAGCCTCCTGACCCTGCTGATCTGGCTGAGAGGTGGCAGTCCCCACTACAACTACTGCTGCACCAGAGCGATGTGATCGTGTCTCCACCATCCTGAAGACAGATCGAACAAGGAAGTCAATACTGAGCAGGAATCGATATATCAAAGGAGGACAGTTTATTTCAAAGAAGGCAAATCAGTACGATATGTAGATGGCATGATTTAAAGCAGAATTTTCCTAACTGTGATTGAGTACCTCTCCATTTAAACCTATCTCTCAAATCCTATCGCAGGCTGTAGTGATACTCTAGTTCGAATACCACTACATAAACTCGACCTGCATGGGCCACCACTAAAAACGTGTCACGACCCGCACCCTAGAGTAAGGGCACGAGAAGTGGGTACGTCCAGCCTACGCCGCAGTGTCGGCGGTAGAACGCTGTCCTAGGTTACTATCTAATCAACAACTCACGCAATTATATAATGTACTTGTCAATATCTCAACTCCGAACGGAGGACAAGTATGGATATAATGAAATCTCAATCACAGTCTAAGCACGATAAGATAACACAGAAGTTTATAACTAAAAGTAAATAACAACATTTATAAACTACTAAATAATAATATCTCAAACAAACTCAAAAACAAACTTGTATCTCAAGTTATTACAATTCAAGTTCTAAAACATAAAAAACTAAACCAAATCTACTAGCTAGTCTCCCGATCACTCCTGAGTGTCGGGGCCAAAGGTAGCTAAGCCGTCTCCTGCTCCAAGATAAGTGGGGCAAATGTCCTCAGGGCAATCATCTGTAATATTTTCAACAAGTCCAGTCAGGACAGGAACGAGTACATTTCATCAAGAAATTCCAAGTAAATGACAGAGAACTATAAAGCAGTTATAGACAGTTGTATTGATGAATATGGCAGTTTATGTTCAGGTGATGGTTAGAAAGACAGATAAAGTACAAGGAAAGTAAATAACTAAACAAGAGAAGAATCATAGCAATGAAGACTGTAAAATAAGATCTAGCTGAACTGGAGTAACATAATGAGTTCAGATGTACAATATAAGTCGAGTGTAATCCCAAAGTGAGTCTAATAGAAGATGAGTCGAATGTGATTCTAATCATTGTTCTAATAAGGTGATTCAAATAAGATGATGCGAATAGTGATTCGAATAAGGTGATACGAATAGTGATTCGAATAGTAGTCAAACAATGATTCGAATAAATTCTCCAAGTGTGTTTTAAAATACCGAGTTCGACATGTAAACGGCTGTAGGTAATACGGCACACCACACACTGGTCAGATGAGGGATGGCTATCGTTCGAATATAATTCACAGAGGGGTGATTCGAATAGGGGGATATGTCTACATGTCTAATCAGTATTTCCCCGCCCAGTCTAATACAAATGAATTCGTAATCCAACACATAAGACGAATACAAGTCCAACCAACATATGAAGATACGAATAGGGTGATTCGAATAGTGATTCGTATGATGATTCGTATGATGATTCGAATAATAAAGGTAAGACAAGTAAGTATGTGTGTCGCATACATGGATTCAGAAATAATAATACGTGTTTGTAACAGAGAATCACATACAGCTAACTAGAACTGAAGTACAGTAATTGACAAGTAAATGAAAGAACTATCAGAGAATATACTCGCCTGATAATCTGAAAAGAGTAATGAAATATCAGATGTCTGCACCAGAGTCACAAAGTCCTAAATAGAGCAGTATAGGTTATAATGTGTTTAAAATAAGATAAATGGAGTCTACGATGCAATCTACATGATTCTAAGTCAATTCTAGGTTAAGATCAACTCTAAGTCAAACCTGGCCAACTGTCTAGGTCAAACTAGGTCAAGCCCTAGCCCAACAAGTCTAATAAGTCTCACTAGGCCTAACCAAGCCTAGTCTAGCAATCACACACCAATCACAAGGCTATACAAGCTAAACACAAACAACACATCAAGGCACATCCATATTTTGCTATTTATCATGGAGTTTATATATGGCTATATGTATATGTGATTCATATATTTACAATATTTTACAATGAGAGCAAGTTAGAGAGGGAACTAGCATGTAAGGCTATGTGTGTCAACATGGAGGTGAAATAGAAGGCATAGGCTATACTATCCATATGTTAATTACATATCAAATATGTTAACACAACAAATTATATATATAATGTATATTATTTAGGTATTCAATTTAGGCACTCTATATTAAGCTTACAATATTAGGCATTCATGAACTATATATATAGTACATAACTTTTATGTACATACATGCATCCATTAACTCATTTATCAAGCATTTCCTTTATTCATCCATGTATTCATTTCTTACATGCATTACATGATTTCTGTCATTACCTACATACATACATATGTGCATACATACCTATATGCCAATGCATTTGATTATCTACATGCTTACATATTTATAATGCATATAATTAGCTATTAAGCATATATATTGCATAATGTATCCTATATGCATATTCTACAGTACCACTATATAGTATATTGGCCAAAACCATCTACTAATATACTCCTACATATAGGCATGGACAGGGCATACATAAATCCAGAACAGGTGGTAGGCAGTGGGCTAGGTGTTCCTGTATGTGTGTGTGCAATGACAGTTGACAGTGTAAGGATCACATATGTGGCTTGTAAATGTGAGAGGGTTAGCAAGAGTGTGTTCTCAGTTTTCTTTTAAAACAAAACCAAAACCCAATTTCGAAATCCCCATTTTCAGTTAACATTGAATCCCAAAAAATACAAAAATCAGTTTTTTATTTAAACAAACTCAGCTCATGAACTCAGTTCCTGAGTTCAACATCTCTGGAAAACAGAGATTGGAACTCAGGATACAGCTCAGGTTTGAGATGTGTGATTCTCAGGTTATAATCATAGGCAGTTTAATAGGAAGGGTGACAGTGACGTAAACTCAGGAAATAACCAATCTCAGGTATAAGGCTTTCCAATAACATTAGGAAAACAGTTTAAACAATGTGTGTGTGTATAAATTCTCAAGAAAATCTCAGTTTTCATTGTAAAATCAAACCTAAATGTCAGGCTATATATTCTCAGGATTTATTTATCAATCAACTAAGGTTTTGATTATAGGGAATCTCAGTCACATGTTTCCCAGTTGTGTGTGATATGTATGTGTGGGAGTACAACATCTCAGTTGATACAAAATCAATGTGTGAAATAAATTGGTGTTGTGTTGCCTAAGGTTGTGTGTGTATTTGAGTATCTCAGGAAAAACAGAGAACCCAACTCAGAATTAACAACAATCCTGAATTCCCAAAACTGGAACAACAGTTCATGGCAGTTTAATTCAACATTCAATTTCCTTACACCAAAACAGAATCAAACATTGCTGTAACTATTACACCTATGTAGATGAAGTAATAGGTCAATTTAAATCAGGGAAAAATTTGGTTTTAAACTTTATTAAATCGGAATATCTGAAAACAGTCCACTGTGTATCCGAACATATGAAACCAATTTCGAATTCAAAGATAAAACATGTTAATACACAAATTCATGGTTGGTAAACATTGTGTCTAGTGTCCACGTGTCTCACGAGGTGTTCGTGTCTGTGCAATTGGACACGAACGTGTCCGAAACATTAATATACAAAATTCAGAACAGTAAGCAAAACCAGGCCTCGTGCAGAGGTGCCGAAGCTTCGTGGACACGACACAAAGTTCGATACGCCTCGTGGTCATACCCACGTGTAGTCCAATACTAGGGCTACCCACTGGACATGACACGAGGTGTCTACGGGTCGCGTGTCCTGAGCACGAGACAAGTATCAGTGGCTCAAAATTGGTACACTCAGCACAGTACGAAAACAGTGCGGGCCAAATTCCTACGTGCATACACATCGAGGTCCCACGAAAGTTTGTGGGTAGGATGTCAGTCACTAGGGCCACGTGTCCAAGAAATTTCGTGTCAAACAATGGCATGTCGTGTCCGAAATCAGTGTCGGGCAGCAGGGCACACTGTGACAGTGTCGTGCTCCGAGTCCGACCCTGTTTTGGACACGAAAAACTTCTAAACTTCGACTCAGTCTTCACAAAAGTTCATGAACACATTAGGAGCTTTCAAAATATATAATTTGTTTTGAAAATGGAGAACAAAAGGTGCATTGAAGCATTACATCAAACATTTATATTAAAACCTAGATACGTGTCCGACACGGACACCAAACCCAATCCAATTTCTATCAAACTCAGCCTATAGGTCCCTGGTACCTAGATGCATGCATCCATGAAGAGAAATCACAATATTAGTAGGTTTAGAGGCATTTTACCTATTGAGTGAAAACTCAATGAAAGGCCTAGAATAGGGGTGGGTGTCCTCTTCACTTGGGGGTGCCAAATGCTTGTGTAACCTTGCTAGCTAGCTTCCCTTATCATCCTCAACAGTAGGGGATTCTAAAGCAAGAAATTTGGCTCAAATTGGAGTTGATTTGGATATTTGGGGAGAAGTTTAGGGAAGAACACAAAGGAGGCAAATAAAATAAATTAAAAATGGTGCAAATAATTAATATGTTGCATTTATAGGGGGGAATGGTGTGATGGCTGTTGAAAACATTAGGGTTAGGGTTTAGGATGAGTGGCTAAGGTTTCTCCAACAAATTCTAAGGCTTCCTATTGGTTAAGGCTTCTTTTCACAAATATCTCAAAAGTAAAATATCTTTCCTAATAATATCTAGATATTACACTAATGTGATTGCTTAATTGAAATCCTCTAACTTAGCTTCTAGGGTCATGGTTAACATCTAGATTAGGCTAACTTCTAGGTCAAGTCTCAACAATGTAACTAACACATATTTAATTAATATAATTCACAATTTCACAAAAATGTCAAAATAACCAAAATACCCCTAGGCTTAAATGTAGAAATTTGAAATCCTAAACACATGATTAGGTCCCCTTGGTCATGATTAGTCTTCTAGGTCATGCATGACTAAGGTTACACTAGCAAAACACCAATGTCACATTTTACTCAGTTAAATAGTTTTAAAATAACTAAAAATCACCAAAAATCATATCATGACTTAAATATCATTATTAAATGATTTAAAATACAAAAGTTCAAAATTACCCTCATTTGAAAAAACTGGGTGTTACAAGCACCACTCCGACTCCAGCGTCGATGTCGCCTTTGTGCCCCGTTCTGGAAGCACCGTCGAAGAACATTCGCCATACGGTATCATGAGAGGACATATTTGAATTGGCGACCTCATCTGGAATCTCTTCGTCTATTCTGGTTGACTCCGATCCTAGATGAGTTGCTAAAAAGTCTGCCAGAGCTTGACCTTTAACAGCCTTCTACGGGACGAAGATCATGTGGTAAGGAGATAGTAATATCGCCCAGGTAGCGAGGTGAGAGTTGAGTGCACTTGGCTTAGTCCTGAGGACACTGAGGGAGTTGACTCTTGATACGACATGGATGGTTTGTCCCATAACGTAGTGTCGTGTCTTCTGAATAGCGAACACCAGAGCGAGGCATTCCTTCTCCACGGTAGTATATCGGTGTTCCGACCCCATCATCATTCGACTGAGGTAATATATAGCCTGCAAATGGCCTGCATTGTTGTTTTGTGCTACCAGAGCGTTGAGAGAATGTTCCATCGCTCGTACATAGAGCAGGAATAGTTTTCCAGCAACCAGGGCCATCAGGACTGGAGGGTTTGACAAATATTCTTTGATGTTGTCGAAGGCACGTTGGCATTCTTCGTCCCAAACGAATGGGACGCCCTTCTTCATGAGGTGATTGAATGCCTGACATCGTCCGGAGAGGTTGAAAATGAACCTCCTGATGTAAGCAAGCCTCCCTTGAAGGCCTCGGAGTTCACGAAGATTTCTCGGAGGACCCATCTCCATGATTGCCTTTGTCTTCTCCGGATCTATATGAATCCCCTGGGCAGTAATGATAAAACCCAGGAATTTTTTACTGGATACGCCCAAGAAGGATTTGGTATGATTCATCTTCAAGTTGTGCGCTCGCATCAGGTTGAATACCGTCCTTAGATCCTGCAGATGGTCTTCCTTATAGCGACTTTTAACAGCGATATCGTCAATATAGCACTCCACGGTCTTGCGTAAGTGGTCTCTGAAGATGACACTCATAGATCTTTGATATGTGGCGCCAGCATTCTTTAAACCAAAGGCATGACTGTGTGGCAGTATGTGCCAATCGGTGTTTGGAATGATATGTGCTTCTCGTCGTTGGAAGACATCTTGATTTGGTTGTATCCCGAGAAACCATCCATGAATGACATACGCTCGAAGCCGCAGGTATTGTCAATCATGATGTCCGTGATAGGAAGGAGGAACTCATCTTTAGGACACGCCTCGTTCAGATTGCGAAAGTCGATGCAGATTCGAATCTTCCTTTTTTTCTTGGGGACTGGTACTATGTTGACGACCCAGTCTGGATGTTGTTCCTCACGAATGAAGCCGCTGGCTATCAGGTTGTTGACTTCGGCTTCGATCGTATTCATAATGTTCGGGAAGAAGCGTCGCTATTGTTGCTTGATCGGCTTTGCATCCGGCCAAATATTGAGTTTGTGAAGTACAATCTCAGAGTTTAGCCCTGGCATGTCTTCATAACTCCAGGCGAACACATTAATATATTCTTTAATGAGTTGTAGCAGCGATTCTTGCTCTTCGTCTGCCAGGCTTTTGCTGACGAAGATTGGTTTTGGAGAAGACTCATTGCCGAGGTCAACTTGCCTAACCTCATCTTCAGTAGGAGGCTCTCTTTGTTCAAACCGCTTTTCCCATTGTGCATCCAGCTGTTGGGCCCACGGCTCTAATTCAAGGAGTTCAGGAATGTCTTCTTCTTCTTCGTAAGCGTCGGCGAATGCCATATTAATGGACAAGACTTGCCTGAATACGTCCTCGATGCTGATATCTGAATCAGAAGTTGGTGATCCGGTTGATTATGAATGCCAGTCGCATTCCTCATCTGAGCTTTCAGGGGTCGTTGTAGGCATAACATACCCCAGTCCACATTGGGTCTTATTGTAGTAATCCCGTGGTTTCTCGGCCGGGACTGGCAACTGTAAAGGTAACCGCCGACCAGTACCGTAGTTCAAGCTTGGTGTAGCCTCTAGATCATACCCCTGTCTTTGCATGAGGTACTTGGATTGGGAGCTATACAAATAAAGGGGCAGTCTTCCGGCGCCCGAGTCGAGATCGACTTCCTCTATCGCGAAGGGCTGTGGATCATTCTTCCGGCCGAAGATGATTGGATGGTCTCCTCCCTCGACTATGAAGTAGGCGCCTTCCACAGGAGTATGTTGATTTGCAGTGTAAACATTTGTCACTTGCGTATGTAGGTGAGTGCCTATACCGTGTTCCATAGCATACATTGTACAAAGCTTATCAAGCTCGAGGTAGTTAAAAGACAGCCCTTTATTGATGAAGTAAGGTATCCTTTCTAGTGGGATTACATCATCTGCGGATGGAACATCAGTAAGAGCAGCCACATATTTGGTCAATTCTGGTTCTTCTTTGACCACCCCCTGTGTCAATGAGGATTGAGAGGATGACTTGGGCAGTTTAATCATTAAAGGTTCCGCTGGTGGGGCAGAACATAGAGTCATTGGCGAACTAGCGACTCCCTGTTTGGCGCTTGATGCTAGACGGGGAGTTGTTGGCTCTTTAGGAGTTCCCGACTTCGTATTGGGCTGACGATTCATCTTGGGAAGACGTATCGTTATTGGCTTATCAGAGGGTTTGAGCTTCTCTGTTTGTGGCTGGCCGACTCTTGGCAGCCTGATTGTCAGTGGCTCCGTTGTGGGTTTTGGCGCTTTGCCAGACCTTGGCAGTCGGATTATCATTTGCCCCTCTTGTACCGAGAGACTGATTGCATCCTTACGTAGAGCGTCCGTAAGGGGTACGATTTTGTCAGGTTTGCGAGCTTGAAGGTGGATTGTCAGAGGTTCCTTTGATCCCGTTGCTGTCTCAGTTTGTGCTTGCATATCTCCTTCGAAAAGGTGCCTTTTCGACTTCTCGTACAAGCAGGAGTCCGAGTAATAAGACTCGACCCCTTTGAAGGGATCGATGTCGGCAAATTCTGTTCTCACGAAGCCGTACTTGTCGACATACTTGAAGTACTAGTGCAGCATAGAAGGTACGATCATGTAATCGTATATCCAAGGATTCCCTAGGAGAATATTATAGGAAGTGTCCGCATCTATGACATAACAAGTCACTTATGACTGCAGATCGCCGATTAGGCACTACAAGCGAATCTTTCTGATTGGGTAGCTCCTTCCCGAATTGAAACTGCTGATAGCGGTGTTTATCGGCGTTAGGCGATGCATGGGGATGCGAAGATGGTACAACAAACTCTTCGGAATGATGCTTATGGAAGAACCGGGGTCAATGTGCATCCGATCCACCTTTACGTCACCGATGTATCCAGTGTAATACAACGGACGATCGTGCAAGTTTGTTTTAATGAACATATCCTGCGTAGTGAAGACGATGTTGGGCATTGCACCTGTGTAAACGCTGTTCTGGAGATTTACAGGCGGGCTTTCTTCCGTGAGGTTGACCTGAGCCAGATATACGTCGGCATTCTGAAGTGCATCGCTTAGTGCCATGCGAACATCTTTGGAGAGTCCCAGGAGCTTGTATAATAATAATTTGGCCGGTGTGTTGGCCAATTGTGCCAAGATGTCAAAGTTGTAGGGCCTCTCCAGCCCCTGAGGCACCTCCTTTCGGAGCGGCTTGTCAAAGCGAGTCTCCTTCGGCCTAGGCTTATCGGTCGTCGAAGGCTGAGAAGGTACTAGGACATTAGCAACTATCGGCTGATGATCTTCAGTCGAGTTACCCAATGGAGGTTGGGTTTGTGTGTCGGATCGGGTAACAACAACAGTAGCTTCTTCGACCACTGCTGAGATTGTGCGGCATGACTTAACTTTGCCACTCTTCTTCTTATTTAGAAGGGGTGGTGCGGACTGAGTTACTGCTGGTAGCAGGTCGGGTGGACCCACATGACCTCCCTTCGTGATGTGGTGAGGGGCACTAGACCAGCGGCCTGATCTCGAGGAGGTGGAAGATTAGCAATCTCTATTGTTTCCCGAGGGACGGGTACTACGTCGTCTTGAGTCTCTGTCGGAGGGAAGCTACCGAACTATACCGATACCATATTGGCTGCCACGGTTTCCTCATCAAAATCGATGGCCAGAGCCTTCGAATCGATGAGATGCGGAATATATCGCTTCAATTGGATGCAATCTTGCGTGGCATGGTGAACATAGCGATGGTAGTGGCAGTACTCGGGGCTTTTCATCTCGGCCGGTCGAGGTTCCCGTCTAGGTGGAGGGAGCTGGATTCTACCTCCTTGTATGAGCATGTCTAAGATGGGCTTGACATGGCCGTCTTCGAAGGAGTAAGTCACCTGTGGCCACTGCTTTTCAGCTGGCTTCGATTCAGACTTCTGGGTTGCGTCGGCCACCATAGCCTGTTTCCCCTTGTTGTTTCGATTGTTGGAGGGGTTACCACCATTGTTGCTTTTGGTGTTAGGGCATTTGCCCATATCTTCTCCTTCTGAGACGTGCAATCCTAGTTGGCGAGCTTTCTTTAATTTATCTTCGGCGCTAGTGGCACTGATGATGAATGTCTTCCAGTCGTTAAATTGAATTTCACCCATCCAGAGGCTGATTGTTGGGAGCAGTCTCTTTTGGCAAATTTTAAGTAAGGAGGAATCGGGGTTACCGGAAGGCAACTTCATCGTGGTTTGAGGAAACCATTCGATATAGTTTCTTGTCAGCTCCTTTTCTCCCTGGACAACGTCCATGAGGGTGGACATTGTCACGTCCTGTTCTACTTCGTAGAACCTCTCCAGAAACAGACGCTTGAAGTCGGCGAAGGAATGGATGCAGCTATCCGACAAGTTGCGGTACCAGTCGAAGGCGACCCCTTCTAATGCCCCGATGAATAATCGTGTAAGGATGGCATCGTCATGGGGCAGATGGTCGGTTGTGACTTCAAAGTAGGTGACGTACCTGCTTGTAGATGTCTTTCCATCATACGGACTGATGTTGAATGGTTTATATCTTGGTGGGAAGGGCACATCTCTCCATGCAATAGGATACGGTTGTCGTATCCTGAGGTCCTGAAAGGTTTACCGTGCGTGAAACATGGCCCGGAGCTCCTGAACTTCTTTTCTTGCCTCCCTGGCCTCATCCGCAGCGGTGGAAGCCGATATTTCATGAGGATTGTCGCCCGGGTTTGGTGCCGCTGAGTTCAAGTCCGCATTGATCGCGGGACCTAAGCTTGTTTGGCCAGGCATCCTTCCTTGCAGAGTTGGAAGCGCCGCTTTGATTTCATCCACAGATTTGACCAAGGTACGCAGAATGGCCTCCAGGATGTCGATGCGTTGGCGATCACTAGGACCGTCTTGATCGTCGTTTGTTATGAATGTCGTCCTCACACGAGCCGAAGTAGAATGGACGGTGGACGACGTGCCTTCGGACTCAGAGGGAATAGTACCCCCAGCTTCAGAGCTTGTCTCATCATGAGAGTCGCAAACATCCTCGGGGATGTCGGCACCTGTTGTATCTGTTGGGATAGTTGTTTCCCCGGGTTCATATCCTTGGAATACCAGGTTGTCATGGATGTTCGAAGGAATGCTACCCCCGGTTCCAGCGACCCCTAGTGATGTGGATGATGAATCTCCCGATGTAGTAGATTTCGTCTTCGAACGGGTACCTTGGAAAACTCCGGTGGTAGGCAACCGCTTAGATGATAGTTTCATGGTCACAGTGGTTGAAATCATCGGGCTGGAGATATTTGTTTTCTTCTCTTTCCCGCTAGCGGGGATCCTCTAAGCAGAGTTGCAGGAGACGACGGGAAGCTCCTCATCCTCTGAACTTGGTTGTTGCAGTCTTTGGAAGACGGACTGCTGGTCTTCCCATACTGCCGTATTGTTGCAGCAGCAGTTGACAATGACTTGGGTGCAGTGATGTCCGTGGGAGGACTCTTTGTAAACTAATTCGCTTTCTCTTTTCTTTCGTTTATGAAGGATCACGTCATGCAAGTCAGATGGGTCTCGAGCAAACTGAGAAACTCGAGTACCCGAGTGTATTGGCACCATGTTTGCTCCCTGATGGTTGGGAGACTTTTGGGAACCATTCTGTCTGTTTACCGTCGGGGGCTGGACTCGAGTAGTTTGGTACAACTTTCCATCGGAGGCCCGCATAACAGTAAGCAAAGTGCTTGGATGGTCAGAGATTAGGACAACTAACTGAGCCCGCCGAGCCCGCGCTGTTCTGAACTTCTTCACTCCAGCACCCCATAGTAGAAAGAGTCCAAATGGTCCGGCAGAGAGTCAGACGCATTTTCTTGGAAGCATGAGAGATCAGTGCCATGGGAGAGGCAGTCGAAGATGGAGCCTAAGCCGCGTGGAGTGGATAATATGCGGCTGGAATCAGCAGTCTTCATGCGACGGGGAGTCGCGGTCGCACAGGCCTTCTTCATACGGTTGGAAGTCCTGGCCGCATGAGTCTCCTTCATACGGCTGGAAGTCTTGTCCGCATGGGCAATCTGCATGTGGCTGGCAGTTTTGGCGGCATGAGCATTCTGCACGGGGGTGGCAGTTTTGGCCGCATGAGCATTCTGCACGCGGCTGGCACTTTTGGCCGCATGAGCATTCTGCACACGGCTGGCAATCTTGGCCACATAAGCATCATGCATGCCTCTGGTAATCTTGGCCGTATGAGCATCATGCATGCCGCTGGTGCCTCTATTCGGCTTCTTCCTGGACCACATAGAGTCCCTCTTTGTCCCTGCAAGTCTAGCATCGTAGTGTTTTCCTCTGCCGGACTTGGGGACAGCAGAGTCCTCTATGGCCTGAAGTGGAGCTGTAAGAGAGTCTTTTTTGCCGTCTTGTGCAGCAGAGAGTAAACCGTCCAGGGCTTGGAGAGGAGCAAATGACTTGAGCCTCCACTCCCTGCGAGCCTTCTTCGTGCGGGATCGCCGCTGGACCGGGCCAGCGCTCCCGTCGGAGAGCATTTCTTCAAACGCCTGCTGGTCGAACCGGGTGACCAGCATTTGTTGAGTGGAGCCAAGTTTGGCTGCGTTTGATTGCGTCACCAACTCCTCAGCCGTGGAGAAGTTTATCCCCAGCAGAGTCGCCATCGTGTTTTCCAAAGATTGTAGAAGTACAGAACAATTATATTGGAGGACTGAACTTAGTCTCACAATACAAACTCACTCGTACAAAGAAAGCCTAGGGACGAAAACCTAGGTACAGCAATCTAAGTACAATTGTTTATTTTTGATTCTGGGGGGTGATGGTAGAAGCTCGAAAAAGCGGCGGTAGCTCTGCCTTACTCCTTGGACGATCGGACATAGCCTTGACTCTGATGAAAAAAATGCTCTCAGAATGTGTGGGAAGACTCTTCTACGCATGCCTTTGTCTTTCTGTGTTTCTCGTCGGGAGTCTCCAAGTCTCCAAGTCTTCAGGTCTCTCCAGGTGACCCGCCATTAGCAAGGGAATGGCACCTTGCTATTTACAGGAGTGGGGTTGTGATCATTAGGATTTACAATGATTCCCTCCTTTAAAAGTCGGCGGCCAATCATCTGGACCATTGATTTTGAGGGCAATAAACCTGGGCAATTAATGTTGATTGTACCAAATCTTATGGACAATTAATGTTAATTGCCATGAATTTTGATAAACTCGGATCTCTTGCCACGTATTCGATTTGTCTGATCTGATTTGATTTGGGATAATTATGATGATTGTAGCAAATCTAGTTGTTGGGATCTGTTGATAAATCTTGATTGATTTAATGCCACGTATCTACCCATCATTACGAGGAAACTGATCTTCTGCCACGTGTCATAACTGTGAGACACAGCCGCATGAGGGTAGCTTCTTAGGTTTTGAACCGCATGAATATGGCAGCCGCATAGATGTAGCCTCTGAAATCTGAGCCGCATGAGTGGTTTCCAATTGAGTTGCATAAGACTGCGTGGGTAGGGCTTCTCAGCATTTGAGTCGCATGGAGATAATCCTCATGATCTGGGCCGCATGAGGACAGCGGCCGCATGGGGTGGCTTCTTATGGTTTGAGCCGCATAACGATAGTCTCCATGATCCGAGCCGCATAAGAGCATCAGCCGCATGAGAGGGTGGCAGCCGCATATAGAGCTTTGATGTTGTTGGATCGTGCCAGCTGTATAGGAGATCTTCTCTGTTTCTCGTAGAACACGTCGTCATGTCAGGTTTCATCATTTCAGAGAGAACGATCTAACTCTTTAGGTCAGAGCATTTAATGGGAGCAGTCACTTCATC
This sequence comes from Iris pallida, assembly GCA_029216955.1. Taxonomy (NCBI): domain Eukaryota; kingdom Viridiplantae; phylum Streptophyta; class Magnoliopsida; order Asparagales; family Iridaceae; genus Iris; species Iris pallida. The sequence continues at coordinate 26,096,192 of JANAVB010031617.1, forward strand.
ATTTAATGGGTCAACTTCAGGAGCTTGTTCTATGTCATCTTTATCATTTTAATGGGAGCAATCACTTTAGGTCAGAGCATTTAATGGGAGCAGTCACTTCATGGCCAGCTATAAAAAGCAAGCTGCATAGGGCCACGTGATTCTTTTTTGAGCCGCATGAGGCTATTGAAGGGTTTCTGAGCCGCATGAGACTCCAATAGATCCCTGAGTCGCATGGGGCTCCTTCTGTTTTGAACCGCATGGGCTTCTTCTGTTTTGAGCCGCATGGGCTTTTCTTGTTCTTTTTCATGCTTCTACAGTTCCTACTGATTGTCTATCCTTTTTTGTCCAAGGGTCAACTTCAGGAGCTTGTTCTATGTCATCTTTATCATTTTCTAAGAATTCGGCAGACACCATGTTAGAAGATACTATCATCCTATGAACATGACCAATGTTGGTATCAGAATCCCATGAGATAGAATCAAAAGAGTTAGATCGTTCTTCTTCATCAGATTCAGAAGGTTCTGGAGTTGGAAGCGGTGAGGCAAAACCTAGTTCCCGTTTCATTTTACAGTGGTATTGTTGTAATCTTCTTTTTGGAAAAGAAATACGAATAGGAGTTCGTCTTCCTTTACCGTTGTTAAAGCCTGTTCTGAAATTATAGCCAATTTTACGGATGAGTGCTTTGGATTGTGGACTATAGCGACGTAATTGTAGCCTTCCTGTATCATCTCTATTATCGTTATAGAGTATGACTTTTTGTTCTTCTCTTTTATTGAAGAATATAGGCCTCTCATCTTTCTTTCGAGGCGGTACTGAGAAGTACGACTCTTGTATTGAATCCAATTATACCACATTTCGTAGAGATGATACGACTTCCATTATAAGTGGTTTAAAGCTATCTAGCATATCCAAATAACATTGAGTATAGTAAAAGACATCAATATACTGCAAAGGAGATGCTTTAATGATTTTACACCATCATTTACAACAGAAACTTTAGCCTTAGCAGGCTTAGTCAGATTGATGACAAGAGGAACGAGAAGGAGGAGGGGACTTTTTACGACGAAGGTCGATTATAAGCGGCTCAGAAGAGGTGAGCTCTGTTGGCCCATTCCATGGTCACACCCGATTTTAATAATCAACATCACCTTAAAGTCAATACATAAAATATACGAACTGCTGCTAACCATTTCAGGACGTCTGAAATCAATATCAACGAGCGTCGTATTGCATCATCAAGCATATACATTTCATCAATCTGAAGATTACTTTCATTGAGATCCAGTTCGAGTCATTTTACAATTTATTCTGTATTTTATCTTTACTGAGTCTAGGACTTAATATCGACTAGGTAATACTAGCTTAGGTTAATCTCAGTCCACATTTCTAGAAAGCCTACCAATTCTCATTTCATCTTTACAAAATGTTCAAAATTATTTTTGCAAACATCTTTGGACAAATATTTCGAAATTCCCTTAGACAGAACTCAAAACCGAGTTTTGCCCGAGTTTGATCCGAACTCTGCCCGAGTTCGGTCAGTTTGAATTCAAATGTCAGTTGCCTCCAAATCTGCACGCAACGTATATATGCGAAATGTAACGCCCCAGTCCCAAAATACGTAGGACTAGGTACATCAACATGCCAGCTGTATTCATACGAAGTACACTCAAATATATGGAAACCTTGTATGAATACATAACCTGTAAAATGTAGTAGAACCATAATAACTAAATCTCATCCAATAGATAAATAAATGATATAAAATAGATATCAATGCTGGATTGTAATTTGTACAAAAGTTGGGCGGAGACAAAGTCCATTACCAACTATCTCAAATAAAATGTACATTACCAACTATCTCAAATAAAATGTACATTACCAACTATCTCAAATAATTTGTACAAAAGTTGGGCGGAGACAAAGTCCAAAAGTTGGGCGGAGACAAAGTCCATTACCAACTATCTCAAATAATAGCGAGACGAACCAAGCGAATCATCTTCGAAAGAATGGCGAAGATCACGGCCTTGGCTAGAACACCTGCAAAATCATAGAAGCACACACCTGGAGAGATAACCAGGTCCTCAGAGGGACGTAACAAGATACATCAACATGCCATATAATACTGAATATAAAATATGCCACAATCAAAGAAAGTGACAAGACACAATAAGGTACTCTAACCATACTAAAGTGAACATGCAGTTAAGAACAAACCTTTTGTCGCATGAGCCCTGGCTGTAATGGGATCTAGTATAGTCTCCACTTGGGCACCAGTAACCGAGAGCATGACGTTGAAAAACGACAGTGGCCAACCTGAGAGGCTCATACCCGTATCTCCAGCGGAGCTTCCGGATTATAAGGAAAGTGCAATAGAAGCCCATACGACAAGGAAATGTTCTCCCCACCCAATGTACCTATCATGTCGCATCCACGACCATGTTTCTCTACTAACTGCTAAGTCTCCTAACTTGCCTCTATTAGCAGTTAGTCCTAACGCATGCACATGGGGGATCAGCCCACACACAAGAACCTCTACATGCTACTTATCTCACACATCCTCGTGGTACAACGGTGTCGAGGTATATGCAATAAACTACAACGGTAGTCTCTTAACTCTAAGTCCATATGCAATCAAGGGATAATAACAAAGTATATCTAATATCACTGTGCAAACAATAAATCAAGAACTACAAGAACTGGAAATAATGAACAGTGATATGTAATAAAATGCAACTGAATATAAACAGTATAATGGCAAGGTATCTTGCCTGTTGTTTCGTCGGGTGTGCGATGTTTCCGACAAGTCCTGATTGTCCACTAGCCATGATCAATAAGTAAAGGTACGAATCCACAAGAAAATAGGAAGCATGATTTAGTCACAGTTAATGGTGGTAGTCGAGAAAAATTTGAGTGGAAAGTTTACGTACCATATTTTTAGAAAATATTTATGATACTAAAATTTACGTATAATATTTTCTTTTAACCAAAATATCTTAAATACATATATATTTATATTTAAAATCATAATATAAAACTACCTTTTTATTAGTCAAAATATTTTGTAAAAATAGTAAATTATTCTTAGGGATAAAATTTTGTAGTTCAAAATCCTTAATTAAAATAGTATGCAATAGTATATATATATTTCACCACAAATATTTTTAAGATATTAATCAAAAGATTTTTTTTATACAATTAAAGATTCAAGAATAATATTGCCACTAATGATACCAATGGCCAAATATCCCTACCCATATACTCTCATAAAATATTTTAGTAATAATACTACTTTTAATCATAATAATAATAATAATAATAATAATAATAATAATGATAATAATAATAATAATGTTTAACAGTTATATATAATAATGGTAGTGATAATCATAACAGTAAAAAAATGATATATAATAATAATAATAATAATAGTGATAAAATCAGTATATACTATAGCTGTACAGTAGTAGTGTAAAAATCTAAAAAAAAAACCCATCTAATCCCTTCCCTCCCGCCAAATGTTCAGCGAGAGGGAGAGAGAGAGAGAAGTGTGAGAAAAGGGGTTTTTACCGGAAGGGGACGACTCCGGCGGTTTTAGCGCCGGTGGCCGACGAGCGCTGGGGCGAAGAAGCGGCGAGCTACGAGATGGGAACACCTAGGGCGGCGCTCGATGGAGTTGGGCGGACGCGCGGCTACGCGTCGGAGGCGGTTGTCGCCGGTGGAGGCGGACTGGAAGGAGGCGTTGGGTGGCGGAGAAGGAGGAAGGAGGTAGAGAGGAGGTGGAGAGCGCCGGCGGGTGGCGCGAAGTGGGTTGACGGATAGTGGCCGGGAGACGGCCACCCGTGGTGGCGCTCACGTCGGAGGCCGGTGGGCAGGACCCGGCGGCGGCGGCGAACTCAGGTTAGGGTTCGCTTCCCTTCTTTCCTTTACTCTGGTGGTTTGGTCGGTGATGTTGTCGGAGGTGGTGGTGGTGTTTGCCGGAAATTGGTCGGGTTGGTGTTCATGGGAGCAGAGGCAAACGGAAAGAAGTGGTTCTGGTTGCGGCCAGGGAAGGTGGTTTGTGGTGACGGAGTGGCCGAGGGTGGGTGACATGGGGTTGCGGCCATGGCAGAGGTGGTCGCGACGGTGTGTGTCTTGGTGGTGTTCTGGTTGTGTCGGGGAGAAGCATGGTGGGTGGTGATGACAGAGAGATGATCGGGGAGCCGCGGTATCGGGGAGCTGTTGTTGGGATGACGAGAGTGTAGTTTTAGGATTCGGTTTGAGTCGGGGTGAGTCCGACGCTGGATGGATGTCCGGGATTGTCGGACGGGACGCAAAATAATGTATTTGTAAAGGGGAAAAATATAGTGGAGGGGAAGGAGGGCACCGACACGATGCACATTGTGATTGTGGTCTTGAAATTGGAGGAGTACCTGCCTATTTATAGGATGTGGGAATTCCCAGTTGGAATAGGATTAGGATTTGTTTAAATCCCGATGGATAATTCCATCTTTTAATGTAAATCGAATTAAAATATTAGCAATCTAATTCAAATCAATCTAGATTACTATATTTAATTTAAAATAAAATCTTTTCCAAGTTTAAATTATCAAACTAATTCAAATATTAACGAAAGAAAAATTTTAAAACTCTTTTTCATAATTATTAAAATATAATATTAATTAATTTCGAAAATTAAGGTAATTACTTAAATATTAATTTATAAAATAGCTTTTGTAAATGCCAAAATAGATTAATAAACAATTGCCAAATTTCGCAAATATGTTGAATATATTTTATACAAACCAATATTTTCCAATCCACAACTTATTTTAAAATAACTCTTTTATGCAAAATAAAAATATTTATCACATATTATTTTTCATGTACTTTCATATATAAATTTATAATAAAAATATTTTTCTAACATATGTACCTCGACGCATATTCGCACTCGTCGAGTATTTTCGAAACGCAATTCCCGCACGCTACACAAATACAACAATGAGAACTTGTATACGACGTGTAGATACGAAATATACAAAAATAATACAAAACTATATATATAATAAAAAATAAAATCGTAGTAAAATTTAGGGGGTTTACATCCTACCCAACTTAAAAGAATTTTGTCCTCGAAATTTAGGAAAAATTAGGGTAGGTAGGGTGAAGGAGATAGAAGCAGTATACTCGATAAGAAGAATTTGATTTATATTGAACAAAAAGGCAATCAATTGTTTGACGAGAATGAAACGACATTTCAATGGCAATATGTCATTCGATCGATTAGAACAAAATTTCGATGGTTTTAGATTACGATCATGCATATGACAATCGATCAATGACTAAGCTCAATCATCCCTAACATTAACCTCAAAAAGGGATAACCTCATGAGCAGGTAATAAACTCCTTAATCCTTTGATATCGTCAATATTCATGAAATCTCTCTTATCATAAATCGTTCTATTTAAAAAATTTCGTTCTACGTCCCCTTAAACAAAACCAATATGATTCTCATTGTACTTCTAATTTTCTCTAACTCGTCATAGAATTTCAATTAGTCTTAATTTGAATACCGTAATCTTCTATTATACCAGCTCACGTATATCTTCCCAAGTTATACTTTCCTCTAAAATTAAAATTCCGAAATCTTCAAGCAATTGTCCCAAGTAAAAGTTAAAATCTTTTTACTACAATTTATATTTATTGGTCAATGTATCATGCATCCATGGGTACAAAAATAAAAGTCTGTCTTCAATGTTTGATAAATCTCGAAAGCTAACTCAATCCAAATTGAAATTTCCTAAAATATTTATTCGTCTCCCTCGAAAATTTGAATTTAACAATATCATCTTTTTGATGGTCGAAATGAAACCCATCTTAACTTATATTCATAATCATCTTAGAACTAAATTCTTCATGCATCAAAAATGTAAGGTTTCTTTCTTCAACAATTGGTTATCATTGAAAATATCGTCATAACACTATATGTCATCGAAGGTAATGTCAGCATTGTTTTTATCAAAAAAATTTGCATCCATAAATAAATTGGGTTCTTAAACCACCAACACTATAGAAAATCCTCCACGCTATATTCAGTTACCTCAAAATAAAATTTGAAATTTCAAGTAGTCTGTTTATCCTTGAGTGTTTCATCAAAACATAATATATCATTCCTTACTTCATTGATTCGGATTTATTGCACATTTCCATTTATTTCCCTCCTATAACTCATAATCTCGTAATTATCTTAACCAACTACATTATTTATCCATGCTGTGGGGTTCTCCAATCTAGCTTTTACTAACTCAAGATTGTCATGATCAAATCTTATTTCGCATAAGGGAACAAGGAACAAGGTGGCGTAAACAATGGAGAAATCATAGTGAAGTATGAGAAAGCAATTTAATTGGAAGGGAGAAAAGTAAGTGTTGCTAATATCGGAGTGTGAACGGTGTTATGTGTCTAAGTAAATCAATACAAGAAAATAAAATGACAAGGGTTAAGCAGTCATGATAAAACACAAGGTTAAGCATTTAATGGATCTAGTAGACCGCAATCGGCCGAAGATTTGAGTCGAGATCGAGTCCCACTATATAGTCAAGTATATCGGTACCATGGTATAGGTTATAGTTAGTCTTTATGACCCGAAAGTCGTACCATAAAAATAGAGTACAAGGGGACGTGTTTTAGTGGGACATGATATACCTACATGAAGGTGAGCTCGTCTAGGTCTTGCATGTAAAATTTGTTGGAAGGAAAAGTCTAGTGTTATGCTCCAAATATTGAAGTCACGATAGGGAACGTCGAATGATCAAAATAGAAAGTGGGTTTTAATAAGGTACTAATCAATGCACAAAAAATGAAGGTTAAAGCACAAAATAAGATAATTAATGAATCTCGTAGATTGAGGTAAGAATAAGTTAGAGGCACAGTTTCTAGAGGGAAGATAGTCTCATAGATGAGGGTGTGGTCAAAGGAAATGATTCCAATCATTTCTAAGTTTCAAAACAATTAGAGGGTCACAAATAAGGATCTAGATTTGAGGGAAGGTCGGATGAGTCAAAGATATGTTTATCAGTTTGGTTGATGACTAACTATACTTGTGTATATGCAATATCATAGTCATAGGTGGCATGGCAATCTAATGTGGAATACTTCTATCTCACTAGGGTGACCTTACTTGCTTCTTGGTCTTCTACCAATATATGATCTAAAAATTTCAAGTTCCTCAAAATTTTTCTAATAAAATTTCCAAGGTACTTCGCCAAATTTCAATTATCTAAGACGGTCAACTTTAATCACAATTTAAATCTCTAGTAAATCTCGAAACAACCCTTGTATATCGCAACTTGAATAATAACCCCTTTTTTTTCCAAATCTTAAACTCAACATTTAATGAGTTTATCCGTCGAAATTCATACTACAAAATGGAACGTTTAAATAACTCCCAAATTTAATTCTATATCCTTCAAATGTGTATATCTAGCTTCCAATAAGTCACAACTACTCCTTTTTTTTTCCAAAATTTAAATATCCATAATCAAGACTTTAAACTCGAAATCTAAATAACTTTATATATCATAGATCATTTGAGCAAATTTTAAATATTTAAATTTTTCCTTCAAGTCGATTTCATATCTTCCAAAATATTTCAAACAAAAATTTTGCCATTATCTCTTCAAGCTCAAAATTAAATACTTATAATTCGTAAATCGTAGAATCAATTTAAAACCTCAAGCTTTCTAATAAACCGTAAATCATAAACCCTTCATATTCTTTACAAAATCATAACTTAAAATTTTAAAACACTTTAATAAATTTGAGATAAACTTTAACATATTCAATCCCAACTTAAACTAAATCGTAATCATGGGTCACAATTTAAAGATGTTACTCAATTCGGTTTCATATCCCAAATAAATCATAAACTATTTCGCTATTTCCAAAAATCATAATTCATAAATTTGTTTTCTATCCTCTTGTGTATACCACCTTGTAATGGCAAAATAAAATTCCAACTATCCATTGAAGGTGGTAATATGCTACTACCCAACTTGAAATTAACTAATCCTTGAAATTATACTTTCTAGAAAAATAAATGCCTCTATAACTCAAATAAAACCCTAATGCATACTAATTGTCAATGCAATCCATCTAGCCATGTGTTTAACCTATGGGCATATACTAGTGTAGTCATCTTACTAAACACGAAACTAAGAATTTACGGTAGAAGGAGTCGAGCAAGATGTAATTCAAGGAGGTCGAACGAGAGTTCGGAATTTGAAGTCAAGGAAGGATGTCAAGTAGGTGGATGAGATTCTAAAATCTAATCCTATACTGCAGGTCCGTTTGGTTCAATCATGTAACCGAAACGACAAACTAGACCTGCATGGGCCACCACAAAAATATGTAACGCCCCAGTCCCAAAATATGTAGGACTAGGTACATCGACATGCCAGCTGTATTCATACGAAGTACACTCCAATATATGGAAACCTTGTATGAATACATAAGCTGTAAAATATAGTAGAACCATAATAACTAAATCTCATCCAATAGATAAATAAATGATATAAAATAGATATCAATGCTGGATTGTAATTTGTACAAAAGATGGGCGGAGACAAAGTCCACTACCAACTATCTCAAATAAAATGTACAAGAAGTGATCGATATAATAACGAGACGAACCAAGCGCAATCATCTTCGAAAGAATGGCGAAGATCACGGCCTTGGCTAGAACACATGCAAAATCACAGAAGCACACACCTGGAGAGATAACCAGGTCCTCAGAGGGACGTAACAAGATACATCAACATGCCATATAATACTAAATATAAAATATGCCACAATCAAAGAAAGTGACAAGACACAATAAGGTACTCTAACCATACTAAAGTGAACATAAAGTTAAGAACAAACCTTTCGTCGCATGAGCCCTAGCTGTAATGGGATCTAGTATAGTCCCCACTTGGGTACCAGTGACCGAGAGAAGACGTTAAAAAATGACAGTGGCCAACCAGAGAGGCTCATACCTGTATCTCCAGCGGAGCTTCCGGGTTATAAGTGAAGTACAATAGAAGCCCATACGACAAGGAAATGTTCTCCCCACCCAATGTACCTATCATGTCGCATCCACGACCATGTTTCTCTACTAACTGCTAAGTCTCCTAACTTGCCTCTATTAGCAGTTAGTCCTAACGCATGCACATGGGGGATCAGCCCACACACAAGAACCTCTACATGCTACTCATCTCACACATCCTCGTGGTACAACGGTGTCGAGGTATATGCAATACACTACAACGGTAGTCTCTTAACTCTAAGTCCATATACAATCAAAGGATAATAACAAAGTATATCTAATATCACTGTACAAACAATAAATCAAGAACTACAAGAACTGGAAATAATGAACAGTGATATGTAATAAAATACAACTGAATATAAACAGTATAATGGTAAGGTATCTTGCCTGTTGTTTCGCCGGGTGTGCGATGTTTTCGACAAGTCCTGATTGTCCACTAGCCATGATCAATGAGTAAAGGTACGAATCTACAAGAAAATAGGAAGCATGATTTAGTCACAGTTAACGGTGGTAGTCGAGAAAAATTTGAGTGGAAAGTTTACGTACCATATTTTTAGAAAATATTTATGATACTAAAATTTACGTATAATATTTTCTTTTAACCAAAATATCTTAAATACATATATATTTATATTTAAAATCATAATGTAAAACTACCTTTTTATTAGTCAAAATATTTTATAAATCTAGTAAATTATTCTTAGGGATAAAATTTTGCAGTTCAAAATCCTTAATTAAAATAGTATGCAATAGTATATATATATTTCACCACAAATATTTTTAAGATATTAATCAAAAGATTTTTTTATACAATTAAAGATTCAAGAATAATATTGCCACTAATGATACCAATGGCCAAATATCCCCACCCATATACTCTCATAAAATATTTTAGTAATAATACTACTTTTAATCATAATAATAATAATAATAATAATAATAATGATAATAATAATAATAATAATGTTTAACAGTAATATATAATAATGGTAGTAATAATCATAACAGTAAAAAAATGATATATAATAATAATAATAATAATAGTGATAAAATCAGTATATACTATAGCTGTACAGTAGTAGTGTAAAAATCTAAAAAAAAAACCCATATAATCCCTTCCCTCCCCAAATGTTCAGCGAGAGGGAGAGAGAGAGAGAAGTGTGAGAAAAGGGGTTTTTACCAGAAGGGGGCGACTCCGGCAGTTTTGGCGCCGGTGACCGGCGAGCACTGGGGCAGAGAAGCGGCGAGCTACGGGATGGGAACACCTAGGGCGGCGCTCGACGGAGTTGGGTAGACGCGCGGCTGCACGTCGGAGGCGGTTGTCGCCGGTGGAGGCGGACTGGAAGGAGGCGTTGGGTGGCGGAGAAGGAGGAAGGAGCCAGAGAGGAGGTGGAGAGCGCCGGCGGGTGGCGCGAAGTGGATCGGCGGATAGTGGCCGGGAGACGGCCACCCGTGGTGGCCCTGTGCGCGGTGGCGCTCACGTCGGAGGCCGGCGGACAGGACGCGGCGACGGCGGCGGACTCAGGTTAGGGTTCGCTTCCCTTCTTTCCTTTACTGTGGTGGTTTGGTCGGTGATGTTGTCGGAGGTGGTGGTGGTGTTTGCTGGAAATTGGTCGGGTTGGTGTTCATGGGAGCAGAGGCGAACGAAAAGAAGTGGTGGTGGTTGAGGCCAGGGAAGGTGGTTTGTGGTGACGGATTGGGCGAGGGTGGCTGACATGGGGTTACGGCCATGGCAGAGGTGGTCGCGGCGGTGTGGGTCTTGGTGGTGTTCTGGTTGTGTCGGGGAGAAGCATGGTGGGTGGTGATGACGGAGAGATGATCGGGGAGCCGCGGTATCGGGGAGCAGTTGTTGGGATGACGAGAGTGTAGTTTTAGGATTCGGTTTGAGTCGGGGTGTGTCCGACGCTGGATGGACGTCCGGGATTGTCGGACGGGACGTAAAATATTGTATTTATAAAGGGGGAAAATATAGTGGAGGGGAAGGAGGGCACCGACACGATGCACATTGTGATTGTGGTCTGGAAATTGGAGGAGTACCTGCCTATTTATAGGATGTGGGAATTCCCAGTTGGAATAGGATTAGGATTTGTTTAAATCCCGATGGATAATTCCATCTTTTAATTTAAATCGAATTAAAATATTAGCAATCTAATTCAAATCAATCTAGAATACTATATTTAATTTAAAATAAAATCTTTTCCAAGTTTAAATTATCAAACTAATTCAAATATTAACAAAACAAAAATTTTAAAACTCTTTTTCATAATTATTAAAATATAATATTAATTAATTTCGAAAATCAAGGTAATTACTTAAATATTAATTTATAAAATAGCTTTTGTAAATGCCAAAATAGATTAATAAACAATTGCCAAATTTCGCAAATATGTAGAATATATTTTATACAAACCAATATTTTCCAATCCACTACTTATTTTAAAATAACTCTTTTATGCAAAATAAAAATATTTATCACATATTATTTTTCATGTACTTTCATATATATATTTATAATAAAAATATTTTTCTAACATATGTACCTCGACTCATATTCACACTCGTCGAGTAATTTCGAAACGCAATTCCCGCACGCTACGCAAATACAACAATGAGAACTTGTATGCGACGTGTAGATACGAAATATACAAAAATAATACAAAACTATATATATATAATAAAAAATAAAATCGTAGTAAAATTTAGGGGGTTTACACGAAATATTTGCATCAGAACTCTACCCGAGTTCGGTCCCAGAAAACACCTATAAATAGGAGAGAGTTTTTCATTTTAAATCACTCATTCATTCTTCATCTTCTCTTCTATTCAAAAAGTGTTTTCACCTGATCAAAAGCTTTCAAATCACACCAATACTTCTCTTAGCCAAAAGCCAGTAATATCTACTTCGATCTACAGTCTTTTGGTATTCAACAGTTGTAAAGAGGTTGTCCAGTTTACAACAACTATCATTGTTGTGGAGCCGGTCGTGCACTCGTCACCAAGCACGGTGTTGTGAAGTTGGTCGTGCACTTGTCACCAAGCACGGTGTTGTAAGAGACTGCAAGCTCTTATTTAGCTTGTGCCTTAGTGGATTAACATCGAACAAGAGTACTCGAGATTGGATTAGTTCTCTCAGAGGGATACTAGTATACATCGCTGTGTCACTGAGTTTGATCTCTCTATCTCTTGCTACATTTATTTACTGTCTCTTAGTTACTGCCATAATTATAGCTTTAATTTTTAAATTAGTGATTATTTTCTGCTGCACTCATACACACTCTATTCACCCCCCTCTAGAGGTGCTCAACGTTCCTATAATTGGTATCAGAGCAGGATATATTCTAATATAACAAACTCAGAGAGTATATATGGCAGCCGTGAAATCAATATTCAAACGTGAAGGGCAATGCACAAATAGACCCCCATTATTTGATGGTACAAACTATACCTATTGGAAAACACGGATGACTTTCTTCTTAAAGTCTCTTGACTTTGATCTTTGGTCTATTGTGATTGACGGTTACAAGAAATCGGCACCTACAGTGGTTGACGGCCAGCTTGTAGACAAGCCTCATGATAAATATACTGAAGCTGAAAAAGCTAAGGCTAGTCTAGATGCTCGTGCCATCAATGCACTATTCTGTGCAATTGACAAAACGAAGTTCAACAAAGTTTCAACCTTTAAAATGTCTCACAAAATTTGGAAACTTCTTGAGGTAACTCATGAAGGTACTTCCCAAGTGAAGGAATCCAAAATTAGTAGACTAACATAGGAATATGAATCTTTCAAGATGAAACCCGGTGAGTCAATTATACAAACGTTAACACATTTCCTTGATATTACTAATCCTTTGCAATCTCTTGGTAAGGATTACTGCAATCATGAGAAGATTAGAAAGGTGCTACGGGCTCTAACCAAAAACTGGAACCCGAAGGCAACATCGATCATTGAAGGAAACGATCTCACCACCATGTCTCTGGAAACACTGATAGGCAAGCTCATGACCCATGAGCTTGATCTGCAAGAATTTAAAGAAGCAACTCCAGAAGAAAAATCTATTGCCTTCAAAGCTCAAGCAAGAAAATCAACATGCAATGATTCTAATGAAGAATCATCAAGTGGTGATGAATAAGCCCTACTAGTAAAGAACTTCAGGAAATTCCTAAAGTTTGAGAAATCAAATAGAAGGAAGAAAGATAACCAAGAAAGCAATGAAGATGAAACTATTTGCTTTGGATGCAAGAAGTCAGGGCACATGAAGAAGGACTGTCCAATCTCAAAGAAAAGCAGTCCATATGACAGATCAAGATCAAGCAAAAAAGCTACTACCAGCCGAAAATATGCTAACACAAGCATCTGGCATGAGAGTGATGCCAGTGATATAAAGGAAGAAGACAGACCCTGTGGTAATGCAAATGTCTGTCTTATGGCTTTTGATAAGGTATCCTCAAACCCCCTATATGATGATTTTACTTTCGATGAATTAGAGAATGCTTTAGTGAATTACTTGGTGATCACAGAACTGTGCTTGACAAGTATAAACAATCTCAAAAAAAGTTTAAGGCATACACAACCAAGATAGCTAAACTGTCCAATCTTATTGAAGATATTAAAGAGACGTCTACTACCGGTAACACGGAAGAGATAGCCAAACTCAAAGTATACTATCATGAGGCTATTCTCAAGATTAAAAAGAAAGAAAGAGACTATGTCAAAATGTAAGAGCTATATGACATAGAGAAGAAGAAGCACTTAGTCACAGAACAAAGACTCTCAGATATGACTGCTAGACATGAAGAGTCTGTTGCTATTTCTAAAAAGTTAGAAATCAAGTTACAGAAACAGCCAATACCTGTGACACAACCTAAGTTTAGTCCTAATGCCAAGCATACACCTAAGAGGACTAAACATCAGAAAGCACGAAAGAAACATGACAATTATCATGCTTTCACTTATAGGTTCTCCAAGAAACCAAAAAACAATGTCAACACAGTTTCAACCACCACTAGTTCTAAACTAACTTGCACATATTGTGGTACACATGGACACATATCACAGTATTGCTTAGCAAGAAAACTTGTTGACAATCACACTTTATTCTGGAGACCTAAAACTAATCATAATGGACCCTTTAGTAAATGGCTACCAAAGGATTCATCTACTTGTTTTGTAGGAGGACCCTCAACCCTCTCATGCTAAAAGCAAATGGATCCTCGATAGCGGATGTTCGCGGCATATGACTGGTGATGCATCTTTGTTCGCCACACTATCGATGAAGAAAGAAGCATACGTCTCCTTCGGAAATAATTTGAGAGGTGATATTATTGGTAATGGCACTGTCAATGTATCTCCTTATCCAGTAATAAAGGATGTTTGTATAGTCACAGAATTGAAACATAACCTACTAAGCATAAGGCATTTGGCTAATAATGGTTATGGTATCAATTTTGTAAAAGACAAATATACCATATATGATATGTCATCTGGTGATCCCGTATATAAAGGGATTATAGAAGACAACATTTATGTTTTCTTTTTGGAGAGTACTAATAATATAGGTAGATGCCTAGTAGATAATCTAGATGAAAGCTGGCTATGGCACATGAGACTAGGACTTGCAAATATAGACACTATCTCAGGACTCAGTACTAAGAAGTTGGTAAAAGGACTCCCCGAGATTCCATTGAAGAGAGATATGGTATGTGCTGACTGTAAAAAGAACAAAGCACATAGGTCTACATTTAAATCCATCAACGGTGTAAGTACTTCTAGACCTTTGCAGTTGATTAATATGGATTTATTTGGTCCTAGTAGAGTCGCAAGTCTTGGCGGTAAGCTGTATGCTTTTGTTATTGTTGATAATTTTTCTCGATTTATTTGGGTGTACTTTTTATCAAACAAACATGATGCTATTTTTGAATTTCAGATATTTTACAAAAAGGTTCAAAATGAAAAAGGCTTCATGATTACTCGTATCCGAAGTGATCATGGTGGCGAATTTGTAAATTCTGATTTATAAAAGTTTTGTGATGATAGTGGATATTACTACAAATTTCTTTGTCCTAGAACTCCCCAACAAAATGGTATTGTAGAGCAGAAGAACTGTACTCTAAGCGAAATAGCTAGAGTCATGCTGAATCAGCATAATTTTTCTAATCATTTCTGGACAGAAGCTGTTAGTACAGCCTGTCATGTTTGGAATAGGTGTTAATTCGACCTATCTCGAAGAAAACACCATATGAACTTTGGTTTTGAAGGATTCCAAACATCTCTTATTTCAAAGTTTTTGGTTGTCGTTGTTTTATCCTGAACACCAAGGATAACTTGGGAAAGTTCAACTCTAAAGCAGATGAAGGGATATTTCTCGGATATGCTGCTAAGAGTAAAGGATATATAATTTTCAATAAAAGGTCTATGATTGTAGAAGAATCGATTAACGTTACTTTTGATTAGCTCAATAGTCACAGATCCAGCGATAGTGATGATGAAGATGTACAAGCAAGCACCGAAAAGAGTCATGTAGAAGATCTGACTCAAAAATTTGATTCACTAAAATTCTTGCCAGATCATCCAGAGACACTCATCGTAGGTGATGTATCAAAAGGTGTAAGTACACGCTCCTCTCTTAGGGATTCTGAAATAGCAGCAAATATAGCTTTCATTTCTCAAATAGAACCTAAGAACATAGAAGATGCTTTTTCTGATGAATTTTGGATTGATGCAATGCAAGAGGAACTAAATCAATTTAAGAGAAACCAAGTTTGGGAACTTGTTCCTAAACCTATTGGTCAATCGATAATTGGTACCAAATGGGTGTTCCGAAATTAACTTAGTGAAGATGGACAAGTTCTACGCAATAAAGCACGTCTAGTGGCACAAGGTTATAATCAAGAAGAAGATATTGACTATGATGATACATATGCTCCTGTTGCTAGACTAGAAGCCATCCGCATGTTTTGTGTATTTGCATCTTTTAATGATTTCAAACTATTTCAAATGGACGTGAAAATTGTATTTTTAAACAGTTTTTTAAAAGAGGAAGTTTTTGTGAAACAACCCCCTAGTTTTGAAGATTTTCAAAAACCTGATCACGTCTTCAAGCTTAAAAAAGTACTCTATGGACTCAAACAGGCACCTCATGCTTGGTATGAACGCCTAAGTGCCTTCTTACTTGATAATAGTTTTTTAAAAGGAAGAGTTGATACAACTTTGTTTAACAAATCTTTAAAAGATGACATTCTCCTTGTGCAAATATATGTAGATAACATTATATTTGGTTCTACTAATGAAAAACTTTGTCAAGATTTTGCTAAGTGTATGCAGAGTGAATTTGAGATGAGTATGAAGGGAGAGCTAAACTTCTTCCTAGGACTTCAAATCAAACAACACTCGAAGGGAACATTCAACAACCAAGCTAAGTACATGAAGAACATCTGAAAAGTACAATTTCGATAATGTAAAGCCAATCGGGACTCCAATAGCTACATCCACAAAGCTTGATTCTGATGAAAGTGGCACACCTATCGACCAGCGTAAGTATCGAGGTATAATTGGTAGTTTATTATATTTAACTGCTAGTCGTCCTGATATTATGTTCAGTATTTGCATCTGTGTACGTTACCAGACAAATCCTAAGGAATCACACCTAAGTGCCGTTAAGCGTATCTTCCGATATCTTAAAGGAACTTCTACAGTCGGCTTATGGTATCCTAAAATCAAATCCTTTGACCTGATAGGTTACTCGGATACAGATTTTGCAGGATGCAAAGTAGACCGTAAAAGTACCTACGGTACGTGTCTTTTTCTAGGAAAGGCCTTAGTCTCTTGGTTTCGCAAAAAGCAAAATTTTGTAGCATTGTCAACTACTGAGGCTGAGTATATCGTCGCTGGATGTTGTTGTGCTCAAATTTTATGGATGAAGCAAACCTTTGAAGACTATAATCTGCACTACACTAAGATTCCTATTTATTGTGATAACACTAGCACCATTAATCTGACTAAGAACAATATTTGTCACTCACGCACCAAACACATTGAGATATGTCATCACTTTTTACGTGATCGTCGACAACACGGGAATATCTGCTTAGAGTTCATTAACACAGATCATCAACTAGCAGACATTTTAACAAAACCATTGGCTGAAGATCGTTTTAACATAATGAGACGAGAGCTCGGTATACTTGAATTTTCAAATTCATAATGTAGTATGGTAATTAAATTTGATTTTATGACTTGAAACTTTGAAATTTATTTAACCAAAATTATTTTGGGGTACAAGCCCAAAAAGGGTCTGTCTGTCACCACGACTACGGTCGAAGCGAAGCGGTACTTAAGACTTCCCCAGTAAACCTCCGTTAGCTCGGACAGTACCCCAACAGCTAA
Organism: Iris pallida; assembly: GCA_029216955.1. Lineage (NCBI taxonomy): Eukaryota > Viridiplantae > Streptophyta > Magnoliopsida > Asparagales > Iridaceae > Iris > Iris pallida. The sequence continues at coordinate 26,113,625 of JANAVB010031617.1, forward strand.
CCCAAAAATAATACACGTTATTAAATATAGGAGTCAAAAGTTATAAAGTTAAAATTCAACGACCAAAACTGTATTTATTACCTCGAAAATGTAAGTAACCGAACTCGGTCCATACTCTAACCGAGTTCTGGCCAAATTCGGGCCGAGTTCGATCGGCGCTGTTTCTGCTTCCAGAACCGAACAGCCGGCCCTAAACCCTATTTAAACCCTACTTCTCCTCATTATTTTCACTCAATTATTCGTGAAAACTTCTTCTTTCTCCCAAAACACTCCTTCCTACTTCATCTTTGCAAGTTTTCTAGGAGATCCGGTGGTCTACTCGACTTCGTTCTCTTCCTCCTCTTTCAAGGTACTTCATTTCCTTTCTTTTTCATCCATGGCTCCCAAACGTCAGCGACGATCGGTTGATCCTTCACAAGTTGGATCTTCCTCATCTGACTACGTTCCTACTAGCCTTTTTAGTCCAGCCAGACCAGTAGGCTCAGATGATTTTGACTCCGGCTTATTTCCTGATAAGGAATATTGTGACCTATGGCTTGACTCATTTTTTGGTTGCAAAATTTGTGCTGGAGCTTTTGTTAACTTTACTATTTTTAATGAATATACTCCCACAATTGACCATCTAGGCTACCGAGACTTTTTCGAAGTAGCCGAAAACATTTTTGACAACGATGTCCGAATGTTTTACAGCAACTTGTAGGTAAAACAAAACAAAAACTTTTATTTTTGCGTTGTCGGGCAAGAATTAGAGTTCAGCTCTACTGACATCAACGAATACTTTTATGTTCCTGATGTAGGTGAAGCTCTTGTTGATATTCACCATATTCAATTTCCAGAGATGTAACTCTTAACACTTTTAAGGAGTTGCTTTGCCACCCTCGTCATGTTCCTAGAAGGGTCTTCTTAAAAGACCTTAACCAAAAATTTTATGAACTCCATCGTTTCATTTTCTCTGTTCTCCTTCCAAAGAAAGGATCTTCTGACGAGATTACTTTCTAAGAGCTATATGCTATGTACCATATCCATTTTGGTATTCCTTTCTTTATCCCCAGGACCATGACGGCCTGGATACTGAACTACAGAAATACAGGATGCAACCTGGTCTATCCTATGCACCTAGCCTCCATCTTTCGCAGGTTTGATATTGATCTTCAAACCTGTACGTACTCTTCCACTCCTATTGATCTTATCCGATCTCGTAGATATTCGGATCCACCTCTTCCTGCTGGAGCTCAGCCTGCTCTAGATGTTGATGCTGAGGCTCCTCCTCCTAATACTGCTCCTGCTCCAGCCCCTGCTCCGAGATTTGATCCATGATTTTATCGGAGGTTTGATGACTTTGTTGCTCTTTCTGGGCAACATCATCAAAGCTATCTCGACTCGGAGTTCCGCCACATCTACCAGGCTCAGGTGTTGCGGAATGGGATTGCTGATCTTCGCTGGAGTCTCTCTCAGGACCCAGCGCATCCAGTCACTATCCTTCCTCACCCAGGCTTCACGGGGCCTAGGTTCGGAGATGAGGCATCTTTTCCTTACTTTGATCCTACTGCAGCTTACTTTCCTTCGGATGCTCCTGGCGGTGATGACCCCACTATGTGATGCGGACTCAACGGATGGATAGAGGATAGGATGCTAGATTATGATCTATGCTATGATGTAGTTTGCTTCTTGATATGTCTAAACTTATTAGTTAGACATTATTTTTTAGCACTTTATGATTGTATTTTTTTTTCTTTCAGTACTTTTAGTGAGACATTCCAGTTTATTTCAGTACTTGTTATCTTTTTATGTATCTCTTTAGCTTTACTTTGTCTGTTTGTGTTGTAAATTGTTGGCTTCACACATTACGGGAGAGCCAAAGTCATTTCTCTATTGACAAAGGGAGAGAAAGATTACATACCAAAAATCAATAATCAAAAGCATACAATCAAATCCAAAAGAAAACCAACCATGTTTTATTCAGGTACATTTAATTTGTTTATTCTATTTCTTAGATATATTTTGGTATAGACCCAAGTTTGCTAATTATCAAAATGGGGGAGATTTTTGGCCCATTCAATGGTCACACCCGATTTTAACAATCGACATAACCTCAAAGTCAATACACAAAATATACGAACTACTGCTAACCATTTTAGGACGTCTGAAATCAATATCAACGAGCGTCGTATTATATCATCAAGCATATACACTTTATCAATCTGAAGATTACTTTCATTGGGATCCAGTTCGAGTCATTTTATAATTTATTCTTTATTTTGTCTTTGCTGAGTCTAGAACTTAAATTGTAAGATCGACTAGGTAATACTGGCTTAGGTTAATCTCAGTCCAAATTTCTAAAAAGCCTACCTATTCATATTAAATCTTTATAAAATGTTCAAAATTATTTTTGCAAACAGTTTTTGACAAATATTTCAAAATTCCCCTAGACAGAACTCAAAATCGAGTTCGGCCCAAGTTCGGTCCAAACTCTGCCCGAGTTCGATCAGTTTGAATTCAAATGTCAGTTGCCTCCAAATCTGCATACAACGTATATATACGAAATATTTGCATCAGAACTCTGCCAGAACTCTGCCCAAGTTCGGTCCCAGAAAACACCTATAACTAGGAGAGAGTTTTTCATTTCAAATCACTCATCCATTCTTCTTCTTCTCTTCTATTCAAAAAATGTTTTCACCTGATCAAAAGCTTTCAAATCACACCTATACTTCTCTTAGCCAAAAGCCAGTAATATCTACTTGGATCTAGAGTCATTTGGTATTCAAGAGTTGTAAAGAGGTTGTCCAGTTTACAACAACTATCCTTGTTGTGGAGCCGATCGTGTGCTCGTCACCAAGCACGATGTTGTGAAATTGGTCGTGCACTTGTCACCAAGCACGGTGTTGTAAGAGATTGCAAGCTCTCATTTAGCATGTGCCTTAGTAGATTAACATCGAGCAAGATTACTCGAGACTGGATTAGTCCTCTCAGAGGGATACCAGTATACATTGCTGTGTCACTGAGTTTCATCTCTCTATCTCTTGCAACATTTATTTACTGTCTCTTATTTACTGCCATAATTATAGCTTTAATTTTTAAATTGGTGATTATTTTCTGCTGCACACACACACACACACTCTATTCACCCCCCTCTATAGGTGCTCAACGTTCCTACAAGCTCCTTTTGTTCTTGGCTATCACTAGGAAGCTGCTTCTCATGGAAAGGAAGATAGATAGTCAATGGTTTGGATGACTGAGGATAAGTAGTACGTCCTTTGACAGGGATCACCAAAGTATTATTTGATATACCCTTCTGTTCTTCATCTGTGTCTATTGCCATAACCACCTTCATAAATTCTTTCTTGTACATGCAAGAATCATTACAGTATGCTTCAACTCCTTTGAAAGGATTCAGATCTGCAACCTCTTTTTGGACTTCTCCATTACCATCCACATATTTGAAACATTGGTGGAGAGTAAAAGGTACAATATTGTGTTCATAGAGGAATGGCCTTCATAATAAAGCATTATATGAGATATGATTGTCAATCATAGAGAAGGTCACCTTTGTACGAAGGTTGCCAATTTAAAATTTTAGGCGTATCTTGCCCAAAGGTTCACTTCTTCCTTGATTGAACCCTAAAATGGTAGTGATAGTTGTAGACAAGTTATGTACTGGGATCTTCAAAGCATCTAACAAAGACTTTGGCATGATACTAAAAGCAGACCCTGGGTCAATCAGAATACGATCGACTTTCATGGTGTCCACATACCCCGTAAAATAGAGAGGACGAACATGACGATTGTCTTCTAGCAACATGTCATCTTGTGTAAAAGCAATATTGGGCATTAGTTCAAATACACTATGATAATGTGCAAAGCTGATTGGTTCCTTTTCAGGATTTTTGAGAAGATTAAGACAAGCATCATCTTGCATCAAAGTATCACTTAACATTTCTCGAGTTTCTTTTGAGAGACGTAAGAGTTCAAAGATTGATAATCTTGTCGGAGTATTGGCCAATTGAGCCAATATGTCAAAGTTTTATGGCTTCTCGAGTCCAAGAGACGAGGACTTTTTTAGTACTTGGTCAAAGCGAATAGGTTGTTTTCCCTTGTCTGCTAATATCGGTTTAGGAGGAGTTGGTTCTACTACCGGCAATAATGTAGATGGTATATTCTCAGCAGGAGAAGATGATGTAGGAGGAGAATCTAGAGATGGGGCATGAATTCTCTTAACTTTTGGGATATTCCCGAAGATAAGGTTTTCTTGATCTAGTACCAATTAGAATTTCTTCTACCGCTACTTGTTCAAAGGATACCATGTTGCAGCTCTTGGAATTAGTTTTGGAGTGCTTCTTTGGCTTGGAAGAGAAAGGTGCTTTGAAATCTGCTACCAGATCTGGATGAATCCACATGATCTCCCCTCTGTCAGTTGATAGCGGAATCAGACCCTCATTTTAGGGAGGTAGAAGATTCACGATCTCGAGAGTAGTCCTTGGCATGGGGACAACACCATCTTGCACAAGTTGTGGTGGAAAGTCACCAAATTGTAGAGAAACCACATTAGCAGTCACCGTCTTCTCGTCCTGTTGCAGAGTAATTGCTCCAGAGTTGACCAACTCCTGGATTTTGCCCTTGAGCACGTAGCATGCTCTGGTTGCATGCCCTATAAATCTGTGATAAACACAATATTTAGGGTGGTCAATTTTACCTACTTCTTCTGGCCATTTTGCCTCTAGCAGTTGAAGCTTATTGCTTTTGATCAAGCAATCAAAGATACTTAAAGTATCATCTTCATCAAAAGAATACTCTTCTTTCGGACGAGTTGTTTTTGGCAGTGGTACTGGTGGAGTGGGTACTGTCTGAGAAATATTGACAGCCAAAGACTCCTTGCCCATAAGATTGATGGCCACTGTTTCTTTGCCCTTGCGGTTATTTTGGCGATTATCCCCGGGTGTAGAATGTTCATCTTGGTTAGGATGGGTCATTTAAACTCCTAACTGTTTGAACTTTTCGTCACAGACTTCTGTCGCCTTGGCATTGACAATAAAAGAAGGCCAATCCTAGAATTATGTAGATCCCGTCCACATACTGATAATAGGCAACAAGTTTGATTTGCAGGTGTCTATTGTTACAGCAGATGGAGTTCCTAAAGGCATTTTAAGTGCCTCTCGGCAGAATCTTTCAATGAAACTCTCCGTGGATTCATAGTGCCTTTGTTTAATCTTAATGAGGGCAGGCATTGTTATGTTGTTGACTTCCTCATAAAATCGTTCCAAGATTATTTGCTTGAAACCAGCAAAAGAAGTTATGGAGCTATCTGGCAAACTACGATACCAATCGTATGCTGTGCCGGCTAAACAACCGATGAACACTCTGGTAAGGAGAGCATCATTTGGCTGTAATTGGTCTGTCATCACTTCAAAGTGATTGATATACTGACTTGGAGAAGTGCTGCCATCAAACAACATAATGGTTGGGAGCTTGTATTTAAGACAGAATGGAACCTCCTTCCACTTTGTTGCATATGTCTGCTTTATGCCCAGTCTTTGTAGGCTATCCTTCTGCTTGAAGGCCTCAAATTGAGTGCGTAAGAGTTTCACGGCCTCATTAGCATCTCTTGATGTTTGGAAATTGATAGGCTGGTTAGAATTGTTTGAAGGAGGAATAGCGTGGTAATTACCACCCCCGGCCCCAGACTAACTGGGATCAGCTTGAACTGGTATAGAAGCTACCTGAGGAGGTGGTACACCCAGACTAGTAGGTACAGAAGTTGCTATAAGCTCAGGATTTGTAGAAGGGTTTATAACCGGTGGTACTGTATGTTGAGCCATGATTATAGTATGCATACTTGCGACCATCTCAGCCATGGTCTTCAGTTTGTCCTCTAGTGCCATAATTCGTTGCTCCTAACTGGTTGAAGTAGAAGTATCTTGATCTTCTATAATGGTATATGTCGTCGCTTCTCTTGCTGCTATTGACGAGATAGTTTATTCAGAACTTTCACTATTTGCATCAAAATCTGAAAAAGAGTCTTCTCCTAGATGAGCGATGGGGAGATCTTCTTGATTAAAGACACCGTGGTTCAAGTTTCGACTTCTTGATCTGGTGTATTGAAAGACCCCTTCACTGGATGCAAGAATCCAATCTAGGTACGTTGATTGGGATTACGGGACGCATTACGTCTTGGACGTTTTCTACCCCAATTCCTTGAGAAGTCATGTTAACAGAAGCATATAATAACTCGTCTTCATCTTCTATAATAGGTTCAGAAGTTGAAGCATAGTTCAGACGATCGAAGACAGATCTTCTAGCTGATTGGCAGCAACACTTGATGACGACTTCGTGAAGGCAATGGCGGTCTGAAGAGTGATTTATAGGTGAAGGAGACATCTCTGCAATCTTCCATCTTTTTGTAAGACATGGTCGGAGATCAGTCACCACTACAGGACGAAAAGAAATAGGAGGAACATATTCTTTAATGATGTTAGAAACATGCCTCCTATTCTTCAGATGTTTAGTTCCCTGAGTGTACAAAGATGTACTCAACTCATTAGCATAAGTGGTTGGGTATTTCTTTACAAACTTTGGCTTCAGGTACAGATTGACCTTTGGTATATCGTTCTTTCGTTTCACCAAAGTTGATACCGGTTGACGCCTATTGAGATAAGCGCGTAAATCAGAAAATTTTGCTCCAGGTGTCTCTGTTTGTGACACCATCAATTTTCCTTGCTTAGATCTTGAAATTTACAAGGTTGGAAAATCTTGACAAGACCCCATAGAGGTAGGCAAGATGCCTCTTTGATCAGTAATCTTTTCGATATCAGAGATCTAAAGACCTCTTTTTAAAGGAATAGAATCTGATATATCTTCCTCTGAGTCATGGACCAGGGAAGTTTTAGAAAAGACAAAAGGGTGTTTTTCTTTATTTTGTAGAGGGTTAGCTAAGAAGCGTTTCTCTCCATTTTGTTGTTGAACCGTCTTAGGCGCAAGTAACATGAGTTGAGGAATTGTCGAAGGACCCTTCCCTTTGTCCTGTCTAGTGCTAGCACTAGAACATTACTTTTTCAAGTTCAGAACTGGAGAGAAGAGGGAATAGCCAAAAGACTAATTCTCTTGGGTTATGCCAAAGCAGCATGGTGTGCAAACTGCATCTGGGCAACAGAATGCATAGGTTACACTCGGGCAAAATGGGCCACTGGTTGTGTCACCCTCATTTCCCGTATTTCATATTTTGCCCGTATTTTGATTTTGCGTATATTTTAAATCTTGCCTAACTGCGGTATTTCGATATTTCTCGTATTTTTCTTATTCGGATTTTCGGTTTGGTTTAATATGATTTGGTTTGGTTTGTAGGAATGAGAACACCTTTAGCTATCTTGCACCCTCAAGAACACCACAACAACCCCCATTAAAATCCCACCAACTTTTCTCTCTCCCCATAACTTCCATTTATTTCTTCTTCTTCTTCTTCCTCCTACCACCACCAACATCCCCACCATAGGCAAGTTGCACCTTGCCATTTAATAAGGACCTATTTTTTTTATTTGATATTTAGTTAGATTAGAGCTCTAGGACCAATGTTAGAGCTTGGCATTTTGGGTTTTGAAGCTTGGATTTCCCTAGATCTAGACTTTGTTCATTTTCGGATTTCTTTAGATTTGATCTATTAAACTTGAATTTTGGTTGGTTTTATTGTTTCCATGTTGTAGAGGGTGGAATTTTACCCAGGTTAGGGCCTTGGAAGTTCGGATTTGGAGCTTGGATGGCCGACTTATGGTGTTCCAAAGTTTTGGAACCCATGGGTTCTTCTCCTCGGCTTGAGGAGGAAGACGATCCCCCAGGCGCGCCTACTTTCTGGCCTCCTTGCCCGATTGCGCTTACTTTCTGGCCAGGCGCTCTTTAGCGCACTGCGCCTCCTTTTCTGGCCAGGCGCTCTTTAGCGCACTGCGCCTACTTTCCTGGCCGCGCGCTGTTTAGCGCTGCGCGCCTCCTTGCGGGCCACGCTGTTTAGCGCCTGGTCCGATTGCGCCTGCTCCTCTGACTAGGCGCACTTTAGCGCGTAGTTATCTAGGCGCACTTTGACCCTTGGATCCTAGGCGCGCCTTGCTGGCTCGACCCAGGCTCACTCTAGTGCACCCTGACTAGGCGCGTTTCACTGGTCAGCGGCCAGGCGCACCTTGTTGGTTTCGACTTAAGCGCACTCCAGTGCACTCCAGTGCACTTGGATCCAGGCGCACTCTAGTGTGCTGCCACCCTAGGCGCACTCTGGTGTGCTGCCTCAACCAGGCGCACTCTAGTGTGCTTGTTCCCTGGCACACCCTAGTTCACCTACACCCTAGTGCCTTAGTGCCTGCCTTATAACTTGGTTTTCTTTGATATGATTGGAGGTTTTGAGATTTTGATTGCTCACATTGCACAACTTGACTTGGTTTGACACGTCTTGACACTATTTTCTATGAATTGGCATGGTTTGGCCTGCAGCTAGTTTTCTCCTATCTGTTGAATATCTTGTTAATAACTGGGACCGGTAACTTGATAACTCAGCTTGACTTGATAGTGGCCCGTGGTGGCGCACTCCCGACTTGGCATGACTTGATAACTCAACTTGACTTGACTTGGTATGACTTGGCTTCACTTGATAGTGGCCCGTGGCGGCGCACTCTTGACTCGACTTGACTTGTCTTGACACCGTGGGTGTACTACCTGTTGCTCTGTGCAAATCACTTGTCTTGTCTTGCATCATGTTTAAGGGGTAAATCCCTGGGTACCACGGCCAGGGACTCACACTAAAATTGGACTAGGTAATGAGTAGACCAAATTAGAACATGGAGAATTCCCGGTCACAGGCGGTCTCGTTATCTGGAGGCATTAATGGACTTGTAGCTTGCCGACGAGTAGAGCACATTTCCAGCACACTGTCATGTGTTGCACCCTCTAAGTCACCTAAGGGTACATTTGTCTCCCGGGCAATGTACCCACCTATAACTCTCAACCCGCGGAAGGATAACTGGATGGTCTGCAGGGCTTGGGATTTGGAATTCTCGCTTGCATCTTGTTAGTAATTAGGCTTGTGATAACCCTAGTTAGTTAAAGTAGTAAGCCGTAGTACTTGCTTGGCCGTTGTGAAATGGATGTTGTCCAGCCTTGTCTAAGTCTTGTCTAGCCCCTGTACCTGGAACTCTTGGTCATGATTGTTTTACTCATCTCTAACGATAAATGGGTAGAGACAGTGAGCTATTCAGGCGAAGGGGTACAATCCCGGTCCTTGTTTGGTTAAGGATTGTAACCTGGCTCCCGGAATGGTTCCACGTCCCTAGTCATTTATCGCTCTGTGTACTTTTATTACTTGTACTTTCTTTTATTCTTTATGTTCTGATATGTTGGCTTTTGTTCTTATTTGTGGCCCCCTTTTGGCACTTGCTCTTTCTGGGGTTTGACCCAGCTGGTTTTGTGTGGCCAGATTTCGGAGCAGCTCCCGAGGATCTACCAAGCTTCCAGCCCAATGGTGAACACTAGACGGAACCCGGGCTACGAGTGGGTCTTCCCTTTTTATTTCACCAACTCATATGTAAATTTATTCTTTTGAGGCGTTTGCCGACGAGCACCTGTTAGCTCGATGCACATTTACTTACTGTCTGCCTACGGGCTGTAACATGATTAACAAATCCTAGGGTTGATCATGTATGACTGAACTCTTGCTAGTCCTATCATTTTGTACGACTAGCTTCATGACCATCCAATATGTAATATTTGGGACGCCTTATATATATATATTTGATGCTCTAACATCTTGTAACTCTGTTAATTGCTTGAGATTGAGACAATAGGCTTGACCTTAAGAGACTGCTGGCTTGTAGTAAACCCTCATATCTAGACAGCCGTGACCGTATAGTTGAGATGTATTCTATTTCAATATACGTAGCTGGCTGTGTCTGCCCCCGCTCTCCAGTATTCTGGTTCTGGGGCGTGACACGGTTTAAGTGGTGGCCCATGCAGGTCTTGGCATTCAAGAAATGTGAGGGTTTACCAAATAGATGTCTCAATCAATATTCGCCCTTGATCTCTGCTCGTATCTTCAAATCCCTGAGATTCTTGACCTGATCATATTGCTTGTATAATTGATCTGTCCTGGACCTTTCCTTATTGTTCCCTATGTCATCTTCTTCAGCGGCATTACTCCCGGACCTGCCAACCAGCCAGAGGAAGCTCGACAAGCACTCCAGCGCCAGGAAGATCAAGCTCAGCACTCTGGAGTAGCCTCTCGAGTTATGCCTTCCGGAGGCCCGGAACCTCCAGTTCAGGCAGCTCCGCCCGTTCAACCAGCCAGACAGGACGAGGGGCCTTTGGTAGGGCTTATCAGAGAACTACTTGCATCCCAGGATCGTCGAGGTGACGCCTTGTACCAGGAGGTTCATGATGTACTAAACCGAGGAGGTCCCCAAGGGAATCAGGCGGCCAACAGTTTCAAGCGCTTGAACCCTCCCTTCTTTGACGGCAGTGAAGATGCGATTGCCGCGGATGCTTGGCTTCAGGATACCGAGGTGGTCCTGGAAGCAGCTAGGACACCTGAAAATAAGAAGGTGGCGGTGGTACGCCTACAGTTGTTAGACTTGGCTCGCGATTGGTGGGCAGCTCAGGCCATGGGATTAGCAACGCCAGTCACTTGGGCGATGTTCAGAGAGAGGTTCCAGACAAAGTACTTCGATGCGGTGGCACGGTACGACCTGCAGACCAGATTCACCAACTTGAAGCAAGGAGGCAGGACGGTCGATGGCTATGCGACCGAGTTTTCTAGGCTGAGTAGGTTCGCCCCCACCTTGGTGGCAACCGAGTTCGATAGGGCTCAGCGGTTCCAGCAAGGACTGCATTTGGAGATATTATTGGCTGTGGAACAGTTCGAGCACCAGACGTTCGATGCAGTATTGAAAGCAACAAGGAGGCATGAGTATACCTCCCGAAGAATTGTGGACAGGACCGGAGGCAGGAAGCGGTCCCACAACCAGATGCACCAATCTTCAGCTCCAGCCCCGGCAGTTAGGGGTATAACCATTGGAACTCCGAGGCGGGCGGCCTCAGTGACGTCGGTTCAGCATTTGACCCCGACGTACCCGCAGCAGCAGAAGCAGAAGCAGTCTTCCGCGGTGGGATGTTCTCATTGCAGAAAGCCGGGCCATGTAGTGGCAGAGTGTCGTAGGGCACGAGGATTGTGCCTGGCTTGTGGAGGAGCAGACCACCAGATAGGGACCTACCCGAATAGGGGAGGTCCATCATCATCCAACCTTTCTAGTTCTTCGGTGAGGGGACCAGCCCCAGTTCCAGTCCAGCAGCAGCAGCAACAGCAGTACCCGAGGCCATTGGCGCCCCAGGCCCAGGCCTTTCAGCAGCAGAACCAGCAGCAGTTCACCCAGGCTCCGGCACAGAACCGACAGAGGGGTTTCCAGCAGAGGGGACCCGCAGCTAGAGGTCAGGCTATGATGATGACCATGGAAGAAGAAGTTGCACCAGGTGAGGTAGTGGCAGGTACTATTCTCGTCAACACTTTTCCAGCATCTGTATTATTTGATTCTGGTGCATCGCATTCATTCATGTCTGCACGATTCGCGACACGGATAGGGTTGGAGCCCGAGTCATTATCAGTGAGGCTCAATATACTTACTGGTAACGGTCTTGTGGGAGTGGATCGAGTGTTCTCCTCGTGTCGGATCGTAGTTAGCGGTAGAGAGTTTCCCGCTAGATTCATAGAATTCCCTATGGCAGACTATGATGTAGTCCTAGGCATGGATTGGTTGAGGAACCATTATGCTAGGATAGACTGCCATGTTGGCAGAGTTGTCTTTAGTATTCCCGGAGAGCAAGAGTTTTCATTTTCCAGAGGCACAGTAGAGCCATCTCCTCCAGTATTGCGGATGGCAGTAGCAGCAGTGCAGTTGCCCCGGATAGTTGAAGAGTTTCCAGATGTCTTCCCAGAGGAACTTCCAGGGATGCCACCAGAGCGGGAGATCGAGTTCACCATTGACTTGATTCCCGGGACAGCACCAGTATCAGAGCGAGTCTACAGAATGGCGCCTTCAGAGTTGGAGATTTTGTACAAGATGATTGAAGAACTCAGGACCAAGGGATTCATTCGTGCAAGTGGATCGCCTTGGGGAGCCCCGATGCTTCTTGTGAAAAAGAAGGATGGTACGTCCAGGCTATGTGTTGATTATCGTACCTTGAACTCAGTGACAATCAAGAACAGATACCCTCTTCCAAGGATAGATGACTTATTTGATCAACTCAAAGGGGCTTCAGTTTTCTCGAAGATAGACTTGCGGTCAGGATACCACCAGATCAGAGTTAGAGAGCAGGACATCCCGAAGACGGCGTTCAGATCTAGGTACGGGCATTGGGAGTTTCTAGTTATGCCGTTTGGAGCGACCAATGCGCCGGCAGTGTTCATGGATCTCATGAACCGTATTTTCATGCCTTACTTGGATCAGTTTGTGATAGTATTCCTTGATGACATCCTGGTCTACAGCAAGAGTGAGGCGGAGCATGAACAGCATCTCCGTGTGGTTCTTCAGATTCTCAGAGAGCACCAGTTGTACGCCAAGTTCAGTAAATGCGAGTTCTGGCTCGATCGCATTTCATACTTGGGTCACATCATTACCCGAGTAGGAGTGGAAGTGGATCCCCAGAAGATTGTGGCCATCGAGGCATGGCCAGTACCCAGTTCAGTGGCAGAAGTTCGCAGCTTTCTTGGATTGGCCGGCTACTACCGGCGGTTCGTCTCTGATTTTGCAAGGATTTCAGCGCCGATGACCCAGTTGACCCGCAAGGATGTGCCGTTCGTTTGGACAGCAGAATGTCAGGAATCATTTGAGAAATTGAAGCGAGGTTTGATAACGGCTCCCATTCTCACCCTTCCAGATGGGACCGGAGGATTCACAGTTTATTGCGACGCTTCAGGCAGAGGATTGGGATATGTTCTAATGCAGCATGGGAAGGTAATTGCTTATGCGTCACGTCAACTCCGTGATCATGAGAAGAATTACCCGACCCACGACTTGGAGCTAGCAGCAGTAGTGTTTGCACTTAAGTTGTGGAGGCACTACTTGTACGGAGACAGAGTGGAGATATTTACTGATCACAAGAGCCTGAAGTATGTTTTCATCCAGAAGGATCTTAATATGCGGCAGAGACGATGGCTCGAGCTACTTGTGGACTATGATGTGGACTTGCAGTATCACCCAGGGAAGGCCAACGTGGTAGCAGATGCATTGAGCCGGAGAGCCGGAGTCTACCTTCTAACAGCGCAACCAGAGCTATTGGCAGATCTTCAGAAGATGGGAATTGAAGTGATTCTCCCTTCCAATGTGGTCTTGATGGCCAGCCTACAGATACAGTCCACCATAGTTGAGAGGATCCGGACAGCACAATTAACAGATTCCAAGATTCAGCGGCTCAGAGCAGAGTGCGAGGCAGGGAGAAGGCCAGAGTTATGTATTCATAAAGATGGTACACTTTGACACGGCACACGTCTTTGTGTACCCAGTGGAGATATCAGACAGGAAGTCATGGCAGAGGCTCACAGTTCGCAGTATTCCATTCACCCAGGCGGCACGAAGATGTACAGAGATATTCGTCAGCACTTTTGGTGGAATGGTATGAAGAGGGAGATAGCCCGGTATGTCTCTCGATGTTTGGTTTGCCAACAAGTCAAGGCTGAACATCAGAGGTCGGCTGGACTTCTTCAACCTTTACCGATCCCAGAATGGAAATGGGAGCACATAACCATGGATTTCGTGACTGGATTACCCAGATCTCCGGCAGGCAGAGATGCTATTTGGGTCATTGTAGACAGGCTTACCAAGGTGGCACACTTTCTTTCCTTTAGAGTTGGACAGTCGACGGCGCAGCTAGCAGAGATGTATCTCAGGCAGATCGTCCGACTTCACGGAGTGCTAGTCAGCATAGTATCAGACAGGGATACGAGATTCACATCACACTTCTGGCGCAGTCTACATCAAAGTTTGGGGACTCGTCTTAAGTTCAGCTCAGCGTATCATCCGCAGACAGATGGGCAGTCAGAGCGTACTATACAAACTCTCGAAGATATGTTGAGATCATGTACCCTCGATTTTGGTGGTTCATGGGAGGATCACCTGCACTTGGTGGAATTCTCGTACAACAATAGTTTCCAGGCCAGTATCCAGATGGCACCCTTCGAGGCTCTGTATGGCAGGAAATGCAGATCTCCGTTAGCATGGGACGATATCGGAGAGAGGCAGATGCTCGGTCCAGAACTGATTTCTCAGACGGTTGAAGTGGTCAGAAGAATCAGAGATCACCTCCGAGTTGCTCAGGATCGCCAGCGCCATTGGGCCGATGCTCATCGGCGTCCTTTAGAATTTGCTGTCGGCGACCATGTATTCCTTAGGATCTCGCCTACCCGCGGCGTCATTCGTTTTGGCGTACGGGGAAAGCTTAGTCCTAGGTATATAGGGCCGTTCGATATTCTGGAGCGAGTAGGCGATGTGTCCTATCGTCTCGCTCTTCCGCCGTCGTTAAGTGAGGTACATGATGTATTCCATGTGTCCCAGTTACGACGGTATATTCCGGACCCGAGCCATATCCTAGATCATTCGGAATTGGTTGTTGGTACCAACCTTTCGTATGAGGAGAGGCCTGTGTCTATTTTGGACCAGAGGGAAAAGATACTCAAGAACAAGACTATTAAATTGGTCCGTGTTGCTTGGGGTCATCACTCTCTAGGTGAGTCAACGTGGGAGCGTGAGGACGACATCCGATCGCGATATCCCTATCTGTTTGACTCGTGAGGTATAATGTCTTTCTTATGCCTTACGCCTTCCCTTCCTTGCTTGCATTGCACGATTGTATGATTGAACTGCTTAGTGTAGCTTGTCTGTGATTAGTGTAGCTTGTCGTGGCAATCTCTAGCTCCTTGATTAAATCCCGAGGACGGAATTCTTTCAAGGTGGGTAGAGTTGTCACCCTCATTTCCCGTATTTCGTATTTTGCCCGTATTTTGATTTTGCGTATATTTTAAATCTTGCCTAACTGCGGTATTTCGATATTTCTCGTATTTTTCTTATTCGGATTTTCGGTTTGGTTTAATATGATTTGGTTTGGTTTGTAGGAATGAGAACACCTTTATCTATCTTGCACCCTCAAGAACACCACAACAACCCCCATTAAAATCCCACCAACTTTTCTCTCTCCCCATAACTTCCATTTATTTCTTCTTCTTCTTCCTCCTACCACCACCAACATCCCCACCATAGGCAAGTTGCACCTTGCCATTTAATAAGGACCCATTTTTTTTATTTGATATTTAGTTAGATTAGAGCTCTAGGACCAATGTTAGAGCTTGGCATTTTGGGTTTTGAAGCTTGGATTTCCCTAGATCTAGACTTTGTTCATTTTCGGATTTCTTTAGATTTGATCTATTAAACTTGAATTTTGGTTGGTTTTATTGTTTCCATGTTGTAGAGGGTGGAATTTTACCCAGGTTAGGGCCTTGGAAGTTCGGATTTGGAGCTTGGATGGCCGACTTATGGTGTTCCAAAGTTTTGGAACCCATGGGTTCTTCTCCTCGGCTTGAGGAGGAAGACGATCCCCCAGGCGCGCCTACTTTCTGGCCTCCTTGCCCGATTGCGCTTACTTTCTGGCCAGGCGCTCTTTAGCGTACTGCGCCTCCTTTTCTGGCCAGGCGCTCTTTAGCGCACTGTGCCTACTTTCCTGGCTGCGCGCTGTTTAGCGCTGCGCGCCTCCTTGCGGGCCACGCTGTTTAGCGCCTGGTCCGATTGCGCCTGCTCCTCTGACTAGGCGCACTTTAGCGCGTAGTTATCTAGGCGCACTTTGACCCTTAGATCCTAGGCGCGCCTTGCTGGCTCGACCCAGGCTCACTCTAGTGCACCCTGACTAGGCGCATTTCACTGGTCAGCGGCCAGGCGCACCTTGTTGGTTTCGACTTAAGCGCACTCCAGTGCACTCCAGTGCACTTGGATCCAGGCGTACTCTAGTGTGCTGCCACCCTAGGCGCACTCTGGTGTGCTGCCTCAACCAGGCGCACTCTAGTGTGCTGCCACCAGGCGCACTCTAGTGTGCTTGTTCCCTGGCACACCCTAGTTCACCTACACCCTAGTGCCTTAGTGCCTGCCTTATAACTTGGTTTTCTTTGATATGATTGGAGCTTTTGAGATTTTGATTGCTCACATTGCACAACTTGACTTGGTTTGACACGTCTTGACACTATTTTCTATGAATTGGCATGGTTTGGCCTACAGCTAGTTTTCTCCTATCTGTTGAATATCTTGTTAATAACTGGGACCGGTAACTTGATAACTCAGCTTGACTTGATAGTGGCCCGTGGTGGCGCACTCCCGACTTGGCATGACTTGATAACTCAACTTGACTTGACTTGGTATGACTTGGCTTCACTTGATAGTGGCCCGTGGCGGCGCACTCTTGACTCGACTTGACTTGTCTTGACACCGTGGGTGTACTACCTGTTGCTCTGTGCAAATCACTTGTCTTGTCTTGCATCATGTTTAAGGGGTGAATCCCTGGGTACCACGGCCAGGGACTCACACTAAAATTGGACTAGGTAATGAGTAGACCAAATTAGAACATGGAGAATTCCCGGTCACAGGCGGTCTCGTTATCTGGAGGCATTAATGGACTTGTAGCTTGCCGACGAGTAGAGCACATTTCCAGCATACTGTCATGTGTTGCACCCTCTAAGTCACCTAAGGGTACATTTGTCTCCCGGGCAATGTACCCACCTATAACTCTCAACCCGCGGAAGGATAAATGGATGGTCTGCAGGGCTTGGGATTTGGAATTCTCGCTTGCATCTTGTTAGTAATTAGGCTTGTGATAACCCTAGTTAGTTAAAGTAGTAAGCCGTAGTACTTGCTTGGCCGTTGTGAAATGGATGTTGTCCAGCCTTGTCTAAGTCTTGTCTAGCCCCTGTACCTGGAACTCTTGGTCATGATTGTTTTACTCATCTCTAACGATAAATGGGTAGAGACAGTGAGCTATTCAGGCGAAGGGGTACAATCCCGGTCCTTGTTTGGTTAAGGATTGTAACCTGGCTCCCGGAATGGTTCCACGTCCCTAGTCATTTATCGCTCTGTGTACTTTTATTACTTGTACTTTCTTTTATTCTTTATGTTCTGATATGCTGGCTTTTGTTCTTATTTGTGGCCCCCTTTTGGCACTTGCTCTTTCTGGGGTTTGACCCAGCTGGTTTTGTGTGGCCAGATTTCGGAGTAGCTCCCGAGGATCTACCAAGCTTCCAGCCCAATGGTGAACACTAGACGGAACCCGGGCTACGAGTGGGTCTTCCCTTTTTGTTTCACCCACTCATATGTAAATTTATTCTTTTGAGGCGTTTGCCGACGAGCACCTGTTAGCTCGATGCACATTTACTTACTGTCTGCCTACGGGCTGTAACATGATTAACAAATCCTAGGGTTGATCATGTATGACTGAACTCTTGCTAGTCCTATTATTTTGTACGACTAGCTTCATGATCATCCAATATGTAATATTTGGGACGCCTTATATATATATATTTGATGCTCTAACATCTTGTAACTCTGTTAATTGCTTGAGATTGAGACAATAGGCTTGACCTTAAGAGACTGCTGGCTTGTAGTAAACCCTCATATCTAGACAGCCGTGACCGTATAGTTGAGATGTATTCTATTTCAATATACGTAGCTGGCTGTGTCTGCCTCCGCTCTCCAGTATTCTGGTTCTGGGGCGTGACAGGTTGCGCTTTAGCAACAACATGAGTAGGTTGTGCTCAGGCAACAGGGACCACTAGTTGCGCATTGTCAACAAGATGAGTACGTTACGCTCGGGCAACAGGGTCCACTGGTTGCGCTTTGGCTATAAGATGAGTAGGTTACGCTCGGGCAACAGGGAGAATAGACTGCATCTTGGCAGCAAGCTGAGTAGGTTGTGCATGGGCAACAGAAGCAGACTGTGCATGGGCTACTGAGGTGGATTGTGCCTTAGCCACTGAGCGCTCAGGTTGCACCTGGGCAACAGCAACCGTAGGAGACTTAGGATCCTACACAGTCCTGTTCTTGGTGATAGCCACATTGAGCTTATTGCTCTTGGTGTTAATCATATCCTCGTAGGCTGTCTGGTTGACTTGAACAACCAGAGTCTTCTGCATCTTGCCGATCGACACAGTATCACATTGAGTTGTCACCTTCTCGTCTGAGGAGAAAGTCATCCCCAGCAGAGTCGCCATTTTGTTTGCAAAAACTAAACTTGTTCTATTACAAACTTTTGAAAAGAGTACAAGAGTACAATTTGAATTATAGGGAAGTACAACAGTAGGAATCTGATCAGAAGACGATCACTTTATCCCTTGGACTATGTGAACTTGAAGACTAGAGCCTCTGGAGAATACAACGACAATTTCGTAAAAGTTCTTGATCTCTTTGTCTGTCATTTAACAATGATTGGAAACTCTATTTATAGAGTTCTGGAAATAAGTGTTTTGGCAGTTATTCTGATGTGCACGAGGCTGGGTTGTGCCACATTGGGCTGCGCCAACCTCATGTTACGCCAACTTTCATTCAGTTATCAGTCGTGTACTAACTGTATTTTGATACGTGGCATCATGTGATTGAGATACGCGTGGTCGTGTATAGGATAATATACACGTCTTGAGAGATTAGTGGCATGTTTGCCATATCATCCTGCTTTGGAAATGGAAATTGTCTCAACTTTATCAGGTTGCACGAGCTTCAGTCAACAAGTTAAACTGCGCCTGATTAGATTGCACCTGGACATGTGGCAGCTTTTGAGAAATAGTTGTTCAGAATGCGCTTAGGCGCAACTAAGGATTTTGTTTTAGATTGCGCCTAAGCGCAACTTATAAGACGTGCAGGACAGCTGTCAACCAACTCTCCTCGAACGGCACAATTCAAGGGATTCGAAGAGATTTTCCTAGTTTACTGTGATGTCAGTTGTCAGTGTTGTCAGGTAATGATGGCCATTAAATATCAGATGCCATGTAGACTTTGGTGTAATATGACTAGACGCAGTCTTATATATGGCGCAACCTGATCAATGGCATAGTTTGATCTTTAAGCTCCATTATTAGTGGCGCAGCTTGATTTTTGGGGCGCAACTTGTTTTCTGAGTAGTAAATACTGTTAGCGTTATATACTAAAAGCATCACTTTTTTAGTAACCTTATTTCCTTAAATTTTGAATGAGAATCATATGGGCAAATGTTTGCCTATTGTATTTGTTGTAAGTATTAATACAAATGTCTGATATTCTATATTGTAGATACTATGGTGTGTGGTGTCACACAGAAAATCATATTATCAGTTTCCTATGGAATATATAAATAGTTTACAACCAAGATGGACTTGGACAATCTATTGGAAAGGTAGTAGTGTAATCTGGTATTAGTCTATCTTGACTATAGGTTTACACTAGTACACTTTGTGTGTATTAAACAGGACCACTTGAGGTTGTTCTCTTTGTACTGACTACATAAGAGAACAAACACCTCTGTTATAATGGATGCTTGTGCTCTTAACCCGGATATAATAACGGACATGTATATGCAGTGTGTATTATTTTGACTCATAAAAGAGTGAGACTCATTATGGATCGACAACCTCTATGAATTGGGTAATAACATTGTATGTATGATGGGCTGTTGATTATAAATGGAATCCGTGTCCCGATACATCGGGTTGATGATGTCCCCTTAAGGAGCTCATAAGGATTGTCTTGTAAACCCTGCAGGTAGATTATATCCGACATGACAAATAAAGTTGAGCGGTACTACTTAAGAATAAAAGATGTCGAATCAATATAGTTATCAGTAACTTAATTTGATCGACGGACATACGATATCTTAACATAGGGAGCCGAACGAGCATATAATAAAAGGAGCCCACAAACATAATTTAGGATTAGGGAGGTAGTGCAACAATAGCTCATTAGTGGACCGAGCTATTATTAATGGGCCTGGACTGTGTGTTCGGGCTGAACACGGGATATCCAGATCCGTTAGGAGGACTAACCCTAATTTCTCCTCATGGTCCCTGCCGTAGCCTATATATATCCTCTATTCTCTTGCCGACATATTACCGATCAGAAATCTGAAACTTTTTCTAAATTCGTGATTCACGCAAGGAGAGAAAGAGAAGGCTACAAAGGAGAAGAAAAGGTTGGGAGATCGTCGCCCACACGACGTCCAACTCGAGGAAGTAATACGTGCAGAAGATCTTGGGATCGTCCGCTCGAGATTGCCAGGAATTACTTGTCTCCTTTCCACCGCAGGTATAATTCGTGAACCCTAGTTTCCGCCTATGAAGGGTTAGAACACGTATTAGATCTGTTTAACTTTCTATCGATCAATACGCACACCAAAAGAAGGGTCCTGGGAATCCCCAGTTCCATCAATTGGTATCATAGCCACGTTAGATCTACGTATTGATTGATACGTCCATGTTGTCCAATAAAACATGCGCTGTGTAATAGTCGGTAGATGTAGATATGTTCTAACTCGATTTTTGTAGGCATCTTAGATCCAACTATTATGGTCCAGTGTATGTTTTTTGATTGTGTTGTTTAAACCACGGACATGTCGTGGATGTTATTGTTGCTGTGGATGTAATTAAAATCACAAGGGTTATCGTGCTTATTATTTTACTTTTTCAATCTAGATTATGTGTAAACTCCTTCGGGAGGCATAGGATTGATGTAATTTTAATTATTTTTTATCAATCGTGATGGCGGTGGTGGCTGTTTCTGATGTCGGACGAGATGCTAGTTTTAAGCAGTCCAGAGGCAGATAGATGATTTTCGATGAAGGAATCGACAGCCAAAACCTAAAAAAAATTGGGGTGCTGCCCTGAACCCTGCGACCTGACTGGGCAGGTCGAACCCCGAATAGATCTGTGCAGCGCTAGATTTTAGATTCGGATAGTTGAGGACGGAGCAGCAAAGATGACCATAATAGTTGGATATTTTTCTTATTTTTGTCATTTTGATTTTTCTGATTATGCATGTTTATTATTATGTGGTTGTTTTTTTTGAAAAACCAAGCCCACATTAATAATAGACAACATGGACATAATATTAACTAGTAGAAACCCTCATTGTTAAATAACTAAGTGGTAGAGGATTTTTATTTAGTATAAATCCTATGGTCTCCATTACTGGTTTGTAGGTGATGTAATTATACTTGCGTGTTGGCTTTAGTACTTTCCTCCATATCGGATGAGTATAATTATGGATCACCAGTATAAACTTCCTTAGGGATAATTGTAGAAAGTTACCTAGTATGTGTTCACTTCTCCATCTGAAGGAACTCATTACAAGGTAATGAACTTAGTATTAAGTAATGGTATACACTTAGATACAAATAATGGTATCCTCCCCATCGTAGTCACTGCTATTATTTGTATGACCAGAGCAAGACCAGCATATTAATTTTATTTGTCATAATGTTATATTGACATGATAGTAAAATTAATAAGAAAAATCTACTTGAACAAAGTTGAATTTGTATACGTCCACACTATCGTGGCATGCTAAATTCATGGTGGTCAAGGTGTTGGTGAATTTCTTAATATTGTTTTGAGGGAATCAATATTTAGTTAATTCAAAAAGTTTTTTTTGCCCTACATAATTTTATTTATGTGATTCTCAGGATTTCAAAAATGGGTTCTTTCAGTCCACCTATGGTAATTCTTAAAGAAAACAAACTTACTGGACCTAATTATATTGGCTGGAAACATAATTTGGACATTGTTCTGACTGCTGGGGAGTACAAATATGTACTTGTTGAGGAATGCCCACCTAAACCTGATGCTAACTCTGATGAAGAGGTCAAAGAGGCTTATAAGAAGTGGAAAAAGGCAGATAAGATGGCGCGGTGTTGCATTCTGGCATCTATGTCAAATGTACTACAACATCAGCATCAGGCCATGGCTACAGCTTATGACATGATGTATAACCTCAAGGAACTCGTCGGACATCAGAGTAGAGCAGCTAGGCAGTTTGCTATAAAATGTTTAATGAATACAAAAATGGCTGAGGGTACACCAGTAAGGGATCATTTTCTCAAGATGATGGGTCATCTAAATGAGATGGAGATCTTTGGAGCTGAAATCGATGGAGAATCCCAGGTTGATATTATTCTCGGGACTCTGCTTAAAAGTTTTGATAATTTCTGCCTTAATTACAATATGAACAAAAGGTTGTATAGTTTAGCAGAACTTGTAAAAGAGCTACAGGATGCTAAATCTCTCTTTAGGCAGAGTGGTCATGTTTTTGTTTCTGAAAAGGCTTCTACTTCTAAGCCAAAAGGCTGTAAGAAGAAGAATAACATTCATAAACAGTCAAAATCAGCAAAAAAGGGCATGGGACCTCAAGGCGAGGTGAAAAAATCGAAAGGCAAATGTTTCAAGTGCAAAGGGTCTGGACATTGGAAGACTGATTGTCCACTTCTCAAACAAGAGAACAAAGAAGGTATATCTCATTTACTAGTAGTTGAAACATGTTTAACAGTGTTATCTACCGGCACCTGGTGTGTAGATACAGGAGCCACTAATTATGACTGCAATACATTGCAGGGGTTCCAGAAAACCAGACGGCTCAATGATGGAGAGATATGCTTATTCATGGGTGATGCTACAAAAGTATCGATCGTTGCATTAGGAGATGTTACTTTATCTTTTGGTAGAAATAAGTCTTTGACATTGAGAGTTTCTCTTTATGCACCTTCACTTAGAAGGGATTTAGTTTCTGTTTCTATGTTAGTTAATGATGGATATTCAGTTTATTTGATTGACAATATTGTTATTAGAAAGAATAAATATTTTATCTGTTCTGGTGCATTGGTTGATAATTTATATGTCATTAATCCTATTTTGCCCACAATATAACTTATGGAAATGAATAATATGTCATCTAACTTAAATAAGAGAAAAGAACCTTCTTGTATGAACCAAACATATCTTTGGCACTTAGGATTGGGGCATACTAACCAAAGAAGGATTCAAAGACTAGTTGAAGATGGACCTTTGAGTTCATTGGAAGTGGAGGCACTACCAGTCTGTGAATCCTTCTTCGAAGGTAAAATGACCAAAAGGCCTTTTACGGCAAAGGGGTATAGGGCCAAAGTTGTGTTGGAATTGGTTCATTCTTATTTGTGTGGACCCATGACTATCTAAGCTAGAGGTGGCTTTGAATATTTTGTCACATTTATTGACGATTACATTTATTTGATGCGCCGTAAGTCTGAGTGCTTTGAGAAATTCAAAGAGTACAAGGCTGAAACGGAGAAACGTTATAGAAAATGTATCAAGTCATTACGATCAGATTGTGGTGGCGAGTACCTCTTTGGAGAATTTAGGGATTATTTATCAGAGGCTGGGATTGCATTCCAATTGACTACACCTGGAACACCCCAGCAGAATGGTGTAGCCGAAAGAAGGAATAGAACTCTTATGGAGATGGTTAGATCAATGATGAGTTATTCGAATTTGCCAGATTCATTTTGGGGATATGCCTTAGAGACTGCAGCTTATATTTTGAACTTGGTTCCTTCTAAGTTAGTAACTCTTACTCCCACAGAGCTGTGGATTGGGCGTAAGCCTAGTCTAAAACATGTTCGCATTTGGGGTAGTCCAACACATGTGCTGAATAGAAAAGCAGATAAGTTGGAATCTCGTACAGAAGTACGCTAGTTTGTATGCTATCCAAGAGGAATGAAAGAAGGTTTATTTTATAGTCCGAAGGATCAGAAGGTCATTGTTAGAACCAATGTCCGATTCTTAGAGGAAGACTATGTGATGAATCATAAACCCACAAGTAGAGTTGTTCTAGAAGAACTGAGACGTGAGACACCAAGTACTTTAGTACCAACCGTGCAAGAGGATGAACCACAAATAACTGCACAACGTGACACAAATGTTACACCAGAACCGAAAGTGCCTCGTCGTAGTGGGAGGGTTGTGATACAACCTGATAGATATATGTTCTTGGGAGAGTCGTCAAACTTCGTCCCTAAGGAACAAGATTATGATCCTTATACCTACAATGAAGCATTCCAAGATAAAGATGCAGAGTCTTGGCAAAAAGCTATAATATTTGAAATAGAATCTATGGATTCTAATCAGGTCTGGGAGCTTGTAGAACAACCCGTTGGTGTAAAAGCCATTGGATGCAAGTGGGTCTATAAGAGAAAGAGTGGATCAAACGGTAAGGTTGAAACCTTTAAAGCTCGGCTTGTAGCAAAAGGTTTTACTCAAAGAGAGGGTATCAATTATGAGGAAAGCTTTTCTCCTGTAGCCATGCTTAAGTCTATCCAGATTTTTTTTATCTATTACAGCTCATCTCGATTATGAGATTTGGCAAATGGATGTCAAGACAGCTTTCCTTAATGGAAGTCTTGAGGAAGACATCTATATGAAGCAACCAGATGGGTTTATTGAAAAGGGCCAGGAGCATCTTGTTTGTAAGCTCAAGAAGTCTATTTATGGACTTAAGCAAGCTTCCAGATCTTGGAACATATGTTTTGATCAAGTGATAAAATCCTATAGATTTAATCAATGTCAGGATGAATCATGTGTATACAGAAAGTGTGACGAAAACGTGGTGGTGTTCCGAGTACTTTATGTGGATGACATCTTGCTCATTGGAAACAATGTGAAGGTGTTATCTGATATAAGGGTATGGTTATCCAAACTGTTTGATATGAAGGACTTGGAAGAAGTAGGTCACATCCTTGGGATCAAAGTTCTACAAGATCGCAAGAAAAGGATGTTGGGCTTATCCTAAGCTTCCTATATCGATACTGTACTAACTCGTTTTAGTATATAAAATTCTAATAAAGGTTTCTTACCTTTTAGACATGGTATTGCTCTATCAAAAGAGGAGTGTCCGAGGACACCTAAAGAGATAGAGAAGATAAAGGCAGTTCGTTATGCTTCAGTAGTAGGAAGCTTAATGTTTGCAATGCTATGTATGAGACCAGACATCTGCTTTGTCGTAGGTATGGTCAGCAGATATCAGTCTAACCCTTGACAAGAGCACTGCACTACCGTAAAGCATATTTTAAAGTACTGAAAAGGACTAAAGAGTATATGCTAGTTGAACAGGCAGATAGTTTAGTTCCCTTGGGGTATACAGACTCAGATTTTTAGTCAGATAGGGATTCCAGAAAATCTACCTCAGGTTACGTGTTTACTTTGGGAGGTGGAGCCATTGTGTGGAGGAGTATCAAGCAAAAATGCATTGCTGATTCCACCATGGAAGTCGAGTATGTGGAAGCCTCTGAGGCAGCCAAAGAAGCGGTTTGGCTCAGAAACTTTCTGTTAGACTTGGATGTGGTACCTAGTTTGCCTAAGTCTACTACACTTTTTTGTGATGATAGTGGTACAGTTGCAAACTCGAAAGAACCACGAGCCCATAAGACTAGCAAACACATTGAGCACAAGTACCACATGATACGAGATTTCGTAAAGAAAGAAAAAGTTACTGTGATCAATATAGCATCAGCCGACAACCTAGCTGATCCCTTTACAAAGAGCTTACCAGCTAAGGCTTTTGATAGTCATGTTGAGGGAATGGGAGTCAGATGTGTAGCAGCATGGCTTTAAGTATAAGTGGGGGATTTGTAACAGTATACTGAAAAGCAATGCTTTGAGTATAAGTGGGAGATTGTTAGGGTTATATATTAAAAGCATCAATTTTTTAGTAACCTTATTTCCTTAAATTTTGAATGAGAATCATATAGGCAAATGTTTGCCTATTGTATTTGTTGCAAGTGTTAATACAAATGTCTAATATTCAATATTGTAGATAATATGGTGTCTGGTGTCACACAGAAGATCATATTATTAGTTCCCTATGGAGTATATAAATAGTTCACAACCTAGATGGACTTGGACAATCTAAAGGAAAGGTTGTAGTATAATCTGGTATTAGTCTATCTTAACTATAGGTTTACACTAGTACACTTTATGTGTATTGAACAGGACTACTTGAGGTTGTTCTCTTTGTATTGACTACATAAGAGAACATATACCTCTGTTATTATGGATGCTTGTGCTCTTAACCCAGATATAATAACGGAACATGTATATACAGTATGCATTATTTTGACTCATAAAAGAGTGAGATTCATTATGGATCGACAACCTCTATGAATTGGGTAATAACACTGTATGTATGATGGGCTGTTGATTATAAATAGAATCTATGTCCCGATACATCGGGTTGATGATGTCCCCTTATGGATCTCATAAGGATTGTCTTGTAAACCCTGCAAGTGGATTATATCCGACATGACAAATAAAGTTGAGCGGTACTACTTAAGGATAAAAGATTTCGAATCAATATAGTTGTTAGTAACTTAATTTGATCGATGGACATACGAGATCTTAACATGGGGAGCCAAACAAACATATAATAGAAGGAGCCCACAAACATAATTTGGGATTAGGGAGGTAGTGTAACAATAGCTCATTAGTGGACCGAGCTATTATTAATGGGCCTGGATTGTGTGTTCGGACTGAACACGGGATATCCAGATCCGTTAGGAGGTCTAATCCTAATTTCTCCTCATGGTCCCTGTCGTAGCCTATATATATCCTCTATTCTCTGGCCGACACATTACTGATCAAAAATCTGTAACTTTCTCTAAATTCGTGATTCACGTAAGGAGAGAAAGAGAGGGCTACCAAGGAGAAGAAAATGTTGGAAGATCGTCGCCCACACGACGTCCAACTCGAGGAAGGAATACGTGCAGAAGATCTTGGGGTCGTCCGTTCGAGATTGCCAGGAATTACTTGTCTCCTTTCTGCCGCAGGTATAATTCGTGAACCCTACCTATGAAGGGTTAGAACACGTATTAGATCTGTTTAACTTTCTATCGATCAATACGCACACCAAAGAAAGGTCCTGGGAATCCCCAGTTCCATCAAATACAAGGCGCAACTTGATTTTTAGGCCCCACTTATACATAAAAATTATAGCAAATTTTCTTTACGTAAATCATAGTCTAGTAAATCTAAATGAACAATTATAATTAGCTGTCAAATAAATAAAGTCAAACTCATTTACAATAATTATAGATTAAAATCATATAATAAAACAAAATATTCAGAAAATTATAAGAAAAATAATAAAATATTAGAAAAATTTTAAATCTTATTTATTTAGGAATAGAGGGGCTATAGTGGTTTACGGCTCAATTACGGAATACTGGACCTTGTCGTGACCCAGATTATTTATTTTGTTTTCTTTATTAGCTTATGATCATATGGCTTAGCATTTAGACTTGTCTTGGGTTAACATTGGGTTAGGGTTTAGTGGAGCAACCACCCCATCCCCTTATATATATTCTCTTCCAATCTCTCTCTCTCTCTCTCCATTCACTCATTTTATTTTCTTCACCAACTATAGGCAAGTACATCTTGCACTAATGGAGAGTCTTTATTGCTTATTTTTATTCTTTTGATTCCTTTACATACTTTTAGCCTATATCATGTATCTTTAGATTCTCTACAACTTTAGTTCCTGACATTTTCAATTTTCATGAAAGGTTTAGAATAGATCTAAGTTTCTATTATAGGCCTTTAGGTTTTATCGAGGATTTGATCTATTAAACCTTAGTAACTCTGAAAACTAATTGTCCCATATTGTAGAAAATTCCGTTCTATGTAATTTTAACCATTGAATCATTAGATTTGGATTCGTTTTGACGATTTTAGGGCTAAAACAAGTTTTCAGCTCTTTCATGTCATCTTCAGCAAGAAGAACAGCATGTGCGTATTTTGACGCAAAGGTCCCTCTTTGTATGTATTTTGTAATAGATTCATTCCCTGAGCATATTTTTATGCAAATGTCCCTCTTTATGCGTATTTTGTAGCAGATTCATTCCCTACACGTATTTTTACGCAAGGGTCCCTCTCTTGGCAAATTTTGCATCAAAGTTATTTATGCACGTACTTTTACATAAAGGTCCTTCCCTTTGCCTATTTTTGCATAGAATCTCTTCTGGTGCATATTTTTGTACGTTAGGCCCATTTTGTGTGTATTTTTCCACAAAATCACTTTATGGGCGTATTTTTGCACATAAGACCCCTGTTTGTGTACAGAATTACGCAAAAACTCATGTTTGTGTGCAGAATTATACAGGGACGCCTTTTTGTGTATAGAATTGCACATAGACCCCTGTTTGTGCAAACAAACTATCTAGTGACCCTCTTTGGGGCCTAAATTGTGTAGAAGTCCTTGTTTTGTGTAGAATTGCTTAGAGATCATATTTCTATGTGTAGAAAGACTATCTTTGCTTGTTTGACCATGTTCCTGACTTGACTACCAGAACCCGTGCAAGTACTATTCTAAGTGTGTACTGAAGTACAATCTATATGAGTGCACTGAGGTACGACACTCCGTGATATCTGATCTTGTCTATTATATGTCAGTATATTCATGATTCCAGCATAGTGATGATAAATGGTCAGTAGTGTGCACGTGGTATGATGATTGTTGCTTGATACATTATACTAAGAATGAATCTATATTTAGAACATACGAGCCGATGTGGATTCATACTTAGGGTACACGTACTACGGTACGACATCTAGAAGGATGACCATGTAACCACAACATGTGATTACAAAATCAATATAGAGTTAAACTAGGCAACTTGAATTGGTAGAAGCATTGGATAGGAATGAAATCTCGAGATCATGTATGATAAGTCACCCAGGCGTTGCCCTAACGTGCAGGTTGGCCACCACAGATACTATATATCATCCACTATAGTAGAGTGCAATATCTGACTACTGTACTGAACCGAGCCAGCCTCTCCCTATACGAAAGTTGGAACTGTTACTGACTTAATTTAACCAGGTAGCCTGGCAAGGGACCGAAGCTTACTGATTACTGATTATTGTTCTCTCTTACTATTACATATATGATTTGACTAGCCCTGCTTGGAAACAGCACGATATGAGAATTCCTATATAGAGCATTATTAGGACAACCCAGACAAACTATAGAAAGCCGTAGGATTGATTGGCCGCTTGTAAACTGACTTAATTTTGACCAATTTTTCTGTTATTAGCAGAGGACATGGACTGTCGTGGTGCATGGTCCAACCCATGTCTCTGTTTGGTTATTAGGTTGGGCCATTGTGCTACGACAACTATGAACCAATGTTGTGATATAGAGTCTATAGCCCAATCATGGTCATAGGATGTATTTTATTACGACGCGATATGACATCCCTTGTCTTTGTTTGGTGTAGTGATGTCACATTGCCTCGATGATGAGATATATGCCTATTCTTATGTTCTGGTCTTATTATATATAATTGGGTGTTATCTCATTCATTTGTGCACCCTTGCGGTACTTGATATTTGGGGCCTGGTCCTGTTGGTATTGTTTGGCCATATTTCATAACAGAAGATCCAGCCTTCTACCTAAACCATAGTGCACATAGGAGCATAGGCGTCGCGACCATGAGTAGGATTTTTTTCCACCACTCTGATATATTAGATTTTTGTACTTGGCATTTAGCTACCGGCACCTGTTA
This sequence comes from Iris pallida, assembly GCA_029216955.1. Classification (NCBI taxonomy): domain Eukaryota; kingdom Viridiplantae; phylum Streptophyta; class Magnoliopsida; order Asparagales; family Iridaceae; genus Iris; species Iris pallida. The sequence goes on from JANAVB010031617.1 coordinate 26,143,214, forward strand.
GTCAGTTGTTCTAGAAATTTAGTTTTCTTACAAAATTTTAATTAAATTAGAATGTAGCTGATTATGGTTATATACTATTGACTCTCTATGCTAGCTGACAATCATAAAGCTAAACTCATGAATCATTATGATGAAGCTTTGGGGATGCTTTACTACTTTGTCTTATATGATGATTAATTACTGCTTCTTGCTTTGATTGATTGAGATATAGATGCTCCATAAGACCATAGGAGACTTGATTGTTGCATGTATCCCCTTGTTTCTTTACAGCCGTAATCGTCATATAACATCTTTGTACCTCATACGCGGTAGCTGGCCATATCCGTCCCAGTATTTCGATACTGAGGCATGATAAGGTTTTATTGGTGGCCCATGTAGGTCATTTTTTCTGAAATGTGGGGTGTTATATTATAAGAGTCTCAATCAAACACAAATTCTCCTTGATCTTCTAATTTGTCTATACTTTTCCATCTTGCTTATTAACTTAATTTTTTATCCCCGTTCTTTCTCGTCCTATCTTTTGATATCTAGTATTTTCTATCCATGGGTGCCTCGTTCTCAGCAGTTGGCGATCCAGAATGGAAGAAAATCTAAAAAAACAAGGTTTTATAGGACATCCACAGGAGGTAGTGCCTTCTTCGGATCAAATTTATATTGAGTTAGTGACAGATCCAACTGAGCCAAAGCATTAAAAAAAATTTGCACCTCCAGAAGTGATGGTAGTGGTAGCATACTACAACAAAAATTGTTAATCACGACACTTTATTGATGACACTTTCTAAATAAGTGGGTTAATTAATTTTTACGATGACACCTTGCTAAAATGTGTTATTGTAATATCATATTTATCATCATCTATGGCACTTTTAAAAAAGTGTCATAAACATATACTCAATAACACAATTAAATTGTCATCTAATATTGAATAACAAAGACAAGATTTATTTGGTGTCACCCAAAAATTATTTATCCTGCTGTTTTTTATTTTGGCGTGTAGTTCTTTTCTAATCAGCTCTTTTTCTTTATTTTGGTCTGTATATCTTTCTTTTTCTTCTCTAAGCCAATTTTGCTTCTCTACAAATTTATTGTAACTTTTGAATCTTTCTATTCACCCTATCTCCATTGTCCTCACCCCTCGTACCTGAACCCTACGTCGTTCTCCCCGTACCATTCTTCCTTTATCGTTGCAACCCCGCCCTACTTCTCCCTTTTCCTCCCTATTTCTATGAGCTATGGCAAAGTATTATGCTCTGCATAGTCCGACCACACGCTCCTAGTATTGAACCATCGGTCATCAAGTTCATAGCGAGCCGATTGCATCTTTCTTCTGCGACAGCAACCATTTTCGATCCCTGGTATTGTCACATTTTGAATCTAGGTAACCTTTGTCCGGACCGGTCCACCTCTTTGTCCTTCAGTGTGCGCCAGGGACAATCGGTCCACCTTACATGGCCAGACCCGACGTTGTTTTGACCAAATCCCCATGGATCTTCCTCTCCGGCGCCGTCCTTAAGAGCCACGTCTTGCCGATTAGGAGGATTCACTGTCAGATCACGATCGCCAACTTTAAATCTAAATGATGTCTTTGCGGATCCGCCACCTTGAGTAGAGTATTGGCCAAGCTGCTACCACGTTCAGGAACGTGGCAGGTCCAGCCCAACAATGTCGACTCATGTCAGCGAGAGAATAGAAGAAGAAGAAGAAAGAAAGAAAAAAATTAGGTAAAATTTATCATTATATTATTTATTTTCTGTTAATTTTGTTTCTATTTCTAATTTAATATATAGATCGATTAGATTTGTTGTAAAAAACCAAAAATTTTGCTCATTAGGGACAATAAATATTTGGATTTAGGGTTTTTATTTGTTTCTACTATGTTTATAAATCTTGTTGTGAAAGACCAAAATTGGTTAAATTTTTGCTCGTTAAGGACAATAAATATTTGGATCTAGGGACAATTAATATTTGGACCAAAATTTTTATAAATATAACTTTTCTTTTGATATATTATTAAATGTAGTAGATCTAGATCAGAGTGTTTATTAATGTTTCCGAAAGACTTTGTCATCTTGAGCATTTTCCACAAAATTTAAAGATCATTTGCATATCTGAAAGATTTTTTAATTTGTTTCTACTATGTTTATAAATATTTTCTATCTAGATATCGTACAAATGAGGCTCAGTATGCATACCTATGGTTTGCCTACTCTTAAGCGTCAGTCGTATGCTTTGAGTTTTATCGATGTCCAAAATCTTAATATGCTCTCTTAACTACAATAGCAATAGTATATCCATGGAGACTGTCATTTATGTGCTTAAATAATAGCAAAATATTCTCAAAAAAATAAAATAGACAAATAAATTCATGTAATATTTTTTTGGCTTAATTGCTACTTGATACCCTCAACTATTACCGTTTTTCAACTTGGTACCCTAAACTTTTTTTTGTAACAACTTGATACCCGGATATTATTTTGGACAAAAATGCCCCTATCCCTATCCTCCCTCCCCCCTGCTAGCTTCGCGCCCCCCTCTGCTTGCTCCGGCTGCAGCTCCCCCCCACCCCCCCACCCTCCCCCTTGCTCGCTTCAGGCCCCCCCCCCTCTCGCTCTGGCCGTCCGCCCGCTCCCGCCTCTTCCCTAGGGCTCGGCAGCGGGAGGAGGGGGGGCTGGGAAGGGGGTGCGGGGCGGGAGGCGGGGCAGGGGTTGGCCGGAAGCGAGGAGGGGGGGGCGGTTGGCAGAAAGCGAGGAGGGGGGGTCCGGCCGGAGCTAGCAGGGGGGGTGGCTGGAGTGGGGGAGGGGGTGGAGGGAGGGAAGGGATAAGGGCATTTTGGGGTTTTTTAAAATGTTAGGTACTAAGTTGAAAAAAAAATAGTTGAGGTATCAATCTGTTACGAAAAAAAGTTTAGGGTATCAACTTGAAAAAGTGTGATAGTTGAGGGTAGCAATTAGCAATTAAGCCTATTTTTTTAAAGCTTGTAGTCTGCATATCCTAGGCTCTTACCAGTTTTTACTTTGCTGACATTTTAAAACTTTTTGTCCTGTAATTTGTTATTCTTGATTGTAATTGAATATGGACAGGAGCAGTACATTTGAGAAGAACTAAATTGTTGAAACATTTCTTAGTTTGATGTGAATTGGCTTGATTTATTTGAGTGTTCAAATCATGTCAGTTTGTCTGCAGAGAAGTATGTCTTTCTTTCTATACAAAAGGTATTCAGTCGTTGTGCACCCAATTTTTTTTATTTCTTTACTATTTGTTAGGTAGATTTTTGTGACAAAAGTATACCTGTGACATTACAGAGACTGACTACAGCGTGGTAAGACTTGGCACTTGTGCCGGAGGATACATGTTAGAATTATGTAAACTATCTCTTTATTAAATAGGGGTAAGGATGTGTAAAACTTGATGCTCCATATGCTGCACTAGTAGGAGCCTCATGGATTTGTGTAACACTCCATGAGATATTTATGGTTTTAATAGATATTGTCTAGGTAATGGGATTGATATGCATGTCTGTTATCGTTTGCTTGTTTTGCGTCTCGTGTCTTATTGTATCGTGTATCTTAAGATACATCATCCCATAATAAATTTGATAGAGAACTAATATAATCTTCTTATCTTAAATATGGATAAATTTAACAAATTGAGCATTACAAAGGAGCATTGGCAAGCATAATTAGCAGGATTATTATAAAGTCGATAATTAAGAGCAAAAAGATAATATAACATTAGCATTTAAAGATGGTATTATTCACTAGTATCATTGCATCATAATACTTGTTTTTGTTGTATATTACTATATTATAGTTTTTAAATAATGTAAAAGTTATGAAAGCCCTAGTAACTAGTTTATAAAAGCCCTCTAACAGAAAAACTAAAACACAAAAAATGATGCTAACCCTAATTTGGTGGAGAGAGAAATAAATACTAGGACTAATCGTTATTATCTCAAGAAAAGAGTTCTTCCTATTTATCATGACCAAGAATACAATGATACACTTAGTATACAAAAGAGTTTAAAAAGTTACGTATACAAAGATAAACTTATAGACTATGGACTATAGACAAAGTACAGAAATGAGAACTTGGTCTATAAAATATTTGACTATATCTTTGAGTAAATTTAATAAAACCAAATAACCTAATAATTCAAAAATAGAACCTATCTATATTCATCCACAAACTTGTAATTTGGAATTTTTTCTTTCATATTTATATATTATGTTATATGCAAATTTAGAGTTACCAATAATCTCTAACTGGTTATCATTTACCATTCCTGAACTTTCATCTGCAAAAGTAGAAAAAAATGAAATGATCCAAATGTTCGATTATGAAAACTTAATCTAGTGTAAGGTCCTATTTTTATAAAGCCTGATTAACACGGTTGATGTACCTTTTTCTCATATGATCAAATACCTATGAAGTTCTAGATATTGTAAGCAACTTTCTACTCTTTTGTATGTATATTATTCTCTCTGTATATTTGTATGCTATTTGTAGATGATATCATTCAGCATAATTGTGCTATACTCATTTTATGTTTGCTTTTTCTTCTAGGCATGTGTTGAACATATAAAGTCATGGTCTGGACCTAATGCTGGTATCGTGCTAGAGGCCATGATAGAATCCAATCATGAACAAAAAGTTGAAGATAATAATTTTGGTAACGTCTGATTACTTATCTATGATTTTATGTAGTACACAGTGACTACTAGATAATAGAGAATGTTGATACATATTTATGATTCCACCAATACGATCGTACAAGACTCGGTTACAATAGGCATGTACATTTCATAACTGATAAAAGAACATTTCATACTCCTCTTGGATATTTGTACTGAGTAGATGGATTCTCCTAGAAGTCATTAGTAGGATATAGCTGAACAATATACACCAAAGTTACATTATAGGGATTTTTATCCAATATTCTTTCAACCAACTTTGTTCTTTTGTTAAGTTAAATTGAGATACATAGGTCATAGGTAATATAGACAAATATGTGACATTTTTTTATAAAAATTGTAGTTTTTTAGATGCTCGACAATAAGCACAGGACTTTGTGCGTGCTGTATTTCATGCCTATTGGACCCACTGCCCCTAACTCCTACCAAATAAATAGAAGAAATAATATGCCCCCTTGGCTAGATCCATTGATCTTCTGCAACCCAGCCAGTGTCTTATACCTTTCCTCAGTAACCACAAGAGACCCTCGAGTTTGATAAATATTATGTTCATTATGTAATTTATTTAATTTATTTGTGACATTTATTTTCTCTGTTTAGTTATATCATCAATGGATGACATCTTAGAAGGAGTGGAGGTAAATCCTGGAGGATCTTCAATGACGCTAGAAAATGTTCGAATGATTCTTGTTGAAGAACATTCAGATTAGGAGATAGAAGCATTACATATTATTAGTAAGTGTTAGCCCATACAGCCATGGTCAAACTGATTTCGATAATTGATTTAAAACACCGACATTGATATGAAAAGAAACAGAAGATCGTAGATTTGTCCTAACTAATTTTTCTACTTTATTCTATATTTCTTTTATTTAGTCTAGAAAATTGTGCGTCGGGATCATTGGCAAGTTGGAAGAATTTCCTGACTTAATTCATATTCCTTGACCCAAAATAATACCTAAACTTTTGTTTTTCCACAAACTCCACAAAACCAAAATGATCTAAAATCAGCCTAACCGAACTCGGCCAGAGTTCTGCCCGAACTCGATCTAGTCAAATATATCCTGGTCAGCCGCTAATACCTATTCTTTTAGATCTACAACGTTCAAAATTATGAACATTGACCCTACCGAGTTCTGCCCGAAGTCTGTCCTAGAAAAATATATAAATAGAGAAGAATTTCACATTTCTATTCACTCATTCATTATTCATCTTCTCTATCTATTCTCAAGCCTTCCTCTATACTTAAGAGCTTTAATCTTTCTATTTCCAAGACAACAACTATTCTTCTAAGTGTCGATGGTTTTCGATTAGGAGTATTCGAGTTGTACAAGCTTGGAGTATAAAAGCTTTCTTTCAGAAAGGTGTTGAAGTTTGATTATGGGCTTTGAATAAAAATATGACGGTGTTGAAGTTGACGTGTTCTTCAGAGCAGGGCATGCGGTGTAATATCTATTAAAAATAGTATATGATAGCATGCAAGAGTTCTCGCGAACTGCATTAGTCCTCTCAGAAGGAAACCAGTATAAACTTCAGTGTTTGTGTATTGCTTTCTTGCCATATTTACTTATTGCTTTATTTTACTACATTTAAGTATTTATATATAATTGTCTTTGCCTGCTTAGTTTTTAATTAGGGAATATTATTCCTCTGTACTCAATTCACCCCCTCTAGAGGTGCCATCGATCGTACGATTGGTATCAGAGCACGGTTTCTCTCTAGTTGGATTTAATCGCTTTTGAGATATGGCATCATTATATACAAGCAATAGGGAAGGCCAATCTACAAATAGGCCACCCCTATTTGATGGTACAAACTACACGTATTGAAAGACACGTATGAGCTTTTACCTCAAGTCTCTTAATTTTGATTGACGGTCGATTGTTATGAATGGTTACAAGAAACCACTACCTATTGTGGTAGACGGTAATCTTGATGCAAAAGCTATAAATGCTTTATTCTGTGCAGTAGATATAACCGAGTTTAACAGAGTATCAACATGTTTCACGTCTTAGGAGGTTTGAAAACTTTTGGAGACAGCTCATGAAGGCACTTCTCAAGTGAAAGATTCCAAAATCTTACGACTAACACAAGAGTATAAGGCCTTCAAAATGAAGCCTAATGAGACTATTACATATATATTTACTCGGTTTCAACATATTGTTAATTATCTTCCTTTGAAAAAGAATACAACAATCATAAGAAATTTGGAAGGTATTTTGCGGGCTAACCAAAAACTGAAATCCTAAAGCGACGGCCATTATTAAAGGAAATGATGTCACAACGATGACTCTTAAAACCCTTATGGAAAAGCCTATGACACATGAGCTGGACCTTAAAGATTTCGAAGGGCCAGCACCAAAAGAGAAGGCTATAGCATTCCAAGCTAACCATAAGACAGCCTTCAAAGACAAAAGTGAGACAGATAGCTCAGACAATGAGCAGATGGCCCAAATGGCAAGGAACATCAGAAGATTCTTTAAGTATAAGAAGTCAATCAAGAAAAGAAAGGATTCCAGAGACGATAAAGAACTGATTTGCTACAACTATAAAAGAACAGGTCACATCAAGAAAGATTGCCATGTTGTAAGAAAGGAAAGCAGGCATAATCTGTCAAGCAAGAGAAGGACGTCGACTAGAAACTATGCTAACACGAGCATATGGTGTAAAAGTGAAGCGAGTGACTCTGAAGAAGAAGTACCTCGCAACACAGTAAATCTCTACTTTATGGCAACATATCTAAGGTAATATCGAATTCTCTCTTTGAAGAATTCACATTTGATGCCTTCACTGATCTGTTAAAAGATCAGAAGAAAATGACGGATTTTTACAAAAGCACAAAAAAAAAGCTAAAATTTGTACAATCTGAGTTTTCTAAACAATCTTATATGCTAAAAGATATTAAAAATTCTTCTAGTAACACGGATGAGGTTACTTCTTTAAAGCTGAGTCTGCATGATGCTTTTGAAAAGCTTGAGAAAGCTAATCAAGAAAATATAAAACTTAGCGATCTCTATGAACTAGAGAAAAAGAAGTACAACATTGCTGCTCAGAGAATAGAAGCTGTCATGGCTAAGTACAGTGAAGCATGTGACATCTCTAAAAAGTGAGAGATTAAGCTGGGCAAACAAGTTGTCAAACCTGTAGCTTAAGTGAACACAAGTCACCCGGCTAAGCACAAACACAAGACGACCAACACTTCTAAAACTGCTAGACACCATGCATATATGTATACCTTTCAACACAATAAGAAAATACACTTCTTCAAAAACACATATAAATGATCTTAGAACTACACCTAGAAATAACAATTTTGCTACATGTTATTATTGTGGTATAAATGGATATGTATCACACCAATATAAGATTAAGAAGCTTATAGATATGAATGTGTATGTTTGGGTTCCAAAAGCTAACAAATTCGGACCCTCAAGAAAGTAGGTACCAAAGGTTATATCTTCAACTTATGTTATAAGTAGACCTTCCTCCACCCACTAAAAGCAAATGGTTCATCGATAGTGGTTGCTACAGGAATATGACATGTGATGACACATTGTGTGCAACTCTATCGATGAAGAAAGAAGGCTGTGTCTCCTTTGGAAATAACCTAAAATGACATATAATTGGAATTGGCGACATAGGTACTTCTCCCTCACCTATTATTAAAAATGTATGCATAGTAACAGAATTAAAACATAACCTGTAAAGTATTAGTCAATTGACTGGTCATGGTTAGAGAATTAATTTTGTTAAGAATAAATGTTTTGCCAATGATACAATTTTTGGAATCATATCCTTTGAGGGAATAAGAGTGGATAATATATATGTATCATATCTGTCAGAAAGTACTAACAATACAGGGAAGTGTATGTTCACAACACAAAACAAAAACTAGGTATGGCATATGCGTCTTGGACATGCGAACATGGATACTATTGCAAGATTGTCCATAAAGTAACTGGTATAAGGCTTACCTGATATCATATTCAAGAAAGATATAGTCTGTGCCAAATGTGAAAAGAACAAGGCATCTATATCATCTTTCAAATCGATAAACGTTTTAAGTAACTCTAGACCACTACATTTATTACATACGGACTTATTTGGACCAAGTAGAGTCGCTAGTCTTGGCGGTATGTTGTATGCTTACGTGATAGTTGATGACTATTCAAGGTATACTTGGGTCTACTTTCTTGCAAATAAAATAAGGCCTTTTCTAAATTTGTGACTTTTTATAAAAAAAGTACCAAATGGGAAAGGATTATGATTACTCGTATACGAAGTGATCATGTTGGAGAATTTGATAACCATGACTTTAAAACTTACTGTGACTCAAATGGTTTATCACATGAATTCTCTTATCCCGGTACTCATCAACAGAATGGCATTGCGGAAAGGAAGAATAGAACTTATGTCGATATTGCCAGAGTTATGCATAACCAGCATAATCTTCCAAAATATTTTAGTTGAAGCTGTTTATACAGTATGCCATGTTGTGAACAGAGTTCTTATTAGACCAATCTCTAAAAAGACTCTATAGGAACTATGGTTGAATAGAACTAAGATTAGCTATTTCAAGGTGTTTGGTTGTAGATGTTTTATCTTGAATACTAAGGACAACTTGGGAAAATTTGATAAAAAAGCTGATGAGGGCATATTCTTGGGGTATGCTGCAAAGAGCAAAATATATAAGATATTTAATAAAAGATCACTTATGGTTGAAGAGTCGATAAATTTTACATTCGACGAGCTAAATAGTCAACACAATAACGATAGTGACAATGAAGAAGAGAAAACTCGCTCAAATAGAACAACCGAAGATACACCATCCTCCTACTTGGTTGTCGAAATGATTACGGTTTACACCAAATCATCCAGAAGAACTGGTAATAGGTGATGTATTAAAAGGTGTAACTACTCGCTCAAGCAAAATAAAAATAGTTGCTAATGTTGAGTTATTTCCAAAATAGAACCTAAGAATATTTTTGAAGCATTTAATGATAAATTTTAGATTTCTGCAATACAAAAAGAACTAAACCAATTTAACCGGAATCAAGTTTGGGAACTCATTCCCAGACCTATTGATCATCCGATCATTGGTACCAAGTGGGTATTCCGAAATAAGTTAGATGAGAATGGTTCAGTCACACGTAATAAAGCACTTCTTGTAGCTCAAGACTATAATCAAGAAGAAGCCATTGACTATGATGAGACATGTGCTCCAGTTATGAACTAGAGTCCATTCGTATGCTTTGTGCTTTTGCAAGTTTTTATGGTTTTAAACTTTTCAAATGGATGTCAAAAGTGCTTTTCTAAATGGATTTATAAAGGAAATTTTTTTTGTAAAACAACCTCATGGTTTTGAAGATTTTAAAATTTTTGATCACGTATTCAAGCTTCGCAAGGCTCTCTACAGTCTCAAACAAGCATCTTGTGCATAGTATGAGCGCCTTAGTTTCTTCTTGCTTGAACACGAATTTTTAAAAAGGAAGGTTGACTCTACTTTTTCATAAAATCTTTAGATAAATTTTTTTTATTAGTGCAAATATATGTAGACGACATAATTTTTGCATCAACAAATGAGATGCTATGTAACGAGTTTGCTAAGTGTATGTAGAGTGAATTTAAAAGGAGCATGATGGAAGAACTAACATTCTTCCTCGGTCTACAAATCAAGCAAAGTTCACAAGGGATATTCATCAACCAAGCAAAGTGTACGAAAGATCTGCTAAAGAAATTTGACATGGATAATGATGGAAGTAGTATACCAATTGAAGTGCGTAGGTACAGAGGTATGATTGGTAGTTTACTATTCCTAATTGTTAGTCGACCAGACATTATATTTTATATATGGTTATTTGCTAGATATTAGGCTTGTCCTAAATAATCATTTGTGAGCGTCGTTAAGCATATCCTGCGATACCTTAAAGGTACTTTGATGACTGGTCTTTGGTATCCCAAAATTGGCTCGTTTGACCTGATAGGTTACTCGAACACGAATTTTACTGGATGCAAGCTTGATCATAAAAGTACCAGTAGTACATGTCATTTTCTAGGAAAGTTATTAATCTCCTGGTTTTCTAAGAAATAAAATTTTGTTGCATTATCAACAACCAAGGCTGAATATATAGCCGGAGGACGTTGTTGTGCTCAGATTTTATGGATGAAACAAACTTTGGAAGACTGTTAATTATCCTTTAACCATATCCCTATTTACTGTGATAACAGTAGCTCAATAAATCTTACGAAGAATCCTATATGTCATTTTCGTACTAAACATATAGAAATTAGACATCACATCCTTATAGACCATGTTTAACAAAGAGATATTAGTTTAGAATTTGTTAACACTGAGCATCAATTAGCTGACATCTTCACTAAGCCCCTGGCTGAAGATTGTTTTAACTTCATATGAAGAGAATTAGGAATTTTGGATGTTGATGTAATATAATTAAATGTTATTTGATTAAGACTCATAAATACGTAGAAATTATTTGGTTATAACCCGAAAGGGTCCTTCTGTCACACAGGTGTAAATAGCCTAAAGCGACAAGTGTACTAGTCTTTGGACTACCGCTAGCTATGATCTGGCCCCTACATCTAACCCAAAATATTCTAAATGGTTTATGTATTTTAATTGATTAATATTAAATTTTTTTATCAACACAAATATTTCTAATTAATCTTTGCATTTATGTTAAAACTCGTATTACTTTCTTTCCAATTTTGTCATAATTACCCATGAACCGAACTCGGTCAGAGTTCTAGCCAATCTCGGACCGAAGTCGGTCTGGAAGAATCAGAACAGAAGCTGGACAGTCGGGTTCCCCTCTATTTAAACCCCTCAAATCATCATCTTCTTTACGAAACCAACCGAGAATACCACCGAAAACCCTAGCCTTCCTATTTCTTCTTTCTCCAAGCTTTTCAACACTGAAGATCTTGGATTCAGAGCTTTCTCAAGATTCTCTTCCATAATTCTCCTTCAATTTCGGTATATATCAACTCTTTCCATATTTTTTAATTCCAATGGCTCCAAAAATTCCTCAATCTTCCAAAAATAAGAGAAAAGTTGGTGAAGCTGAATCCTCTACTGGTCAAGAGGCGACTTCATTTTCTGTGTTTAGCCTCACCAAGCCAAAAAATAACTACTTTGATGATTTCATTTTTGTGTCACAAGATGCATCTAATGAATAGTTCAGTAAATTTTATCAAAGAATGATTTATTCGGGATGTCCTATTAACTTTATCTTGTTTTCTGACCACAGCAATGTCTTTGAACACTTAGAATTACTTGATTTAGTTCAAACTCTTTTTTTAATTTATTCAAATGCTATCCACATATTTTAATACAATCTTTTCGTCACAAAGGGAGCGATTAAATCAAAAGTTGGCAGAATTGACATCGAGTTTGATGTTGATGATTTGGCAATCATGCTTCATATTCCCAATACTGGGGATGCATTAGTTGATATAAACTCTGTGTAATTTCCAGTTGGTACAACTATTGACTCTTTTCGTGACTCCTTATGTGCACCTAACTCTCGGCCCAAAGGTACTCTTCGTCCTAGACATTTGAACAACTACTTCTATGATCTCCATAGGATGACATTTTCTCCTACCCTTCCAAAGATTACTTCCACATATGAGATTTCTTACATGGAACTTTCTGCTATCTATCATCTTCACTTCCATGTCCCCTTCAGTCTATCTAAGACTATCATCGTCGCTATGGAAAAGTTTCGTAAGAAACTACGACACTATGCGATATATCTACCTATCACATTTCAGTACTTTGAGGTCACTTTGGATGACTGTGCTCAGGATGCTCCTCCTACATATCTTCATAAGCATCGTTGAGCTGCTCCCATTCCTGTAGTTCAGGCTCATCCTCCGACAGTTGACTCATCAGTCGATACTACACATCCGTCTCATCCTCCCATTGTTGTTATCCATGAGTCCCTTCAGGCTCTGATGTTGGATCAGTTTTGAGCCATAGACTTCCGTACCACTCTTCAGCTCCAAGCCATATCCAACACCGTGAGGGATGTTTTCTACAGCTTTACTGACAACTTTGGCTGTCCTATTCCCATTGTTCGTCATCCTACAGTGCTTAAGTATCGCATTGATGATCTAGAGGCTCAGCGATACTTTGACCCTACTGCTACCCGTTATGATCCTAACCGTTTTACAGAGACCGGTCCTTCTAGGACGGTAGGTGCCGATGATGATGAGGAGGATGATGACGATCGAGGATATTTGTTAATGATAGAGAGCCACTAGTTATGCTTTAGTTTTTAGTTTTTATATCTACTATTTATTAGTGATAAATGCTTCTTTCAAGCATTATCAGTTTGAGTTTTACTAGCAATTTATCTACATTAGTTTCCTATTTTCAGCTTTATGGATTCTATTATGCTGAGTATTATTCTTAATATTATGTCATTTTGCTTATGTGACAAAATAAGGGAGAAAATAAATGGTACTTAATTTTTCTTGATTGTTAGGCTGCTTACAAAGTTCATCTAAATTTTGTTTGAGTTTTAATTTTCTAGACTTTTAATATGCTCAGCCTACTTGTTTTGTCACGGGGGAGTAACAGGACTTGACATACTTTATGAGGGAGCAAGTATATTGTACCAATGAATATAGCATTGCTACTTCCGTACAGCAACAAGTCTTTTTCTGAACCAAGCTGAACAATTTTTAAGTATCAATCGTAGTGGGCGAGATTGTTGGCCCATATAGCCATGGTCAAATAGATTATGATAATTAACTTAAAACTCTAACATTGATATAAAAAGAAATAAAAGATCGTAGATTTTATCCTAACTGATTTTTCTACTTTATTTTGTATTTTCTTTTTATTGAGTTTAGAAAATTGTGCGTCGGGATCACTGGCAACTTGGAAAAATTTTCTGACCCAAAACAATAACTAAACTTTTGTTTTTCCACAAACTCCAGAAAACCAAAAATGACGTATAATCAGCCTAACCGAACTTGGCCAGAGTTGTCACAACCCGTACCCAATATTTGGGCAGGAGCCTTGGGTATGTCCAGCCTACACCGCAGAGTCGACGGTAGTACGCTGACTAGTCATATCCACATTTATAAAACAACCACGCAATTTATATATAATTGAACAATTTAACCACAACACAGAATAAGTTCTAAAACAAGATGAATTATATAAAATGTCACAGTTTAGAGATTTTGATAAATAAGTCTGACAACTCCAATATAGATCAAAAGTATAAGGTGACATAGTCTTCAAAGATGAATGTACTAGAGAACAGTCTCAACCAACTCATGTGTCACAAAAAAAAAACAAACAAACTATAATCTAAACTAATCCAGTCTATAAAAATACTACATAAATCTCCTAAAAATTATCTGTAGCAGGTAACTCTGTATAGGCAGCCTCCAGTTCACCCTGTGCACCAAAATCAGGATCTACAGTATGCTCATAATACGTAGTACAGAAATCTTCTAATTCTTCACCTAAAAATGTTGATTATCCAGTCAGAAATGGAACAAGCACACAAACTGAAAAGCCATCCGCATCATAATAGATTGACAATGTATGAATATAGCATATGTAGAAACAAACTAGAAGGTAAGCTAATGATAGAGTATATCTAGAATGAAAGCACAAATCATACGATGTAATATGTCAACTGGAAAGAATGTAATAGCATAGTGACATGTCAAATGGTGTAATGTGAAGAAATGGTAAAGACAACTATCTAAGTGTGTTGAAATATCCTTTTCGACATGTGAACGGCTAAGGGGTAAATACGGCACCCTGCACGTGTCGTGTGCAGCAGCTATCAGTCAAGATTGACATATTGGGATAGAATGGGAAGTTCACATGTCTACTAAGATATTTTCCCGTCCCGGCCAGTATACATGGGCCCAGACAAGTCACGAAACATAATGATAAAAGTAAGACAAGAACATGATAAATGGGGTCCATGATACTACCTTGTGTGTCCATCGTGTCATAAAGCAAGGGCATATGTATAATATGTACTGAACATGTCTATAAGAATTGGAAGAAAGCAGAGAGTGAACTTGCCTTTGGTCCTGAGCTCTGGACAAGGGTCAGGTGCTGAGTCAAATTCTACTGAACCTATATTGTGAATCAAACCTGAATCAATACATGGTATAACTAAAATAAGCTATTTTAAACTTAATATTTTACTCTTAACTGCTTTGTTTGTCTACCCTTCCCTTAAGGTCTTTCTAATGGCCTCTAATAAAACCTATTGCCACACTGTCTTACCTGCTACTCATATAGCTATTTAACCTGGTACCATAGTCCCTAGGATGGACACTACTATACTGGATACTATAGTTATAATCTGGCTAGCTTGTATATCTAGATGGTCATGTGTGATATGAATCTTTTTATATCCAGCCATTAACTTAACAGGTAGTTACTACCATAACCCACCTAAACACATTATTTTCAGTCCCTTATATGTTCTCAGTATAGATAGGTTTTAATACTCCCATGTACTAGTTCTTAAGGGGAAGTACAGGAATTACTGATTTGCTAACCTTCCTCATTGCTTCCTTTGACCTGTGGTCCCAGCACTTAAGTATACCTGATGGGTTTAGAATCTAATCAGGTATGCTCCCATGTCCGAACTCCCTTTACTAATATAGATAAACTAAGTTAACTAAATAAAATGGAAGGAGTAGTTCGACTACATTTGTCTGAACCAAGGTTCAGGACTGAACAAAGGTGCACTCAGGGATATAGGACAACCCAGGTAGGCAACTTTATATATGAAGCACCATGGCATCTTCCTTCCTAATATTAACTTTCCTGGGCTTAAACTTGTTGCCATAGCAATTACAGTGGCTACTCATAGACACATGCTCTAAGTCCCTGTGGGTACTGCTTTCCCTTCTAGTTGTAAGGCTATGTCTGGTATTAGCCTAGACAATCTCAAACTCCTCCTGGATATTCCATCTCTGTTTGCTACAGTGCAGTAAATTTGAATGTCCATGTGCCCCTGCTACATCCTGAGCAAGGGATGTATGGGTCGAAGGCTGATGCCTTGGTGCGTAACCAATACCAATGGCTGGTCTAGAATAGAAGCAACCTAGTGTTCATCTGGTAACCTTCTCAACTAGGCTACCCTACCAAGTGTACAGGCCCTTATGTGCTAGGCCATAGGCAAGTGCCCCTGCTCCCTTTATTCGTATATGAAGGTCCCTATACTTTCACAGGTACATGCATAACACATCACTGATTTGCCAATTGATGGCTATGAACCTACTGTTCCTATTTAGAAATCTTATTACCAGGCAACCCCATCTCTCCCCTATATTGTACACTATACCAACATGCCTATAACATCTACACATGCTTGTACCTGCTAACATATACATGTGTGAACTGTGGTCCCAAGCATGGCATCAAGTAATAAACCCAACTCTCCCTTACTGTCTCACCAATACCCTATCAATTCTGCTTGTACACTACTGGGACTGATACCAATACCATCCTCCTCCATGTCTTCAGGTGCATATTATCCAGTATGCAATGGACAAATCAGTAAAGTGAAAAACTTGCAGTGCAATATAAATAATACAACCTAAGATAAGTGGACACAACCATAACGTAAAGGGGCAGACATCTATATGGCATGGACAGTTATCAACTTGGTCATACACCTGGACAGGAGGGATATAGGGACTAAACAATCAATCATGTATATGGACTAGTTGTACTTGCATCATTGTCCAATTCACCATAGGGGCAGAACCATACTCTAAAGGTATGCTAGTACAGAAAATGAGGGACAGGACATTGCAATGTAGTCTTGATCAAGGGTGGTATTTGGATCCAGTCGAGTTCATCAGTTGACTCAAAGGAGTAAATTCAGGGGAGTTCATGAGGGGTGAGGACTTGATTTATCCTGTCTTCCTGGGTTGTACTCTATATTGTTACCCCTTGCACTGACATCCTTTGTGTAACTAGTATGTAATATACACAATTTAATACCACTGTAACTTAATATATGAGTATACCCTGCCCCCTTGTTCTCTGGATATCCCATCTACCTATGTGAGACCTGTCTTATAACTGCTATCACCAACAAACCCTGTTGCCCTGGCCTGTAGCCATCAGGAATTTAAAACCTAGACCTAGCTCTGATATTAAAGTCGAATTGGTACTAGCTGCCAATCAGGTACAATGATGTTACACCAGATTATCTAAGGTATCAGTATGATACTAGATGTTGATCATAACATTCAAGTATCATATTTCTGTTTCCTGGGTCATAGATGACATCCAGTACCAAATGTGATACCCTGTATTCACCTAGAGGCTAGGCTGTTCCTGCTGATACCCTTTACTGAACCTGGGAACATAGACTAGTCTCCTACTGTTAGTCAAGGCTTACACCCTGTTTACTGTCATCTATAATGTTCACTGGTTTTTAGGTTTACCACATAGGTTCTTATTGCACCTATGGTCCTGTGCCTATATGGCTCACATGAGTATTGGTATAAGGTTCAAATATACTAGGTCCTAGTGTCATGGTACACTAGTCCAATAGAATGATACTAAGTAACCAAGACTGAGTATAGTATAAAGGAAGCCTGAAGCAATCACTTTGGGATTGAGTATGGACAGGGAATGTCTTGTACTATGCAGTCCTCAATGATCATATGCTCGGTAGCCTGCTAATCCTGTCATTTATTTTATATGTGGTTTTATACTAGTCCCTTCACTAATTGTATGCTGTAGACCCCCAATATTTTCCAAAATTATTTTAGTGCCTTAAAAGTTTTTTTTTATTTGGTATATGCACGTAAATAGAAATGCATGTGTGTATATATTATATGTGTGCTGTTAATTTTTCTATTAAATAAGGTATATAGTAAATTCTAGAATTTTTAGGAATTTATTGGTAATTTTTTAGGAGTTTATTGCTTGCTTAATATATATATATATATATATATATATATATATATATATATATATATATATATATATATATAATTACTGTAAAAGAATAGTGGGGAGGGGACCAACCCACGTGGGGCCGGTCCACCTCACCTGACCCCCTCCTAAGCAACTAACTTAGCAGCAGCAGCTGCTAGTATTGAAACCGAGCCCCCCCCATATTCGAGTCCTACTCGAAACCGAAGAGCGCCGAACCCTATATATATAGCCTACTCGACCAAAAGCAAAACCCTAACCCCCATATCTCTTCCCCCTCGTGAAGCCTACTCGACCCCAGACGAACAGTCCTAGCCATTGGCGGTGCCGCAACATAGCGCAAACGCTGCGGAACATCCCAGGCCGACCACGCATCAGCGTAATCTTGTTTTGCCAAACAACGAGGTACCCATCTTTCGATTCAAATTTCTTTGCATCCGTTCAACAAAAATTTGATCTTTCGAATACTGTGCGTAGTAGACATAACCCTTTTCAAAACCCTTCTGATAGAATCGAGCGAAACCTCATATATCTCTTGGTCTTTCAAACCAAACTTCCCGAAAAACTGTCGAAACAGAACAGTTTCGGGGCAGTCCCAAACCCATATTTGGAAGCCAGAATCTTGGTGATTCTTCGACTGTTTTGTAAAACTAATTGACACGTGTGAAGACAACATAACCACGATTGAAACGCAACTTGTAGATCTATATTTCGATTTCTGTGTGAGAAATAAATCAGTGTTGAACTTGAGAGAAATACTATTTTCAAAATAGTAGATTTTAGAAAATTTCCTCCGACACGACGTACGCCCCGACAAATCGAAAGACGTCATCGTGTGTTATACGCATCGAAAGGCGCGTATGGACGTTACCGACATGTGGGAACTGACGGAACTCAGTTTCGTCGCGTGTGCACGACAAAATCAACGCGTATCCGTCGAGATACCCCCGTATCGACGATTTGTAAACTTGCCCATAACTTCGTGTACAGTCGTCAATTCGAGACGAAACTTGCGACAACAGGTCCGGATCAAAATTTTGGTCCTGTGTGCCGAGTTTGGTTCGATTCTGAGAAGGACGAATCGGAACCCATTTTTGGCGGGCCCGCGACCCACTCAAACGGGCGATTTTGCGCACGGCTCATCGGAATCCAAAACTGGACATACCATTGAGTTTCTCTCCTCAAACTAAAATCGTAGACATGTAGTTTGACGACTTTAGAGACCGTAGACTTTGGTACGCATTTCGGTGCAAAGCGAGTCCAACGGCGGACATCGTTTTGACCCAAAATTATGATTTTGCCCCTGTTCCAGAATTTGACTTTTGGACAGGCATTTCCTACGTATATCTTTTTCACCGAGATCATTTTTGATGTTTTTTTTAGCGTCCGGAGTTGTTTGAAGATTGTGACGTTTCTTGGCTGACATTGTGATTACTTGGACTTGCCACTTTGCACCATCAAGCAAGAACCTTGCCACCTTATTCTGTGATTATTATATTCTTATTTTCAGTTGTTATTTTTAGTATTTTGTTCATGATATTTAAGCTGTGCGTCCAAGTCACACTTTCATGATACAAGGTATTGGGTGGGGAGAACAATACCTGACGTATGGGCTTCTTTATACTTCCATGATTACCTGTGCGCTCCTCCGGAGATGCAGGCTCCTGGCGCCCTCTGACATTTCCCAGAGCATTATGGACGTAGCCCTTGCACATGGTGCCCTCTAACGCTTCTCGAGCGTTATGGACGTAGGCCCCTAGTACCCTTTATGGGAACTATGTCGATCCCATTTACAGCCAGGGCTCATGCGTTGAAGGATTGTATCTCAACTACATATTCACAGTAGAATGGTCAGAAACCCGATTGCATGCGTACCCTTTCTCTTATTATATTATCACAGTTTATATGGCATGGTGTTTTCTTGTATCTTGCTATGTCCCCTGAGGACCTGGTTATCTCTCCAGGTTTAGACAATTTTCTACAGAAGTACGGAGCGGCATTGGAGCTATCCTACATTGACGACGAGACAGTGCCTACTGATTTCTAGTTTATTCCATATTTGAGACAGTTGTAGACATTATTTTATACCTCTTTCCTTTCTATTTTGCGGAGGCTGGACTCCGATCTTGTGAGACTATTTTTCATAGCTGTTTGGAGTGAGTATGTTCATCCGGCTATCTTTTGATACACTGTTTTATTCATCTGGACTTATTTATCTTCTGTGTTGAGCTATGATGAGATTAGATATGTTATTCTGGCCTGTGAGTATTTTATTTATAGCTTATGTGCATGTATGAGGATTCCATATATTGGAGTATTCTTCGTATATGTGCAGCTGGCATGGATACATACCTAGCCTTAAGTATTTTGGGACTGGGGCGTTACATGTTTTTGTGGTGGCCCATGCAGGTCAACGTTAATATTGTTGGGTTTTATGACTGTGCCCAACAAGCCTGCATATAGGAATAGGAATATCTCATCCAGAACTACTACTACCTCTTGACTTCCAATCTTTTCGAAACTTCCTTGATTATTCGATTTACTTCATATCTAATCTTTTCTAATATCAACTTATCTTCCTCGTGCCAACAGTATAAATCTATGAAGCGTACGCACTTCTGCCTTGGCCCTCACAACTGGTGAGGAGACTACTCCGGAGGGACAGAATCCTCCCATGACTCCAGCGACACCCTACCAGTCAGGACTATCGCAGCCTACTACGACACCGACGACGGAGTACCCAGAGGTCACTGAACCTCCAGGGAGCCAGGCTGGACAGACTACTACCCTGCCATCGGAAGAGAATGTACCACTGCCTCCTCCACCACCATTCCCTCAGCAGTTTCCCCCACAGTCGGGACCTCAGATGCCTCCACCACCGACTGATGGGAGCCCTACTACTCAGTTTATGTATACCATGATGCAGGCTCAGTAGCAACAGATTGAGCTGATGAGACAGACGATAATGGCAGCTATGGCTAGACCACATCCAGCACCAGTACCAGCACCGGCTCTGCATCCCTATGAAGGCTTTATCAAGAATTTTACAGATATGAACCCCAAGGCCTTTAGGGGGACGGAGAAGCCATTAGAGGTGTCACAGTGGCTTATTAGTACCGAGAAGCTACTGAATGTATCCTAGTTGCCAGCTCGAGATTGGATGACAGCAGTGGACCTACTGTTAGAAGACAATGCTCACCACTGGTGGAAGGCGGAAGAGAGACGATTAGGCACTGGGATCACTTAGAAGCAGTTCTATGATGCATTTTATGAGAGATTCATCCATATTCATGTGAAAGATGGTCTCTACGACCAGTTCCTGTATCTGAAGTAAGGGAATATGACAGTCGATGAGTATGACTCGGAGTTCAATCGCCTGAGTCGATTTGGTGCAGGATTGATTCCAACATAGTTACAAAAGGCAAGAAGATTTCACCAGGGGCTTGTACCAGAGCTCAAGTCTTATACGACTACCCAGTCTCGAGTCTCCCATTCAGCTGTCTTGGAAGAAGCTCGTGCTCATGAGATTTATCGCAAGGAACAACAGCAGACATCGAGGCGCCATACCCCAGCAGTTACACCAGCCCGAGCCACTCAGAGTGGACCTATTAGAAGGGCCACAGGACAATTTCAGTAGAGGCCCTCGCCTTATCAGAAGCCCGTTTGCTATTACTGCAAAAAATAAGGACATCTCCAGAGCGACTGCAGGACTCGCCTCGGATTATGCTTTAGTTGTGGATCCAATCAGCACATGCTCAAGGATTGTCCGGAGCAACATGCAATAGTACAAGCTCGGCAGAACCCGAGACCCACATCCCCAGCTCTTCCAGCACCACGGCCCGTAGCAGGAGCACCTCGTCTACCATTGCTTCCCCAAGGCGTACAGTACAACTAGGCCAGAGCTCAAGGCCTAGGACAGAATTATGGGCAGGCATTCTCACTTGCTGTTGAGAATATAGAGACATAGGCGGTGGTTATAGCAGGTATGGTTCTAGTCGCATCTTTTTCTGCTATTACCTTATTTGATACTGGAGCCACATATTCATTTATAGCCACTAGTTTTGCCACTAGACAAAGTATTCCCATCACATCTTTAGCTAAGAATGTTAAAATCCTTACTGGAGGAGGAGTTGTACCTGTTAGTGGAATTTGTAGACTTTATCTTGTAGTGATAAATGGCAGAGAGATGATGGCACGACTTCTTGTATTTCCTATGCCGACATTTGATGTGGTTCTTGTAATAGACTAGTTGAGCCAGTATTTCGCTCTCATAGACTGTCATAGGAGCAGTATTATCTTTAGACCACCGAATGCGGCAGAGTTTGAGTTCACCGAAGAAGACGGAGAGAGTTGTGATGCACCCGCAATGGGAACACATTTGATGATGCATGACACCCCACAACACCCTATTATCACCGAGTTCGAGGATGTATTTCCTGAGGAATTGCTAGGACTACCACCTGACCGAGATATTGAGTTTTCTATTGAGCTTGTTCCCAGAGCCGAGCCTATTTCCTCCCGAGTATATCGTCTGGAACCCAAGGAGTTGGTAGAGATAAAGATGTAGATTGATGACTTATTAGAGAAGGGATTTATTCGTGCCAGTGCGTCACCATGGGGAGCACCCGTTCTTTTTGTGCCTAAGAAAGACGGGACAGTGCGCATGTGTATTTACTACAGAGCATTGAATACAGTGACGGTGAAGAACAAGTATCCCTTGCCGCGTATAGACGATTTATTTGATCAACTGAGTGGACCAAAAGTATTCTCCAAGATTGACTTACGATCGAGCTATCACCAATTCAAGGTTCGAAAGGAAAATATTGCCAAGACGGCCTTTCGATCAAGGTATGGACACTACGAGTTCTCGATCATGCCTTTCGGTTTGACCAATGCTCCCGCAGTTTTCATGAATTTAATGAACAAGATCTTTTACCAATACTTGGACAAATTTGTAGTAGTCTTTATAGACGATATCTTGATTTACTCCTAGAGTCAAGAGGAGCATGAGCAGCATCTACGTATAGTTTTGGGAACATTGAGTAACGAGAGACTCTTTGCTAAGCTTAGAAAGTGCGATTTCTTTCTCAAGGAGGTATCATTCCTTGGTCATATTGTTACGGGCGATGGTATATCAGTAGACCCAGAGAAGATCACAGCAGTCAAATCATGGCCCGCTCCCACAACAGCTTCTGAAGTGAGAAGTTTCCTCGGACTTGCAGGTTACTACCGACGGTTCGTGGAAGATTTCTCTCGAATAGCGGGGCCTATGACTAGATTAGCTTGCAAGGATCAGGAGTTTGTATGGACAGACGAGTGTCAAGCCGCTTTTGACGAGTTGAAGAAGCGATTGACAACAGCACCGATCTTGACACTACCATCGGGCCCAGGAGGATTTGTGATCTACAGCGACGCATCCGGGAAGGGATTAGGATGTGTATTGATACAGCACGGCCGTGTAGTCGCATACGCATCACGATAGTTGAGAGTGCACGAGAAGAATTATCCGATCCACGATTTAGAGCTCGCAGCGGTTATCTTTGCTTTGAAGCTAAGGAGACACTACTTGTACGGCGAGAAGGTTGATATCTACACTGATCATAAGAGCCTCAAGTACGTGTTCACACAAAAGGAGTTGAATATGAGACAGCGACGTTGGTTGGAGTTGATGAAGGATTATGAGATCGAGTTTCATTATCATCCGGGCAAGGCTAATGTCGTGGCAGACGCATTGAGCCGTAAGCCCATGGCACACTTTTTGACTACACAGAAAGAATTGATTAGAGACTTGGAGCAGCTTGGTATTGAGGTAGTATTACCTGGAGCAGACGGCATATTAGCCAACCTTCAAGTGTAATCCTCACTGGTAGAGCGCATCAAGGCAGCATTGCCTAATGATGCTAGATTTCGATGGCTGAAAGAGAGGACTGAAGTAGGAGAGCAGACAGGTTTGAGGATCCACTCAGATGGGACACTGC